>CM063506.1:16854974-16904974 GCA_032207245.1 Pardosa pseudoannulata
GGAAGACTTGGCGAATTCTTTGTGATATTATTTGCACCTATTCCAGATTATGTAACCCTCATTTATTTACATATTTCCGTTGTTTATTTTCCCCACACAAATTTTCTAATACAAGTGAGCCTAAAAACAATATTGCTCCTAACACACATACATACACATATAATTATTGCCTCTGAAAGTTTTCAAAATTTTCCCAATTTTCGTTTTTTTTAATCTTTATGTCCCTAATATACAACTTAATATTAAGAATGGGATGGGATATTATATTTCTTCCATATTCTTGAATTAAAAACATAATTAATAAATGATACGTGGGGCCCCTTTTTTCTCTTATCCAACCCACTTGTCAAATTTCCCAGGAACAATTGTAGATCTTTGCAATCTTTATGCCTTTGTATGCAGTTTTCTCGTAACGTATGCTTAAAAAAATCAGAAAAATTATCCTAATTTCTCTCTTGTGAAATTCACCACTTGAGTATCCCCCTCTTTAGGACGGAATTAATAACAAATTAACTGATGCCAGGTTATTTTTTGCCAGTGTCAGTCGTGTCCGTTGTACGACTTTCAGATACAAATAAAAGACTTTTGATAAGTATCTATATGGTCTTATATTAAGTTGTCTTTCATTAAGTGATTGCTTTAAAATTATGTTGACAAGCAAGCCCTGGCAATTAAAAAATATGGGCTATTTCATGGTTAAGTTTGGTTTGGTTTGGAGTGCTGCGGTCTACTTTTTGCAACACGAGGGTTAATGAGAGCAGGACTTACAGCTTAAAGCCGCTTCCAAACGGCTACGAGCATCCGTGCCACAGTGAGATTCGAACCCACGAATTCCGGTTCCGAAAGCGAGCACCCTACCCAATCGACCATCGTTCGGCTGGGCTATTCCATGTGTGTCGGTGAAAAGAAATTGTCACAGTTGCATTCTTGCATATTTATATATAATTTGAGCGCTGTTGAACCATGGTAGCAGATGGTAGTGATGGTATGAACCATGGTAGTGATCTTGAAGTTTGCAGATCGAGGCTCTAGCCAGACTAAGATCAACCGTGTTCATTAGTAGTTCCTGGGGTACCTTAAATAGGTTCGTGGTCTTAATGTTCTTCAAGTTCCCAAACGTACCTCTGGAGGTAGCAGGCCAAGCTGCTTTGCCACTGCTTCTAAATTACGAGGACCCACCTACGCTAAAACGCTTTTTCCCCCTAGTGATGCTACTCAAACGAAAGACGCACCATTTCGCCTAAATTCATGTGGCTTCAGGCTTACATGCTTGGATCATCTAAATTACATAAATCCACTCTTAGGAGTCTAGTCCCTCGAAGCAACGGCACCGATCTTTCCACGATAAGTCACATGACTTCTAAATGAGTTCGAAGCTAACAGACGTATAAGCTGTACGTATAACGCGTATGCCTTTTTAATAGTTTTAGCAATGGAAAAATGAATGACTTTTGTTCCAAGCAAAAAATTTGATTATATAATTGTACCGATGTAATTTTCCACGATGGTCAGCAGGTGCATACACAGCTGTGGAATAAATTACCAAGAAGAATTTAGGTGCAGCTGTTGACTTCGAGTTTTAGTGGGGACCCCTGCGGATGAGTTATAGATCACGGAGTGGCAGAAATGTAACGGTCAAACCCAGACAGGGATGTAGAGAGGATATATGGGGACAGGGATATATGGGGTCAAGGAATAAGAAATAATGTCAGCTTTAACAAAAGGGACCATTTTAATGAGCCCACCTGCACACCCGAAGGTTGTGCAAATGAGGGAAAATGTCATCAACAAATGATTGGCAAAGAAAAAAAGAAGCGTTAAACCGAGGTGAAGAGTTGTGAAAGAGAGTGAGAAAAAGGAGTCAAAATCGGGATTCAAGAGTGGTTGGACATCGAAATCCCGTGTCTTAATGCCCGCACCGACATATCAGGATGACAGACCCAGTCTGCTCCCCTGTAATTAATTGGGGCGAATGTGATAATTATTCATAATTATTACCTTGTGTCTGAGAATCTTTTGATTAACGAATAACGTATAAAAACAAAAAGAAAATTGTAATGAATTGTTGTATAATGATAAACGTCGAGTAATGAATGTTATATATATTAATCCAGAAATAATGTCTGTAAATAATTAGTGTACATAATAAATGTTTTAGTTCAAATATAAGGTATTATATTTTTACTGTGTTTCCCCTTTGAGAACGGGCACTGGTGTTAGTGTTGTATGTACATTCCGACAATAATAATTCTTTTAATCCATTTTTAATGACAGGTTCAATAACATGTTGAATTTATTTTCTATGAAGGTCAGCCTAAAAATTGCTTCAAAATGGCTTAACGAAATTTTAATTTTCTTTTTACAGCTTTCCTGCTTCCAGAATTTTATGCAGATACTTGTTGACATTTTCATAGGGCGTTTAATAAAAATACGAAAGCTGGAACAAAATCCCCTGTTACTGTCGGTTTTCCAAACAAATCACTTTCCCTTACGTAAACAGTCCGTATTTATTTAACCTTGCAGATTTTCTTTGGATTTCATTTAAGTACTCACCCGATGCCCCAGTTACGGCAGTAAAGTTTGAGGATTTATTTCCAGAGCAAGAAATTGTCATTAAATCTATATTCCGCATGAGGGCTGAATAATATGCTGCATGTTTCAGATGAAATAAAAGTATTTTAATGATATTTTGTATAAAGCCTAGAAAGGGGATATAATGCAGAATTTCCATTAAGGTTTTAGTTTTATTGTTTGAAAATTTTGTTGATGTTCTGTAAAATGCTGTTTTTATTCAAATTTAGTGTCATTGTTCTAGTAATCTTAGAGTATTATATAACAAGAGATATTGAGCTATGAAACAGAATAAATCCAATAAACAGTGTATTTCATAAAATACATTTAACTTTATGTTATTTAAGTACAGTAATTTATGTTATTTATATTGCATTCCCTATCAAATTGTCAATAAACATTATTCAGACTATATTGATAATATTTGGTTTTGAAATGCTAAGTATTTGCTAAGAAGCTTTTCATGATTATTCTATTATATTTTTTTTTAAAAATATCAACTTTACTTCCATAAAATGGATTTTTAATTGAGTAAAATCAATTAGTGTTTACTTTAATAATTTTCATAAAAATAGAAAATAATTCCTTTCGATAAAAAATTTTCACTCTACCCATTTAGAGTTTTTTTAAAAATAATTCACGACCCGAATGATGGCCAATTGGTTAGGGTGCTGGCCTTCGGTACGGGGTTTGAATCCCACTATGGCATGGATGCTCGTATCCGTTCAGAATCGGCTTTAAGCTGTAGTTCCCTGTCTGGTTAGGCCTCGTTCTGCAAAAAAGTAAACCGAAGCACTCCAAACCAAGTAGTATATGTCTTATCAATCTGTGGAAAAGTTTTGGAGTGATTTTAAATGAAAAAGCCACACAAGTATTCTTATCCTTGTTGAATGACAACTGTATAAAAATAACATCTGAAATAATTTCTAAATTAAAAGAATCTGTGTGAATGTATGGCATATAAAAGATTAGATTCTCTGTTCATTTTAAAATGAAAACAGGGAGAAAAAGTTATTGATTATACAATAAATTCATATTAAATTTAATTACAAACAATTTCAAACCCTGATGATTTACGTAAGAATTTAAAAGCGTAACTGACTATGTGACTGTTTTAAAGTTGAAATGCCCCCAAAATTGTATAAATACTTACTTAAATTTCTTTGTATATTCCGTTATAGAAGGAAGATAAGTTTATAAGTATGAAAACTTAGAGGATAAAATTAATAATTATTTAACAGGCATGGATGTCTTTGAATGAGGTTTGGTTCGGTTTGTTGATAACAGTAGAAAATTTCTGGATTTACAAATCTTACAACACATCATATAAATCTTATAATTATTTGCGTTATGGGTAATTCAAGGGTTAGAAACGGAGTATTTTGACTGGGACTTGATACCATTTTGCATTAAACTGTAATAGAGTCGAACAATCTTTAATGTTCATAAATCAATATACAATTGAATATAAATATTAGGCTATACTTTTCAGAGCATGTAAGGTTGATAACAGTAGAAAATTTCTGGATTTACAAATCTTACAATACATCATATAAATCTTATAATTATTTGCGTATAGGTAGTCCAAGGGTTAGAAACGGAATATTTGACTGTGTTTACATACCCGTTTTCATTACACTTTAACAGAGCCGAACAAAATTAATGTTCATAAATCAATCTACAATTGAATATCATTATTAGGCTATACGTTTCAGAACATGCAAGGTTCATATACGTAGAAAATTTCTGGATTTACAAATCTTACAACACTTATATTTCATTGGATATCCATTGGTTTCTGCAATGATTAGTTGTGTGATATCCTGGATTTCCAGATAAAATCGAATAAATCCTGTTAAGATTAATTTTGACGGTACGGTCCACTTTTTAGCAAAGCAAATAAGGTTAATAACTCTGGAACCTACTTCTTAAAACTGTTTCTGTACGTACCCACCGGAGGGAGGGTTTAAACTCAAGAACTGTTGAAGATTAGCGTCCTTCCCATTGTCCGATTGTATAATATCAAAACTTTTTAGAGAGAAAGTATTGTGTTATCATATTTATATCTTATTGCATTAGTCAGAATCTGTGATATCACATAATCCCTGACGCTGAACAAAATACAGTTTGAGTGAAATTTGACAGCAAAATTACTATTATTATAAACAAGTTTTGGTTTGATTTCGAGTGCTACGGTCTACTTTTTTGAAACACGAGGGCTAATGAGACCAAAACCTGCTGCTTAAAGCCGATTCCGAACGGCTACGAACATCCATGTCATAATGGGATTCGAAATCACGAACTCCGGATCGAAGGCCAGCACCCTAACCAATCGGCCATCGTTCGGCCTCTGAATGAGGAATTACAGTAGTGTGTTATATTTGTTTAAATATTGATTGGGATCATTCGGTGTGTATGTTATTGACAATGGATACGATTAAGAATTATAAGCTTCTGAACAATATAAAGAAAGCTGATACTAATGTGTAACGATGTGGGAATATCACAACGTGTAACAAGAAAATTAGGTTAACTTTGTAAGAAAGCCTCAGGTAGAAATTCCAAAATTACAGTGATACTTTTATCTGTGTAAATATTGCCAGAAGTTTACGAAGGAGTATATTGAAACTAAATGGCAAGTTATTAAACCAAATATTAAGTCTAGATAGACCAATAAAAATGATTTGATGCATTGTATCAAATTTTCTACTTTTCAGTCAGATGAAAGAATACATTTTATAGAAGATATAGAGAACTTATACTGCTAAAGTGTAAAGTACCATGGTATGCGGCGGTTCTGGAGTTCTCAGAACCGCCGTCAAGTCCATTAGTTCGAGACCAATGATCTATTCTAATACTATGAAGGAAATAGACATTTTAACTATTGGATAATCATATTTTCTTTACACCGAAAGTACCACATAATGAAGTACTGTATTTACCAGAAGTACAATGAATTGTGTCATAAAAATATAGGTTTTATATGTTAGTATAAATACTTAATTTTAAAACAGTTTTATGTCCGCTGAGAATTAGGATTTCATACTACCCAAGCAATTGTGAAATACAATGGGAGGAGTAGCTAATGCCGAGACCAACTTGATCAGCTCAGAGAGAAGTTTTTCTTAGAGAAATGGAACAAAATCTAGAAACTGTTGAGTGTTTGTCCATATAAATTTCTGTTTAATCTCTATAACCCCTCAAATGTCGGTGCAACTGAAGTCAAGATGCTTTTATCACGTTTTAACTTAGTATAAAGAAAGCATTTTAAAAGAGTCTTATGTACACTGAGAACTAGGATTTCAAATCAACCAAGCATTTGTGAGATACGAGAGAAGCTTTAATTGCCGAGATCAACTTGATCCACTCAGCTAGTATTGTCTTTCTTAGGGAAATGGAACAAAATCCAGAAATTGATGAGTTTTGCCCATAAACTCATCAATTATAAACTACTGTTTAATCCCTCTAACCGCTGGAATAACGTTGAGGCGCACATTACGATGCTTTTATCACGTAATCGCCAATGGTATCCTAAACAGGTCGTCAAGCAATTATTGCAGAAATCAAAATGACATGTATGGTCCACTGAGACTGCTTATCGAGACACAGATTCTGTTTACATTTTTACATTGTTATTTATAGTTAACCGTATTTGATTCATAATCAAACATAAAAACAGGTAAGTTAGCGATTTTTTGACTATTACAAAGAGAAAGCAATATACTGCAGATAATGGTAGAGATTTCGATGAAATCGCTTCTCCTCATAAAACGGCGTGCATTTTTTAGTTGGGTTTGGAGTGCTACGGTCTATTTTTTTGCAACACGAGGGCTAAAATCGGTGTAGAATCATATGTAATGAAGAGGAAGAAATCAAAATTCAAGATTGTGAAATTAATATTATACCTAAGGAATTTGTATGAAAAGACTCATAATATAAGTAGAACTGGATAGGGATTTTTGATTTATGTAAGACACGAAAGCTTAACTCCAGCAATGAGTTGCAGTCGACTGTTTTAATCTGTGAATTTGGTCTATGTGCAAATTTCTATCCAGAGGAACTTGTTTAAACTGATTCAACTATTTCAAAAATTACGCTTTCTTTTTCTTCATAGATTTTTTTTACCCTTGTTGATAATTATTGCAGATAGTTGGATATAAATACTAAACATTTTTAACGCATAAATTACGACAAAATGAAACGTGAAGCTTTCAATTAAGAGAAAGTAATGATAATGCCACACACTGAACTAGATGGTGCTAACTTACGTGACTGACTGAAAAAAATATTTTTAGCTACAATTGCTTTCTATATTGAAGTTCTGAAATGTTTATTATACTACTGATGTTTGAAGTACACTTTATTTAATGAACAGTAGACTGAAGCTTAATTTTTCATATATATGAAATTTGTCTCGACACGATATGAATAGGAAAAAGGTATAAACGTTAATGGTTATTTTTCGCATGGCCTGGTTATAATATAAGGTTCGATTAATAATCCATTAGTCAGCTGCCAAGACATTACAAACAAAAATGTTTGTCGCACTATGATCACGAGAAAAAGCGTCGGCATATTCTAATTAACGTGGCAATGATCAGAAAACTTATTACAAAAATCAAGATTATCGAAGCAAGAGTTAACTAAATGAGTCTCACTGCAAAAACTTTCTACTTTTCTATGAACACTTTGAAAAATGTTTTACCTTAATATTAATTCATTAATCGCAAAATTTTTTGTCATTCTTCCAATAGCACAGGGCATGGAATTTTCGTCCCTAATCCAACCCGAGCTACTGAGGCATTTTTCATCAGAATGAATTCTTTTCAGCCGTTCTCATCTCATGGCTCATTTGCGGATTTGATTTTTCTTCCAAGAACTTAGGGTATGTGGGGAAATAAAATGAGACGGTGTTGTAATGAAATATAAAAGTCAAAGGAAATCTCATATGCACTTATTGATCGTGAAATTTGCTGAAAGTTTAAAATTGGTCTCGAATTCTGAATACGATGATAAACACTATTGTTCATATGGCTTAAAAATACATTAAGATTTATCTTTTGTAAATTATACAGTTTTTATAATTTTCCTTTTTTCTGTTACAGTTGGTAAATAAAAATTTCTCAAGTAACCTATATCATTAACTTAATAAACTGATCACATAAACTAGATAGTTTATATACTTGGTTTTTATATTCTTCTAACATTTCCGTAATGTTGTGGCTTAAAAGTAAAAAAATACATACATTATAAAAGAAGACGTAGTCTAGAAAATGTCACTGAAAATGAAAAAAACTGTCTTAGGAAGTTTACTAAAGTTTAAATGACCGTAAATTCTAGTAAATAAGAATGGTCTTTTTCACTGGTTTCTTTCACAGGTTATATATTAAGGACTATATTCTCACTTTTAAAATAATATAGAATTTTGACGTCAAGAAAATTCTTCGAGAACAGTTTAAGAATTTTGCATAAAATCAAATGCAAGGACCTCAAGGAAGAGATAAGGCAGATGTTCATGTTACTCTGGTATTTTTATTGTATTTTTGTTGTGTTTGGAAATTCAAGTAAAGAATCACTTTTTGGGACATAAAATCTCTAATTTAGGTGAATGATGAGCCTTTTTCTACCGTGGTCACCCTTGTTTCTTTTTTCAACCATAAACAGTTTGGTCTTTATTTTTTTATGGTTGTTTAATAAAACAAGGTAATATGCACTTATACACGTATGAATCGTGTCTATTACGTGATGTATATGGAAAAGCGCACTTCTTTGAAGCCAGAAAAGAAAAATTAAAGCCTCGATACCTCTGCTTTGAAGCCCAGTGGCGTTGGGGTATCGCTTTGCTCTTCTACGACACAGGTTCGAGGTACGATCTCCGGACTGGACAAGGTTGACTCAGCCTTTCATCCCTTCAGTGGGTAGACAAACTGAGAATCAATTATTCTTGAGAACTAAACACTGGGGGTTCTGCATAAGGTTGACCACCTAACCAGAACATATGCTTTGCACCCCAGGGCCCTTGGTCTCGGAAAGTGATTGGCACCGTAGGCCTTGACCTTATAGAGGCTGTTGCGCAGAGGAGTTTAGTTTTTATAGCTCATTCAATAAAGGCAACGATCTTGTAATATAAAGGTTGAGAGTTCGGGGCTCGACCCAGTCTAAGATCGTGTTCGTTATTGGTGACTGGGGTACATACAATATGTTAGTGGTCACAATGTTCTCCACCTTCTCAAACGATACCTCTAGGTAGACTAAGCCTGGGGTCTTCTGCTTGGTTATTCCTTTTAAATTCCGAGGAGACATTCTTGAGGTTAAGTCAGTCTTCAGCCCTCGTGGTTCCTTGCTCAAATTCCTACTGTATTATATACTCTTTGCAATACACCTGTCGCATACTGTGACGGGGTCCATTAGATCTGGTGTAGAAAGCCTACACCAGGGGGTCAATAACAACCACATAACTAGAAGAATCATACAAGAAGTCCACTTTTGGCTTTAAAAATGAACATGCAAATTAGAAACAAATTTTATATCAAATAGAAACTTATCACATTTTTTTTTTAATTTTGTAAACCTTAGTTCAATTGATACGAGCGATATGTTTTATTTTATAGCTGTGTCTGTTTTCTGTTTGTATCTGTTGCTATCTGTGCATAGCTGTTAGTCGTTTTTTAAACATTACTTTTTGTTACATAATTACTTTTACAAGAATTACTTTTTGTTACATAAAGGTGAATGATGATCATATTCTACCTAGGTAACCCTTGTTCTTTTTTCAACCCCAAACACTTTGGGTTTTGTTTTTTTTCTAGTTGTTTAATAAAACAGGGTGATATGCACTTATACAAGTATGAATCGTGTGTATTATGTCATGTATATGGAAAAGCGTACTTCTTTGATACTAGAAAAGAAAAATTAAAGCCTCGATAGTTCAGTCAGTAAAGGCAATGATGTCGTAACTGGATGGTTGAGAGTTCAGGACTTGACCCAGTCTAAGATCGTGTTCATTATTAGTGACTGGGGTGCATAAATATGTTCGTGGTCACAATGTTCTTTAAGTTCTCAAACGATACGTCTAGGCAGACCAAACCTGGGGTCTTCTGCTTGGTCCCTGCTTCTAAATTAAGATGAGACATTCTTGAGGTTAAGTCTGCCTTCATTCCTCGTGGTTCCTCGCTCAAAGTCCAGCTGCATAATACCCTTGGCAATAAATCTGTCGCTTATTGTGATGGGGTCTATTAGATCTAATGTAGAAAACGTACACCAGGGGCCTCGATAGTTCAGTTAGTAAAGGCAACGATCTCGTAACTGGAGTGTTCCGAGTTCGACCCAGTCTAAAATCGTGTTCATTAATGTGACTGGGGTACATATAATTTGTTCGTGGTCACAATGTTCTTTAAGTTCTCAAACGATACGTCTAGGCAGACCAAACCTGGGGTCTTCTGCTTGGTCCCTGCTTCTAAATTAAGATGAGACATTCTTGAGGTTAAGTCTGCCTTCATTCCTCGTGGTTCCTCGCTCAAAGTCCAGCTGAATAATACCTTTGGCTATAAACCTGTTGCATACTGTGACGGGGTCTATTAGACTTGGTGTAGAAAGCATACACCAGGGGATCAATAGCAACCACATAATTAGAAGAATCATACAGGCAGTCCACTGGTGACTTTAAAAATGAACATGTAACTTAGAAAAGAATTTTTATATCAAATAAAAGCTCATCACAATTTTTTTATTTTGTGAATCTTACTTACATTCATATGAGCGATATATTTTGTTTTATAACTGTGTTTGTTTTCTGTTTGTATTTGTTGCTATCTGTGCATAGATGTTAGTCGTTTTTTTACATTAGATTTCTTATAAGTTTTTAATTTATTTTAGATTTTAAAATATTTTATCCCTTTTACAATTTTGATTTACAGAACAAAATAGCTATTTTGTTCAACTTATTATAAAAATGCAGATTCTAATCTCAATGTTTCAAAAGATAATTTGCTGGTAAAAGAATTTAATTTTTTTTTCAATATCATGTAAATATTTATGTTATTTTGAAAGCTATATTAGGCTATCATACCAAATGTAGCTTATTATGCTATTTAAAATAGATAAACTAAAAAATCGTTTAAAACATTGAATGAAAATTTTATTTTTAAGCAGCATAATTTTTTATTTTATGATGATTAAAAAATAAACTGTCTTATTAAGTCACAAAAGATACTATGCACACTTAAAATCTGAAATAATAAAAAATATGTAAATAAAATTGTTTTAAAATTTCTAAAATATTAAAAATACTTTTCTATGCGAAATAATCTTCTAAATCCTTGTTCATAAACAAATATAACGATATCAGAAATCTTAAAATTAACAAGAATCTAATTTTCAAGTTTAATCTTTTCAACATTTCGTGCACCAGAAATTACTCCCCCCCACCCGTAAAATTGTGTAATCAATTTACATATTTTGAAAAAAAAAATAAAGTAAAGAAAAGGAACTGCCATTTATACGATTTATATTTATGCAATAAACGTAATTAAAAAGCATTTGTTCGTCATAAGAATTTTTGTTTATATGGCAATGATAATATTATAACAATGTATAAGTATATAAAAAATTTCGAAAAACATTATCATTTTATTTATTTATTATTTATTTTTCTATGGAGTTGGAGTAATATAAGCCCACACAATCAAAATCTTAATAAATTATATTAATGTTTCCTCTGGTAATGAAATAAGGGGTGAAATCTTGCATATTCATAAGGTAAGAAAACAATGTAGCATTCTCAGGAGTTATTTCGCAATTTTATTTCGTATTTAATAACAGCATCAAATTTCCTCACGCTGTAATGAAAATCACAAAACTCATTTCTGCCCAATGGATTAATTTTCTCATTTGAGTATAATATTTCTCATACAGTTTGTTTTCAACTTGAAGTATCTATTAAAAGTCATTTATTTTTACGCAGTTAGATTTTGGGTTTGTGTATAATTGGTCGGTCTTTAGTTATTATTTTAATGTATTTAACAACAAATATATCAATATCTCTGTGTCGACTACCGAACTTTTTAAAGACGTTTAAGTAGATTTTATTAGCATTCCACTTATATATCAGACTTGATTCCAGTAATTACCATATGTTCCCGAAATTGAAGGGTTATTTTGGCTGGAGAGTACTATGGAAGTGGAAACAAACTTGAAAAGATCATGAGTGGTAGAATTTTATTAACATCTAGTTATATCAGACTTGAATCCAGTGATTACCATATGTTCCCTAAATTGGGGTGTTATTTTGACTGGAGAGTACCATGGAAGTGGAAACAAACCAGAATAGGTGATTAATGAGTGCTAGAATTTTATTAGCATTCTACTTATACATCGGACTTGAATCCAGTGATTACCATATATTCCCGAAATTCAAGGGTTATTTAGGCTGGAGTGTACTATGGAAGGGGAAACTAACCCGAAAAGGTCATTAATGACAGGTAGAATTTTATTAGCATTCTACTTATATATCGGACTTGGATCCAGTGATTACCATATGTTCCCGGAATTGAAGGGTTATTTTGGATGGAGAGTACAATGGAAGGGGAAACAAACCTGAAAAGGTCATTAATGACTGGTAGAATTTTATTAACACTCTACTTATATATCGGACTTGAATCCAGTGAGTACCATATGTTTCCGAGATTGAAGGGTTATTTGGACAGGAGAGTACTATGGAAGTGGAAACAAACCTGAAAAGGTCATTAATAACTGGTAGAATTTTATTAGTGTTCTACTTATATATCCCACTTGAATCCAGTGATTACCATATGCTCCCGAAATTGAAGGGTTATTTTGACTAGAGAGTACTATAGAAGTGAAAACAAACCTTAAAAGGTCATTAATGAGTGGTAGAATTTTATTAGCAATCTACTTATATATCAGACTTGAATCCAGTGATTACCATATGTTAACGGAATTGAAGGGTTATTTTGGCTGAAGAGTACTATGGAAGTAGAAACAAACCTGAAAAGGTGATTAATGAGTGGTAGAATTTTATTAGCATTCTACTTATATATCCCACTTGAATCCAGTGATTACTATATGTTCTCGAAATTGAAGGGTTATTTTGGCTGGAGAGTAATATGGAAGGGGAAATGAACCTGAAAAGTCATTAATGACTGGTTAAATAACTTGGATGCATCTAATTATGCAGAAGACATTAATTGCTGGTAATAAGTTATAACAAAAATTGAAATATTTTTTATAGAACATGCAAAATAGCTAAGATATTACAAAATAAGTTTTATTTAATTATCTTATATAGAACTATAACTAAGCAAGATTTATATTAACCAAAAGAGGATAAATATAAACTTCAAACAGTATTCAGAAAATTGAGTGTGAATGTTTTCAGGCAGATATATTTAAGAATCACATTTTGAAGAGTTGTAATCCCTAAACACTTTATCAAAAATAAATTAATGGAATGTATAGGGAAGCAGATGCAGTATTCACAAGTAATATCAGTTGTTTAACTTCATTGAAATTACATGTTTGATTGAAAATACGTCAGTGTAAGTAATCTTGATATATAAGGACTCTATATAGCAGAGTGGAAATCAATGTTCATCTGCAACAGATAAATTATCTAACCTGGTGCTGATAATTTATTTGGCTTTAACCAACAATCCTTGTTTCTGTTTTAATATAAATTTATTCCTGAACACTCCAATGATGTTGGTTACACTAATATGAGACTACTATATTTAGATACACTGCTGATAAATGCATGTCGATTAAAATATTTTACTTTCTTTTGCACAAATTTGAAATATTTCATACTACAAATTAACAAAATATAATAAAATATGAAAATATAAATTTTTAAATTATAAATGGGAAAAATATAAAGTAATTGTTTTGATTTTAGTATTTTTTATGAAATTATCATTTTTTATACACTGTAAATTACAAAACTTGCGAACATTGTCACAATTATTGCTGTTATTGAAATGCAAACAATTTTTTACAAAAAAATAGACCAATAATATATTTCTCTAAAAATAACGATAAACATTTTAAGAAATATATTAAATAAAAACTAGCAAGTACAAGCTTATCCTTCTGCGACTAAACATAATGTTGATCTTCGTGGTATCTGAGCTTTATTATTATACTGAGATGAGTTCTGGTGATGAAAAATTCACTTTCGAGCTTCCTTGTTCGTCCCTGGAGAACACTTATGATTTGACGACTTTTCGTGCAAATATCCTCATCCAATTGGCAACACTTTATTTCCATGCCTTTTATGATGTAACTTTTAGATACACTGCTGATAAATGAACACAGCAATACATTTGTCTGAGCATATAATCATTTCAGTTTATGACAGATACTTACAGGGAGCCTTAAATATGTTAAACTTTTTTTTTTTGGAAACAAACTTCTGGTAGAACAGTTAAACTGTTGAATATTTACTTTAAATATTTGCCGTTTACCTGGAGGGAATATCGGTTTTCATTGTAGTTTACAGATGCGGCCAAATTAATAGATGCAAGCGATAAAACTTCCAATTTTGATAAACGTTTTATAACTGAAATTTTTACTATAACTTAAAATCTAAATTAATAATTGTTTGAAAATACATGTATTATTATATGTTTCTTTTTTACTGTCACGAAGATTCGAATGAACACACAGTTTAGCCTAACAGACGAATTTATTGAAGCAAAGTAGCAACTCGTAACTTTACAAGATCGAGAAGTTGCCTACAACTAGTGGGTATCAGCTTTTATACCCGAACAGAATATTCGAGAAATAACTAATTTACATAATAAAGAAAGATCTAAAATGTTAGAGAACATAAGGCAAAAATAAATAAAAATTTTAAGTTAAAATCCATGCTTTGGACCAACCGCCATGGCGAGCATAGAACCCACGATGTTTGGGTCTGGACCTCGTTCTCTGACCATTCGGCCGCTGAGCACGTTTGCAAAGTTTCTTTACACGGCAATATTTTATTATGACAACTCTAGTATTTTTACCATTTACTGCAGTTTTACATTTTTTGTAATTTTATTTATCTTCTTTAATTCATTTATTGAAAATTATTGCATAAATATATAATATAGGTTATTTTTAAATACAATTTAAAGATGTTGATTTGCTATAACAATTCGTTTAAATTTACCGTCTACCCATATTTAGAAGCTTTTAACTTTTCTCAATATTATTTCCAAATTGTAAAAAAAAGACAAGGCTTTTATCTTATAGCCATTTCTTAAAACTTGTAAGGTCTACCTAATGGCCGATTAACAATAATCGACCATTAAATTTGCATAGTTTTGAAGAACCTAACAAGCTTAGCGCAAATCTCACTGGCATATCCAAGCCACATGTGCAACCAGTGAACACTGAATTATTTGTAGCTGCTCGAAGTACAGTAAAATTAAGTGTTTCGCATTGAGGCTGCATTTAAGCCTAAGCAGTTGTTTGCACTCGGACATAAATGACAGGATAGGATCGTGGTCCGTGGATTTCTGTCGTTGGTCTCGCTTTCTGCGATATTCTATTGTAATTTCATTTCTTTGTTTTGTGAATTAGATTTTACCCAGTAAAATTTTTAAAATGTACGATATGTGTACAAGGAAGATAAACCTTACTATTCATTTGCTACCAAAAGTATCATTTCATTAAAGAGTGTCTTTGATATATTTATTTCCTATCTAAAAGTCCCCATTTCTACAAACTTCAGTTCTACTGTCTCGTGAAGACCCAACCTTTGTCCAGAACTAACGACCGAAATCAGGTTATTTGAAGCCTCCGGTTCCACCGGCTACAATAGCGCGGCGACAGAGTATCTAGGATGGTAACAGTTCAGTCTAATAGGCGTTACTCCTTGATCGGTTACCTTTAATGACCCTGGAGAAGCCTCAATCGAGAAAACCAACGAATGAGAATTCAGTTAAAAAACTAGCTGTAACCTTAGCTGGAGTTCTCAGGTAAATGAAATCGTAACTGCCCCCCCCCCCCCCAAGAAAAAAGGTTGGTATAAAGAGCCTACAATTTTTCGACTGAGGCCTTTTCCAGATTTTTTATGGAGTTTTTTTTTTTATCTCGTGTAGGCTTCCGCGATTTTTGACTGAAACGAGCTTTTTAGTGATTGCATTCGAGAGATTCTTAAAGTCCGATCATACGGCAGGGTCTTGGATACCGAATGGGGGATAGATCGGGTTTGCATTGCACCTTGGAAGAGCCTCCACATTTTATGAGATTATTTAATCTTATTTTTTCCGACTGTACTCGTTGTGGAAATGTTATGCAAGAACTACTCTTTTACTTTTCAACTTGATTTGGAATTCCTGTTTTGGAATTAGAATAACTGTATATAATCATGTATATATATATACCATGATATATATATACAGTATATATATATATATATATATATATAATATATATATATATATATATATATATAAAATATATATATATATATATATATATATATACATATATACCGAATATCTATATAATATATATATAAATATATAATATACATATAATATATATATATATATATATATATATATATATATATAAATATATATATATATATATATATATATATATATATATATATATATATATATATATATATATATATATATATATATATATATATATATATATATATATATATATACATATATATATACATATATATATATATATATATATATATATATATATATATATATATATATATATATATATATATATATATATATATATATATATATATATATATATATATATATATAATATATATATATATTTATATGAGCTCATGGAAGAAAATAGAGTTATGAGGCAACACCAATATATCACTGTTTTAAGAAACAAATACAGAATTGATAGCTGAATAAAACTTGTTTTTAATGCATGGTAGTTCCCAATGCTATAAAACAAAAAGTGTTACATACTGTTTAGCTACTATATTACTACTAGTATTTACTCCAGAAAATAAAAGATTTTTTCAATTCTACTGTGACTGTGATCCTTCTTCACGCTACGTCTCACTCAAAAACGTTGAAGCCGTCACAGTCTCTTTAACCAGAGAGAAATTAAGAAAAAATTATCTTCTTAATTATTTCTCAAAAGTCTGTTAGGCATATTAATACAATTTTTTCCAAGAATGTGAGTTACACGCACATTTGGAAAGAAAATTATAGCCCATAAAATTTAGTTTCCAAGAACACAAAGAATTTTGGTGAAAATGAGTTTACTAAATAAATAGAAAAGTAAATTCAAAAGATTAAAAAAATCAATTAACTTATTTTGGTTTGGAAATATCAGCTACATCATTAAGCACTTTATTCAAAGACGGATTAAAAACTTGCAGGCCTAGAAAGAAGGCCAAAATTACATTTTCTTTACCTGAAGAGCAATTTATTTGAAATGAGAAATTTAAAGAAAAGAATATGACAGATTAGAGTAAAATCAATAAAGTTTCAATTAATAATTAAAGATTTAGTAGAATGATTAATTATTTCATTTTGTTTTGATTTTCGATTCGAATTACTTTTAGATATGTCTTAGATATGACACACACACACACACACACACACACATATATATATATTATATTAATATATATATATAATATACGATATATAATATAATATAATATTATATGTTTTCCCTTTTAAAGTATAATATATTATGTAAATTTTGTATAACAGATCTATACGTATTTATATATTATTATAATATATATATTTAGCGATATAATTATAATAGAAATTAATATATATTCTTATAATTTATATATCTTATATATAAAGCTTTAATTAAATTCATCGTCAACTCTGTCAGGTCTATAAATAATAACACAAAATTAGTAAGGAGTAGCATAATTTGCTGTGGTATCACAATGACGTCGACGAATTCCTTGACATCGTCCAAATGAGATTTGGATTGCACTTTAAAAACCAAGCAGCATCAATGCATTGGCATCATAGTGGATTTTCGGTCAGGAAAATTCAACATATGTTGGTAGGAAAGTGATGTGCACTGTTCTGACAAATTCCATTCACAAATTTCTACGATGTATACAAAAGATAATACAATCAGTTAGTTTTGTTGAAAAATAGCTGAATTTCTGCAATAAATAATCCATGAATGTGTGAGTTCTTTTTCTTTTAAATAGGGAAACTTATTTCTTGATGCGCCTCGTATTTAGCAGGCAGAAAATAAATTTTATTGTCTGGAATTAAATATTAGAGCTCATGGAAGAAAATAGAATTATGAGCAACACCAATATATCTTGTTTTAATCAAATACAGAATTGATAGCTGTATAAAACTTGTTTTTTAATGCATGGTAGTTGCATGGTCTGCCATAAAACAAAAGTGTTATATGTTTAGCTACTACAAAAGATTGAGTTGGTTTACATGGCCCCTGTTTTTTTCAAATGAAAATTGAATCAAAAGACACCCAGTATAAATCATTGAAAATGTCCCTTTTACCATTATGATAAAAGCATTATGCAACCCCCATTTCCACGGCACATAAAAATTCTAGAAAACATTGATATACTAAATATAGTTCCTTGAGACCTATAAAAGAGATGCCCTGAACTGAAAAATAGTAAAATAAAATTGAATAGTCCGAGTCTAATAATTTGGTTTTTTTCTCTCCACCATTTTTTTTCGGTCTTATTTGATATATTTTTAATATATGATTATGTATATATATATATATATATATATATATAAATAATAAATATATATATAATACCAGAGTTTTAGCAGCTCTGAAGAGTGAATTTTTTTGCTTTGCGATTCACGAATTATGTGATTAATCGTTATACACTCAAGGGATTAAAACATACATCTGTCTAGCTCACGAAATAAAATTGCAACATCCAGTGGAGAGGCGGTTGTATAAAAATTATATATTGTGATAGATTGAATAGAAAATTTATAAGAAATGTGTTATGAATACTTTTATTTTCATTTATTTCTCTGCTTAAAATCTTAATTATAAAAAAATCACTAATGTTGCACCTCTCTCTTTGGATTTCCTGATGAATATAAATGTTAGAGAACAATCAGTATTCGTGCTGCACATTTTAAACAAACATTTTACTGCCAGAACCTACTCTAAAATTCAGAAAATAAATTTTTATACATTATTAATGTTAATGATAAATGATCGACGATAGGAGACTTTAATGTTTTGTGTTATCGCAAAATTGATATGTTTAATTTTATTTTATACATTATGTTATATGTAGATTTGAGCATTTCCATCTTGTCGAATAATGGCAAATATATATCTCTGAATATATATATCTCTGATATATCTCTGAATAAAACAACTATAGTGTAAATTAAATACTGTTTATTTTCATTTGCAAATGTGCTTTAATATTAAACTTTTCAAATCGGCACTTTTCTCAATTCTTCTGTTTCGATACACATGAGAAATATAATATAATAATAATATAATGTTAAAAATTATATTATTGTCTGTTTCGATACATATGCAGAATACTGTGGTAAAAATTATACTGTCCTGTGTTTTGATGCATATAAAAATAATGTGGGAAAATTAAACTCTCTTCTGTTTCCACATATATATGAAATATTGTGTTAAAAAGTATTCTGTTTTGATGCATATGCGAAATATTGTGCGGGAAATTATATTTCCTTCTGTTTCGATACATATCCAAAATATTGTGGGAAAATTATACTCTCTCCTGTTTCGATACATATATGAAATACTGTGCTGAAAATTATGCTTTATTCTGTTTTGATACATATACAATACATTGTGGGGGAAATTATATTCTCTTCTGTTTCGATACATATCCAAAATATTGTGGAAAAAAGTATATTTTCTTCTGTTTCGATACATATACTAAATGTTGTGGGGAAAATTATGCTAAGTGAATGCCTAACAACACAGTTATTACGCACCCACTATCAAATCTTTAACTTCAAAAGGGGATATCACACATCAACATGTACACGTTGAAAAATCCACGGATTCTGTATACGATTTCTCTTCCCGATGGAGAGTGCTAAGATTTCTTGCCGATTAATCGATTCGTTTTGGTTCAATTTAACGGCCACTTATCGGCTGAAAATGTTTTAGCTTATAACACTAGAAATCAGCACATTCTGCATGGAAAAAAATCTTAAATTGAATTCATTGTTTTTTCAACGATTACATGCTGATGTGTGATAAGGTATTTACGCGTGGTCACCATGTATCTTTCTTTTCGCTCAATATTTGGTACAGTACAGAACTTTCATTCTAAAGTTGTAATTTGTAGTGAAATAAAATATGGAGTACGTAAAGGAAAATGTTTAGTACTGAGATTCCTTAATATACCTGGAGTATAATATTAAATTTTTGATCAATGCTTCCTAAACTCTCTGATAGAAGAACCTATAAAATATTTTTAAAACGTTCCTTGATTCTTGATCCGTGGCCTTAATGTGATAATGAATGACAAATATGCTATTGTAATACTCATATGTATCGATATAAGGATACCACGTTCAAAATAAAGGAATTCGAAAAAAATACGAAAATTTTTGTCTTGAGAAAGTGAGACTATGCATATCTTTATAATGAAATTAAATGTCTCCAGTTAAATGATTGCTTTGTTTTATTCAAACTTTGACTTAATGTTTGAAGCAGATTTAAGACAAACATCGATTTTGAACTCCTGACTTTCAGAATGGAAAGAGAAAACTCTCTCTATTTGTTCCTAGTACAGAGTTAACTGAAATTTATTACGATTTTTAAAGAATATAAATAATAACAAATTAAAATAATTTAAAAACATTTCGTGATATATTTATGTATAAACATCGATGACACTAGCTTGTTTCGAAATCACGACTTTCGAAATGGAAAGAGAAAATTCTCTCTATGTGTTTCTAGTGCAGAAATAATTGAAATTTATTAGGATGTATAAAGAATATGAATACTAACGAAATCATTCACGAAAACATTTTGTGATATATTTGTATAGTGTTAATATCCATCAAAATAGTTGATATCGAATTTAAATTGCTTATTAAAATTTATAAAATAGTAGAATAAATATTTTTAAAACTCGCTTGATAATTATAATTAAGCCCTCCAGATATACTATGCAAGTTAAAAAATTATTAGGCTTTTATTTGTAATCTCGCAAAGTAAAATTACTTTTTAAAAATTAAAAATGGGACTTCTTTTACAAGGCTACGAAAAGTTGGATCTTAAGGAATGCTATGTTATGAATATGAAACACGAAATTGTCTTTGCTTTTCAATAAGCGTGATATTTTTTTATTTTTATACATCGAATTTCTGAAATGCTTAGAATGTAGAATTTATAGCCTCCAGCACTCCCGTGTTAAACTAAATTTAACTCTGAGCTGAAATATTCTTCAAGTAAAGTCTTTATGACTCAACTTTTATATGTAATGTGATTGTATATAATTCTCAATATCCTTGTATTCGCTAGTTAATTGCTCTACAAATGAATTCAACGTTGTGTTCTTTGGCCTAATGACCTTTATGAATTATTCCTTAACTAAATTATCATTCTTAAATTTCAAAGATTTTGAAATAGTAAAAAAATTTAATTTTTATTATATTTTAATCTGAAACATAAAGTTTTTTTAATATTCAAAGCATGCCAAATTATTTACGATTCTCATTTATAATGTAATGGGAAACATAGTGTCATTACAGTGATCAAAGCGAGGTTTGTTTCTGTCATACATTTTTATTATAAATTTGTTTCGGATGTCTGCTTCCAAATTTTGGCTACAGTACGTTTTTTTTTAGAAATATGAATGTTGATGTTAAATTTTTTATGTAGAAGCCGTTTTTAATTCTGAAAACTCTGTTTCAGAATTAAAAACCGTTTCTAACTTTGAAAAATTCTATGTTACTGGAAAGTGGAAGAATGTTCTAAAAAATCAGAACTTTTAGAACCATAATTTAAAGGATGAAATTTTCATCAACACATTGGTATGCAACTTTAAAAATCTTAAATATATTTTCAATTATTTTTGTTGCTTAAGATGGAAATTTAGGCCAGACTATTACCAGATACAGAGTGGGTTAAATTTAAGCTCATTTAACTGACTTTGTTACATGTGAGGCACAGTTTCCATTTAGAGCCACTGGTTACGGAAAAGAACTGACACTGGCATCGTGAAGTTCAGCGTATTTATGCATTGATTCCGCTGCTGTTTAAATCTTAACTGCTCTATTCCCCAGAAATATCTGCAAGAACACAGAGTTGTAAACACCGCACCTAGTTCCATTCCACAATTGGTTGTTGTTACATACTAATGCTTTTAAAAAATTAGTCTCATTGCTTTTTGATAAGCCCTCCGTAATTTAGAAAGAAATATGGTCTACATATAAACCTCTTATATCCGGAGGCAAAAGAGCTATGAATAATTTTATAGCTGAATCCCAATATACACTTTTGCATTGCTTGTCTATGTAAAGTTAGTATTAAAAAATTGAGTAAATGGTAAGAAAAAATATGTAGATCCACCTTGTCAAAAACTTTCAGATTTTATAAAACGTTTTATTTAGTTATTTAAAAATATAACGATTTTAAAATTGAACGACTTCAAACATTTTTTTCGATAAACTAGTTACTAAATATTTATTATGGATATTTTGTGTACATTTAAATGTTTAAATATAACAATAATTTCTATAATGTAAACAATTTGAATTATTTAATGTATTTGTATGTTTTATTTACTTTTAATGTTATTTTTCGGAAAAAAGTACAGATAAACCGGTATTCAGGTTTTTTATTTACTAAATTATCATAATATAAAACGTTTGCAAAGTTACCAAAAGCGGGTATCCATAAATACTACTAAGAAACGGATATAAAAGGAATTTAGAAATGCGGACAAAAAGTACTTTTTCTCATTTTTTAATTGCATATTAAGTAAACATATCTACGTGGTTTGGAATAGAGGAAATCATTTCATTACTAAGTCCAGGGATTAAATCGAGGATTACAATCGTGTTGTTGCCAATGGCTCATCTATTATGCAAGTTTTGGTTACATAATCGAAAAGCCGAGGCTAACGTATGAGTTATGATTGTGAGAAGAACGCACTGCTACCGGATTATAATTTTATTTCCTTACACGAATGCTATTTAGATTTACTGTAATGTAAATCATAGCTAGAGTGAAAGGATACATAAATATGTCGAAATAATATACAAATTGCTTTTCTTTCCGTGACGGGGAAAAACTTTGTTAGCTTAGAAATCGAAGCTTTTGGTTTTTAGTAGATGAAAAACCCACAGTGTCACCCTGGGCTCTCTCCGACTGATCCCTATTTATCATATATAATAAATACTATTTGTTGTCTAGACGGCAGATTGAAACGAAAAGGTTCATTTCTCTTTTATCTGTTATCTAATATAATAAACACTAGCAGGAAATTTTGTTACAATACTCACTAAGAAAATGAATATTTTACTTGGTAACAAATTAGAAACTCACGAAATGTAAGTATTCTTAACACAATATGTGGCGACGCTGTGGTAACCGCATTCGTTTACGGATATATAAACCAGCCGAAAATGTTAGCACGCTGGGGCGTGTGAAAATTCTACTAATAAAATATTTTTACTCCTAAGTGGATGTTTATTTTGCTACACTATGCTCACTCCGATTTAGATGTCTTAAAACCTACACATTACAAACAACAAAGCCTTTACGTTTCTAATACAGAGTATGAAAATGATGAAATTCTGAAGGTAATTGAGGCAGATTTGTATCGTTAAGGCAGATAACAAGTTCAAATGTAAAAGCACTAAAATGCCTAAATACAATCTAAATAAAAAGCAATCGAATTGTGTAAATTACATTTCTCTCTATTATTCCTATTTTCTTTCCTACGTGTGATTGCCACATTCAAAAACAGAAATTGCATGACATGAACTGACGTCAGCAGCAACCAAGAATATAACTTGAAATAACTCAGTCACGTTAGCAATTACAAATGTGTTAAATAGATAAAGCCTCAGCTATTCCCACTTGAAAAATATTTACTCAGATATCAGAATACAACATTTAAAAGCCCATAAAAAACGATTTAAAAAATTTAAAACATAAAATTTATTGCTAGGAAGTGCAATTACCATAAATGCATATTTCTCCTAAATATCGTAAATTTTTTCCACAAAAAACAATCTTCACATAGATAATTTGTAATTTATCTTAATGTTAAATATATTTCTGGTGTTTCCACGATTTGTAAATGAATTAATACCAAAGATTATTTCAGTGTAATTAATAATGATGTGAAAGTTTCAGTCAATGTATAATAATCATGTTCCAATCACACGATGAACGAAATTTTGATGAAAATTAAACTTAGATCGGCGGTAGAAATTCTACGAGTAAACTGTGTTAATTGCCTTATTGCAGGATAGCAGCAATAAAAAATATTTTGGTTAGGCTGTCATCTGCAACATAGTGATACAAAATTATTTAGCTTTCGAATTCAATAGAAACAAAGAAGTCGTGATATGCAATATAAAAAATATTAAATTAGAAGGTATTATTATTATCAAATAATCTTAAATAGGCAGCTAAGAGACTAGAATTCCGTATATTATTATGAAAATGCTAAATAGGGGTTTAAATTCATAGATAACATATTTAATTATATAAAATACTTATGTACAGTGAAAAATTTATTAAACTTTACTTGTGTTGGTAAAAGTTTTTACACATTTCTCCTATTTCCTATACAGTGGTCATGTCGATTTAATTAAGTAAAATTTAAAATAATGAGATCTTCACTGCAAATCTATATAATACTCGTCTATATCAATTTATGTACACCTTTATGTATGCTGCTGTTTATACAATATTATTCAGGCTATCAAATTGAAGTATATTCAACTTGGTTGGTAGTTGGTTTTGGGTCCATCTAGAAGTCATATGAATATATATGCATTTATTACTAGGCTTGCTAGTTTCTCTCTCTAACTTTCAATACTCTTTGACTAGAGTTATTCTTCAGATATAATTAACTACCTAACCCTTGTAAAGCTGCAAATATTGCTAAATATATGAATGAAATATCTGGTGGAAGATCCTCTCCAGGGCAATTGATGTAAAAGTTATGTCCTGGTACAGTCTGTATTAATTTCTATTTTAAGAACTGACTCAGTCTAGTTATACTTTTTTCTGTTTTGATTTCTGTTATACATATCTGATGTTTAATCTAAATACGCATTTCTCTCTTTGTCTAAATATGGTGATGGTACTTAGATCACCTAGATTTCTCCAATTTGAGCTGTTGCTAGTAGATTTTGTTGTATCTAGTTCATAGGCTACCTTATTTTCATTATTTCAATATGAACAAGTGAGAGTGTAGCTAGGTTTTACATAAAGTTTGCTAAACCGATCTGCTCGCCGCACTCACACATTGTGGGTTGCATGACCAAGTATTTTTTCGCGATTCCAGAAGGCGTGTGGTGTGGCCAGTGGAAACGACTACACTTAAACTTCACCAAGTTTAGAGAGTTGTGATTGGTTGGGAGGAGGCGATTCAGGACCATGCCTGGAGTCTCGGCCAATCTGGACAGAGGCGGGAAAGGACGTATAGTGTACAGGACAATGAAACGACGGATACATTAGCACAAGATAATGGGACGATAACGACTTGAAAGAGTTTTTGGTGAAAAAATTATAGGTTCGCTGGAGTAGTTTAGAAGGAAGGAAAAGAATGTAGCGTGCTCATAGATTTTTGGCAATTTTTCTTTTAGATGTAGCATGTGGAGTGCTTCATTTAATTTATATATTTTTTTATATTTTTAGCATTTTTCCTTATTTTTTTCTTCTCCCTAATATATTTGTATTTTGTAATATAGATCAGTGGCATATTGCTATAATTAATATTAAACATGATATAAAGAAAACTTGGGTTATTATTTTAACTTAGAATAATGGATTTGAAGTAACAACAGTAATGTACTACACCACAGCAGAAGTATCAATATTCAAAGTTATTCTTTCGGGGTTTCAAAATGCTTGTACGAATGGATGTATTTGTGTTCTTTCTTCATTAATAACCAAGTAGTGATTTCATAATAAAGTGCCTATAAGTCCACTCAATCGTATACCAAACAATGGCGGAACAGGTATGCACTTTGGTAACGGATTTATAGGTTTATGACTGTCCGGAACTGGTTTTAAGCAGTAGGTCCTGCACTCATTAGCTCTCCTGTAGTAAAAGTTTAGATCGTAGCACTCCGGAGAAAACCAAATGGGTAAATGTCGAGGATCGGAAAAAAAACACTTCCGTTATAAAAAATCATTCAATAATTACGACTATTTTTACAGAAGGATAAACCTTCCTCCGAAATTAATTCAAAATATTTAAATTATTTGTAATAGGTTCCATTATTTTAATTTTGTAGGTCATAACCTACAAACATTATAAGGACATTAATTTGTTATCATTACTTTATGTTTTAAGTCTTTCTAAAACTCCAAACCAAAGATCAAAACACATTAAAGAATAGATGGTAATTGCATCAATTTGATAATTTGAATTACCACTTGTTTAAAATAGCTATAATCTCATTGGGAGGAAAAATTATGGCATTATCTAATATTCATTTGAGATTTGTGTTATCCTTTATATAATAATAGCCTAAGTTATCTGTCCGTCTGTTCTCGAATTTATGAAGCCGTTGGACCTGGAATGGATTTTGATTATCCATATTGAATTCTTGATGAGTTAGGGTTAGCAAAATTCAAAGGGAGTAAAGTTTATCTTCTCTTAAACTATCTATCCGATTATAATGTAAATTGCTATAAATATGCTTCATATCACAGCAAAAAATAATGTCTACTTTAAATGTTCGAAATTTACCCCTTACCCTCTTTTCGAGCTTTTAATGCTATTATTTCAAGCCCTGTTTTCCCCGGTTAAGAGCAGGCGATTAAGTTTAGCAATTTATCACATTATAAGTAGATGAAAACAACATTTTTTTAGCATTATGAAGTCATTCCTTTAACCATCTCACTGAATCAATTCTTATTTTAAATTATTTAAATATCGTCTGCAGTATTTTCATACGTTTTATCCCTGAACTTAGATGTGACATAAATAATTCTCTTTTATATTTGGCATAAATAATAGATTAGGCACATATGTGATAATTTTAAATTTAATGATGGATTATTTTGTGTTCCAATGAAAATTTTATCACCGGTATTAACAACAAACTCTTTTCATAAAAGTCTAGGAGTCTATTTTACAGATTAATAAATATCTATCGTCTAAGTTATATAGCTTTGAAAATTTAAAAGTTTGTTCGTTTGTGTGTTTGTTTTTCATACATAACCACACGGTTTGACTAAATGAATTAAACGTGATTCTAAACTACATTCACAGTATCTGGAGACATTAGAGGAGTATGAATATAAACAAATTATCCAGTGTGTACCAGATAATTCTCAGCCAAAAAACAAACCATTTTTTACCTGTCTCATAGGGTACTTTACAATTTTAGAAAATTAAAAATTTTACTGATTCCGTCATATGGTGGGCTAAATGCTAGTTGTAATAATAATTACAAAAGAATAAATTTTCATAAATGGATTCAAATTATGTTTTAATAATTCTGGTTCCTTTAGTAAGACAAAATATAAAAGTATTTAAGGTTACAAACTTACATTTGTTAGTGGATCGATTTATTATCATAAATTGTAACTTTAAACTCTTTAAAATTATAAATCAACGGTCACATACATATTAAAGAATAGTAGTTAATTATATCAAATTTCTGATTTTAATTATAACTTTATTTAAAATAGATATGTAGGGATGAAAATGTATTGCACTAATTTAAATTCTTTTGTTATTTTTAATCCTTTTCTTCTTTCATGTGCAAATCAATTCAAAATCGATACTTTGCAATACAAAACGAACATGGAGATCCTGTTTGCTACTTTTACTTTATTGGAAACAGTATCTTACAGCAAGATGCCTAAGGCACTAGAAGTATGTTAAACTTTAGTTGCGTCAGTAAAAGTTTTACACCTCACTTCATCCGGTGTCTTATTTAAAATGCCGAGAGGATAAATGTGGATGAGTACTACAAGAATATAGAATTTGAAAACTATGTAATTTTATTTAATCTTTTATAAAACCATTATTTTCTTAGCAATGGTATATTAAATGCAGACAATGTTGTCGTGTAGCTCTCATTTAAATTTCGGTATTTACCAATGATCAAAATTATAGTGGTTATTATTTTGTTAGTCGGAAGGACTAACTTTTATTTGGGTTGCGTTGTGTAGATTAATAAAGTTTAAATTCAACCACAGGTTCTGAGAGACTACAGACTTAAATAAAAATAACTAATAACTTAAGAGTAATTAAAATCAAATATAACACTCTTAAAATAAACACATACAAGATTGATAGTTTAAAATAAAATCAAGAAAATTTATTATTATGCTATATACAGGTCTATATACAAAAACAATTTGATTTAAACTTCATAAAAGTTGCTTTTCCAAACTTTTTACTAGGTGTCACATTATTTAAGATTTAACATTAATAGACTAATCTTTAGGTAAAAAAAATAAAGAAAAGAGAGGACCTAATCTCAAATTCAAATATTTATAATAAGTACCTTTGTGGATCTATTGGGTGTACGAGGGCGGTAATGTTGGGAGCTCTTGTTGACATAATGTAGACACCTTGCGTGTTATTTCGATTGGTGGGATGAGAATGTTGACTTTAGTCTCACCGCTGGTCTGGGGCCTTCTAAATAAATTGGGGTGATAGATTGGGATAAAGGCAGATGCTTTGGAACACTTCTGGTCGGTGTGCGATGTGTCCGGATTCTTCTATGACCGTTTTCAAAATGTTTACATGTTCTGCGCACAATGATGGTCTGCTACTTCTTGGACGATCCTCCGACCAGCCTGTTTTATTAACACGTCGTACTTAATTCACTATCACATTAATTGAACTATCACATTAATAGGGCTTTTTTGTGTCTTCAAACCTTTCTCCTTGCGAAATTTTCTCATTAGAACAATTGTAAAATCAACATTCTTGTAGAAAAACTAATCACTTAAACTCAATCTGGTAAAGAATGCATGCTGCGCTTCATACGAAGGATACATTTACATCCAGGAAATTTATCAGTAGCCTGATTTTAATAAAACTTTCCAATATGACACGTGAGCGCTCTCTTTCAGTTAATTTTTTTTTCTTTTGCATGGAAAGAAAATTCCAATTTTTCTCCGATATTATATGCACAAACATGAGAACATTGCAAGAATTATTTCTTGTATTATGAATTTTTAAAGATTCTGAACTTTACGCGATTTTATTACGCTACGCATCCTGTAAACACATCCATTTATATGTTTGTGTGTTTGTTCTCTATGCATTCCGAAATGGCCGAACGAATCTTAAATTTTGTAGGATGACTCAGTAAAATCCAAGAAAGGTTTTAGTCAAGGTCTTGATAAATATTCGACGGTTTTTTGACTTCTACTGTGTCTGGCAAATGTATAATTCAGCGAAACTGTAAATAACATTTAAGAACGTATTAAAATTATATATAGCTAGTTTTTAAAATTTGAAGTAACTTAACTCCCCTAATAGTGTTCAAAATATGCTTTAAAATAATATAAATTCTGCTGATTCTTTTTTGGCAAGAAATATATTAATTAAAATTTTATTTATTTTAATTTTGCATATTTCTTTCTCCTAGAGCTTGTTTATTTCAAATTATGTTCTGTATCTAGGAAAATGGAAGAGAGCAATTTCAAAATTAAAAGTATTTTACATCTTCTCCATAGGCTAACACAGAGCTAGAGTATTCTAATATGACATGTACCCAAATAACATGATGTAGAGATCTTTGTTTATTTCAGTATTATATTTTAATATTAGTTATAATGTTCTCTTAATAATGACTCTACTCCCATAAATTATCATTTGTTTAAGATATTTTGAATTAAGTAAAATATCAAAATTAAATGTCGACACTTGATATTAGTATTTCACCACTTATGCAGTGTAACTTATACTTGTTACAATAATGCCACCACCGTGCTAGGATTTTAATAATTATCTCAATTAATAAAACATAGTTTCAGAATAATTTTTAATGAAATAATAGTAATTCAAAAATTCGAAATAACAAAATGTCCAAACTATACTTACAAATTCTCGGCTTTGACTTTCAAGGAACTTGATGTTATATTCCTTATTTTGTTACTGTCGAGATCTCTGAAAATAAAAAATAAGAAACATTTGTAAAGTCATTATGTAAACAAAATTAATGTACAACATAAAGTTCTTTACCAATTTTATGATGATATTACATCGTAGGTGTTCAAACCCTGTGTTGACTGTAGAAAAGGATACTGTATTGAAATTGACTGATTTTTTACTCTATTGAAGATAACTTTACTGATTGATTTACTGTACTGATTTACTGTACAGTAGATTTACTTTATTGAAGATAAGTTCGCCAAATATAACTGAATCAGATTGATTAGAAAAGAAAAAAAAGTTTTCAATTTTTTTTATATTAGGGTTTGATTGGTTGTATTCAGTTATGTCGTATTTTGTAAGTTTTGTACCACTTACAGTCAAATTTGTGAGCGTTATTTTGATAGATAACACAACTAAATCAGCTGAGTAACTCCTCGTTCTCCTTAATAGTATTTGTTATTACCTGTTTATCTAAGTGACATCAAGACTCGTGTTTGGCAAAACTAGGAGGCAGAAAAGGTAGCAGGCAATAGCTATTCCTGAAACGTTCACCAAACCCTTTTTTACTTCGTACCTGTTTGGGTACAAAGAAAGTGCATTCGAAAAAAATTCTGTGTTCAAATTTCAAAAGAAAATGATTTTTTACTTATTTTTGCTGTTTCTGAATCACGTTCCAGTGTTACGTCTGTATATACGTACAAGGAAACTTTGATTTTGAATCTTTAACCTCTTGCCTGTCAGTTTGGGAGACGAAAATGCGTCAATTTTGGAATGCACGACCTGAGTTCAGTTAAGAGAAAAAATGGTGTTTTATTTCCGTAAAACCCAAACTCAGTTCTTCCAATTCATAATATGTAATTTACCATTAATTTACCATTTTCCAAAAATTGGCGATACTTTTCCCAGAAGGGCCGCGGCATCTCAGTCGGTGGTAATGGCAACGCTCTCGTAACTGGAGGGCTGCGGGTTCGGAGTCCTAACTGGCCTAAGATCGGCCGTGTTAATTAAAGTTTGTAGGACCGCGTAAAATATGTTCGTGGTCACAATGTCCAAGTTCTTTATCGATACCTCTGGTGGTGGCAGGCCAAACCTATGGGTCTTCTGCTTGGTTTCTGCTTCAAATCATGAGGACTCACTTGAGCATAAGTCGTACTTTCACCCTTGCAGTGCTCGTTCAAAAGAAACGGCGCACCCCTTTGCCTTAATACGAGTAGCCTCCAGCTCAAATCGTACTTGGTTTGACCAAGTGGCATTAGAAAACAACAACAACTTTCCCGAGAAAAGTTTGGCAGTTTCACGCCATTTGTCAAATACTGGAAAGAATTTGTAAAATTCAATTGAATCTAAGGGATTCCAAGAGATCTAATTGATGACAAATGATACACATAAAAATATTATTGTGTCAGTTTATTATATTAATCTTGAAAATTATGTCATTTTATTTATTTTGCTATAATTCGTGAAAAAATTGCTATAATCCATTAACAGGAACTACTGAAGAATTGGATTCCCCTTGGCCAATTTGGCTAAAATATTGGCGATATTTACTAAAACACAAAGGTAATCCATCCAAGCATTGTATTTCGTGCTTTTTCTGGTGACTTTAATTAATGCACAGTGCGCCATCGTAATAGAATTATATACTCTTACTTAATGAAAGAAAACGACTTGAAAATCGGATATTTATATTTATGGGCAATTAATCCCTTAATAGTTTACAAACGCAACAGTTCCAAATTATTAAACATCAATCATAGTGAACCGTTAATGGTTTGTTATATCTAAATTTTTTAAGCATTTTTCACTTTTAATATGTCAGAAAAGAGTGACACAAGGAAAGTTGAATGCAAATAACATATAAATTATAATATAGATACAGATTCTTTGTACACGGTGAGATCAGGAGAAAATGTTAGGCGACCTTACTCAAACCATTATCGCCAAGTTGGCGGGGGAACCCAATTAATTCTTTAGTCAACCCCCATTAACATTTTTCATATATGTGAAAATATTGAATATAGTAGTTATTTCTTTTTAAATTTTCTACTTTTTTAAAATAATCTATTTCCAACATTTTGATGACAATAAGAAACAAAACTAAAGGGAATATTTTGTCCATTTTGACACGTTTTTTTTTCTCAAATATATTGCACAGGCATTGTGTTAAGTATTCGTTTTGATCATTTAGGACTATTTTCGATTTGATGGCTGTACGTATGTACTTCGCATATCTCAATGGCGATTAGCTGTTGGAAATTGAAATTTTGTATTTAGGACAAACATTTGTGCATCTCCCCTTATTGCAGTCAATACTCTATATAAGTAGAAATTTCCAATATGGTGCTGGTAGCCAACGACAACAATGCAAGAGCAATGTTTTCATATTCAGTTGCAACAACGCTTTTGATGCACTTATCACGATTAGCATTATTTCATATTTATTCATTGTCGAATTACTATATACTATTCACTGTTGAATACAATTCTACTCATTGTTATATTCATACTATATACAGTTTGGCGTTTATATTTCAGACGTTAATATTTTATCAATTATATAACTGCCCAATTTATTAAAGAATTGTAGAATCATATCCCACATTCAAATAAAATAAATTTAAATGACTTACAGAAAAACAAAAGTGTTTAATTTAATATGCTTACTTGATACCCCATTAGATTTTTTGCGATGAAAATGCAGAAAAATTTTTAATTATTGAAACCCGACTCCGTTCAAATTCTACCAATTATATTCTCTATGTTTATAAGGCTAATCTTAATTTTTTCACTGTTATAATTGCAATCACTAATTATTCCAATTTACGAAAATACTGGATAATTGCAACTTTTCAATTCTGCTGAAAGTTAATTTTTATTTAAAGTTCAAATTTCCTTTAGATATGTCAAACTCTGTTTAGCAGTAATTATTCTAATTTTGAAATTGGGTTTTAATTTTTTAAAAACGCAATAAGAAGAACGTCGTTATTACATTTTATTCAAAGGGCATTGATATTAACCTAATATTATATTAAAATTAAAACCAAAACTTCTGTAGTATTAGAAGTTAACGAAAAAGATGACAAAAGTTTAAAATAATATCTTTTCAAAAATCTGTTACATGTGTAAGGAAATTCTAAATGAAGGATACGCTGTTTGGTGTGGATTGCTACGGTCTACTTTTTTGCAACACGAGAGATAATGAGACCTACTGCTTAAAGCCAATTCTGAACGGTTATGAACAGGCATGCCACAATGGGATTCGAACCCACCAACTGTGGTACTGAGGATCAGCGCCCTAACCATTTGGACATCGTTCGGCACAGATACATTGTTAAAATGTCAATAGCAGCAGTTTTGTAGATCATGTTTAAAAATTAGATATACTCTCTTTGTTTAAAATGATGTATAACATTTCCTCAAGATAGCAGATATTATATTTCAATTCATAAAATTTTCTGAGACCCTAATTTATTAATTATACTTCGGAGTCATACTAGTAGATTAATTAACTGCTTTTATTATGACCTAACTGCTTTTATTTTATGAAGTATTATTACCATTAAAACCCTAACCACAGCTTAATCCTTTGTTTAGCAGTAGTTATGCTAAATTTAAAATACGGTTTTATTGGTTAAAAACGCAATAAAAGAATATTATATCATATAGCGTTGATATTAATTTTATATTATATTAAAATTTTAGAATAAAAAAAATATTTTAATATTAACTAGAACATAAGATGTAAGAAATTTGAAAGAATATCTATTCAAAAATCTATTACAACGTTAAGGCAATTATGAATGACGGATACACTGTTAAAATGACATTAATAGCAGTTTTGAATATAATTTGTCAGAATTAGAAATATAATCTTACTTTGAAAGGGCGTATAATATTTTTTCTATATCGTAGGTCATACAGCTCAGTTAATAAAAGTTTCTAAGCTACAGACGTGATATTCTTACTTCACAGCAATACTAGTAAAATAATTATATCCTGTAATTTTGACTGAAATAATATCGCCCATGAAATCACAGTGTATTATTCGCTTTGTATTTATAACTATGGCATTATTATCCTTGCAGTTATAAGGGTGGATGCTGAATCAAGAGATGCTTCCTTACTTGAGGGATTGTAAATAAAATACAAAAGAAAGTGGGATTGCTTTATAACAAGGTATAAAATCACTAGACGACGCTGCAAGAGTACGTCATACGATTACATCGTACGCCATACAGCTCATTTAATAAAAGTTTAAGGTACAAAATTGATATTCATGCTTCACAGCAATACTAGTAGAATAATTATATCCTGCAATTTTGACTGCAGTAATATCACCCATGATATCACAATCATTGCATTATTCCCTTTGTATTTATAACTATGGTATTATTATCCTTGCAATTATAACGGTGGATGCTGCTTCAAGTGATGCTTACTAACTTGAGTTATTGTAAATAAAATACAAAATAAGGCGGGATTACTTTATAACAAGGTATAAAATCCCTAGACGACACTGCAAGAGTACGTCATACGATTACATCGTACGTCATACAGCCAGTTAATAAACATTTCTAAGCTATAAACTTGATATTCATACTTCACACCAATACTAGTAGAATAAGTATATCCTGCAATTTTGACTGCAGTAATATCACCCATGATATCACAATCATTGCATTATTCCCTTTGTATTTATAATTATGGTATTATTATCCTTGCAGTAATAACGATGGATGCTGCTTCAAGTGATGCTTCCTTACTTGAGGGATTGTAAATAAAATACAAATCAAGGTGGGATTACTTTATAACAATGTATAAAATCACTAGACGACGCTGCAAGAGTACTTCATACGACTACATCGTAGGTCATACAGCTCAGTTAATAAAAGTTTCTAAGCTACAAACTTGATATTCATACTTCACAGAAGACTAGTAGAATAATTATATCCTGTAATTTTGACTGCAATAATATCGTCCATGAATTCACAATCATTGCATTATTCCCTTTATAAATGTGGTATTATTATCCTTGCAGTTTTAATAGTAGATGCTGCTTCCAGAGATGCATCCTTACTTAAAGTATTGTAAATAAAATACAAAATAAGGTGGGATTACTTTATAACAATGTATAAAATCACTAGACGACGCTGCAAGAGTACGTCATACGACTACATTGTACGTCATACAGCTCAGTTAATAAAAGTTTAAGCTACAAAATTGATAATCATACTTCACAGCAATACTGGTAAAATAATTATATCCTGTAATTTTGACTGGAATAATATCGCCCATGAAATCACAATTATTGCATTATTCCCTTTATAACTATGATATTATTATCCTTGCAGTAATAACTGTAGATGCTGCTTCAAGAGATGCTTTCTTACTTGAGGGATTGTAAAAAAACATAGAAAATAAGGTGGGATTACTTTATACCAAGGCATAAAATCCCTGGCTGACGCTGCGAGAGGCATAAATAAATATATCAGATTTTGCTTACGATAAATGGAGAATAATCGGTAATCGGCCATTTGTTCTGCTATTTTATTACATACAGTGCCACCTTTGGAATATGGTTTGAACTAGACGCCTACATAAAATAATAGAACAGAGCGCTCTGATTTTTTTTATTTCAGTTTCGAAATTTTATGAAGAAAAGTAATTTCTTGGTAGTGCATGCATTGGTCCTGTCAACGGAACCCGATCAAATCAAAGTCGGGCCCAGGGCTTTGTAGTCTTTCGGCCCCCTACCCTTTTTTCAGGTAAAAAAATAGTTTATAAAAGAGAATACAAACAAACATTTTCGGAGGAAAGTTTATATTAATTTTTTTATGCTTACATACCTTTGTAGTACAGTCGAATGCCAAAAATCTGTATATCCTCAAGGATGTAAACTATAACACTTGCAATTAAGTTTTTAAATAAAAAATAAAATAAAATAGAATAGGTAAGATTAACAAATAATATCTATTCGTAGATTTTAAGACAAAATTAATAAGAGAAAAAAAATAATAAAATAAAAAAATTCTTAAGCAAATAATAATTGTATCTAAGTTTCAGAAATATAATAAAAATGGCTAATATTTCTTTATAACTGGCTGAAATTTTTAATTTTATTACTATTTTAAATTATATAATATATAAGATAAATGCTTTTTTCCTTTAATATTTTGTAAATTATGTTCTTACTGATTCCTATTATAAATGTTGAATGTAATAAACTGTTATTCCTGTATTATGTTCTTTTAATTACTGCAAACCATAATAAATTTCTTTATGTATGCTATGAGCTATATATAAATAAATACTAAAAGTTTAAACTGAACATTTGATTTACTTTGATAGTTTCTAATAAGAGAATAAAATCTACAATAATAATTTTAAAAATTTTGTTAATTAAATTATTTAAAATTTAATAATTAAGTACCAAATTTTAGGGCCCCCTAAAATTAGGGCCCCCACGGCCTAATCCCAGTCGGCCCGTACTTTAATCAGGCCCTGCCTGTCAAATAATTCTGTTACATCAGAGGTGTTATGCACTTACCTGTTTCAGTGGTGTATCTCAAACATGAAAAAGACATTTTCCTCAAACTAATAATAATTTTTTAAGTTATCAGAAAAACAACTCTGTTGTTAATAAGGATATAATTTTAGGTAAAGAATGAAAAAAATAACCTAATAATTATTGGTGATTTTTTTTATCCTTGGTTAAAGTTGGTTATTTCAATTTTAATAATTTATGAAGTAGTGTAATTGCCTGCACTTATTCCACCTAATAATCCACTTACATCATCTATTTTTCCCTTACCCGTTTTGTTGGAATAAGTCGAACATGAGACAGTTTATTCCTCAAACTGTTAATAACTTTAAGGATACCAGAAAAACAACTTTACTGGCAAATAGAACATTGTTTAAGGCAATCAATGAAAAAAAAGCTTAACATTAATTACTGGACTGTTATCCCTGGTTGAACATTGCATCTCATATGACACACTAATCCGACTTCATCCTACCTAAATTAATTTTGTTTACCTAATGAACTTGACTTGAAACTGACATGTAACCTTTAAACATTCGATTGCTGTCGAAAGGTAAATGATTTTTTTCTCCTTCTGTCACACTATACAAGTAATATACTTGAACTTTTGTATTATACAAAATCATGATGAAATCGATATATATTGTTATCAAATTAGTAGATATTGCATGAACTTAATTATACACATATTTATTTAAAAGTATGAAAGCAACTTCTGCGATTACAACAAGCTAGCACTACAACGTAGAACAATGAGTTTTCTGTGTTTCACAGCTTTAACAAAAATAATGAAAATTTTACAGTTCGTCTAAGTGGATACCATAATAGTATCAATAATTTTTGGTATTGAAAATAATCAGGCAAAATTTACATAAATTAACGATCTTATAAAAAATATCATAGAGCATACACTAAAATGCAAGTGATCAGAATTTATGAAAATTTTACAAATATTTTTCTTTTATATTTGAAACAGACTTTATACATGACTTGGCAATAATAATAGTAGAAAATCTAAGTATTACTTCAATTTTTTTCTACTTACAAAGATTTAAGTTGAAATTTAATAATTTTTGTATTTCTTTTGTAGACAGAATGCAATATAAAAATGTATTGGTTTCAAAAGTCTTGCCCTAAGCGTAGATACAAAGCACCGAGTATTATATATACAGGATGTATAGTAAAATTCTTGAAGAGAGTTTTTCTTCACTACTGTTAGTGGTAGATTTATACTACTAACTATAAAATATTTGAAAAGAGATAAGCATTTCCTTTTAAAGCATTTTAAAATTTAAAAAAACAATTTTGAAAAAATTACAAAATTTGTATTTTTATGTGCTTTTTCATTTTCTATAATTATACTTACTAAAAGCTGTAAATCGTCTTAGAACCGTTTTGAACCAAAAAGTTTCGAAAGATGGCCGAAAGTTTAGGGCGCTGATCTTTGGTACCGGAGTTCATTTATTCGAATTCCACTGTGACATGGATGTTCGTAGCCTTGCGGAATCGCCTTTAAGCAGTAGATCCCTATCTCATTAGCCCTCGTGTTGCAAAAACGTAGACTGTAGGGGTCCAAACCAAACCAAACCAAAAAGTTCCACCTTAAAAATAATATTCAGTTTCGTACGTAGGTATTAAAAATGTCATTATAAATTTTTGTAAAGCCACCAATTTGTATATTTATACATTCTGAAAACAAAGCGTAGTCACACGCAAATATACATTTACAAAAATTTCATTCCCAACAAATGTTTGTTTATTCCTAATTCAGAGTGTCTAAATTACGCTTTGTAAAAAGATAGCAGAAACATAATCAAACAGTTTTTTGAAACTCGAATAATTATATCGATTCCTAGAAACATGTTTTACGGCACATTATATAATGTGTATGATTGTTTAAATGAAATTAAAGCAAACAATTCTGAAAGGAATCCAAAGAAATGTTATACGCATATTAGCATTCTTTCAAAATACAACTCAAATAAACAAACTCTCATTTCCCAGAAATCATTTGAGTAGTTAATTTTAATTTTAGCAAAAACGATTTCACCATAATGGACATTTAATCTCTGTTTTTCTACTTTTAAGCATATACAGTCATAGCAATACGTACATCACAATTACTTCTAAAAATAAGCTTAAGGATTTAGAAAACGATTATACAAAGGTTAAAATGCTATAAACAGATTAATGAAGCTTTATCCATAAATGTTTCCTATCGGTATTCACTGCCGGTAATGAAAATTGGTTACTGCTTGGTTAGGAAGAAAGATCCCTAATTTCTGACCTTTGGTATTCAAAAACCATTTGTTTTAAATTTGAATTGCTAAATTACATAAATAACGTTAGATAATAAATGCAAGATGTTGCAGCTTTTAAATAATAATATATTTTCAAAGTTTACAGTATTATATTGATTTTAAAAAATAGTACTTTCTATAGGCTTGTTACTATAACTCTCTGGTGAAACTATATATCTTACAACAAAAGTACAAGAAAATACATTATAGGTGTTGATAACAGTAATTAAAATAAAAACTATGCAGCTGGGTTTAAATCTTACATAATATTATTTAATTTGCATAAACACTCTTCAATTTATATGCTCACGTATGTGTAGTATAGAAAAAGTATTATAATCGTCCAAAAGTTCGACTTCGGGATTTCCACTGATCCTCCTGTTTTGGCCATTTTTCAGTCCCAAAATATCTTTCTTGGAACTACTCACTTCCAACAGTTAAGGACTCAAAGGGAAGTTAATTTCGGTAAGCGAAATTAACTTATTATATCTTACAACAAAAGTATAAGGAATTACATTATAGAGTTGTCGATAACGGTAATGTAAATAAAAACTATGCAGCTGGATTTAAATCTTACATAATATTATTTAATTTGCATAAACTCTCTTCAATTTATATGCTCACGAATGTGCACTATAGAAAAGTATTATAATCGTCCAAAAGTTCGACCTCGTGATTTCCACTGATCATCATGTTTTGGCCATTTTTCAGTCCCAAAATATCTTTCTTGGAACTACTCACTTTCAAAAGTTAAGGACTCAAAGGGAAGTTAATTTCGGTAAGCGAAATTAACTTATTATATCTTACAACAAAAGTATAAGGAATTACATTATAGAGGTATCGATAAAGGTAATTAAAATAAAAACTATGCAGCTGGGTTTAAATCTTACATAATATTTAATTTGCATAAACGCTCTTCAATTTATATGCTCACGAATGTGCACTATAGAAAAGTATTATAATCGTCCAAAAGTTCGACCTCGTGATTTCCACTGATCATCATGTTTTAGCCATTTTTCAGTCCCAAAATATCTTTCTTGGAACTATTCTCGTTCAACAGTTCAGGATTCAAAGGGAAGTTAATTTCGGTAACCGAAATTAACTTATTTTTTCTTACAACAAATTAACTTAAATAACTTACGACAAACTAATCAACAAATTAATTTATTATATCTTACAACAAAAGTATAAGAAAATACATTATAGAGGTGTCGATAAAGGTAATGAAAATAAAAACTATGAAGCTGGATTTAAATTTTACATATTATTTAATTTGCATAAACGTTTTTAAATTTATAAGTTCACGTATGTAGAGTATAGAGAAAGTATTATAATCGTCCAAAAGTTCTATCTCGAGATTTCTATTGATCATCATGTTTTGGCCATTTTCTCAATCTCAAAATATCATGTTTGGAACTACACTCACTTCCAACTACACAGTTAAGGACTCAGAGGAAAGTTAATTTCGGTAAGTGAACCAGAATTAAAGAACGTGAAATTTCATGCAAAGGTAAAAGAAAGTATGCTAATATGTTAAGTAATAGAAAATTACCAGTTTGAGTCTCTGAAATTTTATGCGAAGATAGAAAGTATGCAAATACGTTAGGTAATAGATAATTACGGTTTCGAGTAGAGAAATATGCAAGCCTGGCAGTCACACAAGAAGCCGGCATTTTGAAGGGTTATAGGAGTTACATATCTAAGTGCTGATGAAAAGTCTGGGAATTCGAGCTATTTGTTTTTAAGCTAAACTTTATTTCTATGGCCGTCAGAAGACAATTGGAAGATTCTAAGCGCGGGTGGGCTGTCGGACACATTGAAGTAGGACTGTCATTTCACATATCATTTCGCAATTATTGAAACAATCCTAAACCAGCCAAACCTGTATCCGGTCGTCCTATATGGTTACGGCTTCCGCGAAAGATATACTGCTGTTGTAGTCAAGTGGAAAAGAGGATTGACCTCCGAACGTGTTGCATCTATGGTTGTTGCGGCCAATGGTAAGACGGTATCTGCCACTATGGCTGCCGAAATATACATTTAAATGGTCTGTATGTTTGGGTACCAATAGATTGTGTTTCTTTACCCATCCGATCCAGAGGGGCACTATTAAAATGGTGCATCCAACATATGAATTGGTCTGTGCTTAAGTGGGCCAATTTTATATTCATAGAGGACTCCATTTTTACCCTACTACCTGATGATAAGCTTATAAGCGTCTAGATGGAACAAGAAACACTTAGTCGGCACGAGAACATCACCAATTCCGCGGTAGAAGAAGCATCATGATCTGGGCAAGAGTTGCATTGGGATATCACGATTAATTAACCATCTACAGACACGGTTCTATGACGGCTGTACAGAATCAAGAAGGAGTCTAGGCCTGAATGTGAAACTGTACACTCAGCAGTTGGTACTCTTCGTTTTATCGGACGATAATGAAGAGTAGCCATTGTCTCTCCAGCAGCAGTTAAATACCACTTCCATCTGATCACGTGCCTTCCACGTCATCCAGGTAAGTTTAATGCAAAATGTAGGGGTGATCATAATGTTTTGGCTCTTGAGTGTATTTGGCATATTCGTGGATAGCATTTTATGTACATCTGTCATCGACTGGTAACGTTAATATATGTTATATTTTCATATTCCTTGACAGAATGATTAGAAGAAGCTTAAATATGGATAGTAACTGTCTGGTTGAGTCAAAAATATGATGAATCTTCGATAAATCTTGTGTATTTGCATAAACGAACATACAAATAGATACTTAACAAAAAATAAATTTCCCACTTACCAAAGAAGAAAACAATGTGATCTATTTGTCCAAATGAGATGAAATTCAAATTACAGCATATTGCATTTATTAAACTTTTATTATTAAATTTATTATTGACATTTATTAAACAAAAAATAACAGTACAAAAACAAACCGATATGTTTCGCTCTAATAAACGCGGTCTCATTTAATATATTTTATAGATGCCAAACCATAGAAAAAGTAGCCTTAAAACTGTTCAATATATCCCCGTTTATGTTTAGTAATGTGCTTTTATTACAGGCTTATATTTACAATATCTGACGGGAATTGATCTGCCAGAGTCATGGCTTCAAAAGCTGTTTTTCAGGTCTTCAGCGAGCAAAATTCTTCTATTTTGCTTTCTTCTCGTCTGGCTCGCTTGGTTCAACCCACCCTCACTAATTCCGGCGTCAAGAGTTCCACTAAGCATCCACTAGTCTTCCAAATTCTCTTCCCAGAAGAGCTCGTATACTTCGAAGGGCAAAGTGCAAGGTTGAGTGGCCCAGTACTCGCGATCTACCCACCGTCGCCAGGGTAATCTTGGAGGGCCTCACGGCCCTCTAGGCTTATCCAGAGCTTATAACGGCCCTCCAGGCTTATCAGGGCCTCCGGGCCTCCATATGGGCCCGGTTTGGCACATGATTGTCCTTCAGGTCTGGAACAGATGTTGCTCATTGCCGGCTGATAGTTTCCTTCGGAAAACCTCACAACCAAAACCTTAGAGGCTTAAATTCTGGTGTATGAGGAGGTTATGCTATTGGAAAATGCCGGCTGATCTCTAATCTGTTGTGTTAGCCATTACTTTATTCATTGATAATGTGAGACAGACTAACAACCTGTATAAAAATGATGTCCTGGAGGTATCAACGCTGTTCAAAGATTAAGATTTCAAAATCCATAAGTATATCTCGGTACGGTTATCAATTGAAGAAAAGGTTTAGTTTCCATTTGTGGTTTTTTATTTGTAATAAATATTTCTGGTAAATAATTTGCTGAGAATTAATTAATGTTTGGCTAAATAGGCATCTTTTTCTTCAAAGAATAATACTAATAGACATGCACTATATTGCAAATGACGTTTCACTTTTTCACTATCTGCAAAATATAAATGTATCTTATAGCCAACAGTGTTTTAAATTTACTAAATTTCAAGCATATAATTTAAATTTCATGCAGTTTAAATTTCATTTCATTTGGATCAATAGAAGGCAGTCTAAAAACCCTAGAAATGAAGACTTATATTTTGCTATCCTTGTACATAGATTATTAATGCTTTTATAAAAGAAATGTAAATCTTACGGAAAGATAAAAGGTTTATGGAGAAAAATTGTTCAGAAGCTTTTTGAATTTATGTCAGGATTTTTTCAGAATTCTAAATTTGATGTACATGCTTTTAGAATGAGTTCATTCATGCACGTCTTGATATACACTGCTGGATTTTATGAATATTAAAATAATTGTTTGTGCACTTCAGAACGTTTTCATGTTGTTTTATTTTATGCGCATAAAGATGCAAAGGAAAACTATAATTATAAATATATGTTGCTGATGCCACCTTTGAATAACGATTGTTATTATACATTTAATCGGGTGTCACACTGCATGGCAATAAATACTTGAGATAATTTAATCGAACATTCAGTTTAATTGAGTATAGGAATTTAGAACAGTTATTTCGGACTCATTAGTGAAGAAGCATAAGAAGGAATGCATTAGAATTCTAGAAACGCTATGGATTCATCTATATTCATTTAACTTTGATGAAAATCGTGATAAACAGGTATGTCTTTTCTTTGTTAAAGTGAAAATATTTTTTATTTTATCACTATTTAAAGTTTAGAAAGTATTTTCAGTAAAAACCTTTACTTTTGGGGAGGTTTTGGTGAATATATATAGTTGTATTCTTATTTTAGTATATGAATAAAAGTATTTCCAAGTTATATTATGATTGACTCACATCTTTTTAAAAGAGAGAACTCACTAAGGAACGTTGGTGATGACTATAGTATGTATATTTCTAAAGGAACGACAAACCTTTAAAGTAATAAAACTCAACTAAAATATAAAATGTTTTAAATGCTAAAAGAGTTAAGCTAAATATACGTTTCATAACCAAACTGAAATTTACTAACTAAATGTCAGTTTTATTTTAACAAAACTTTTTTTCCTATATCCTTATTTTAAAACTTGTGATTCAAAAAGGTTCCATGACGTATCTCTTAGTCTCTCTCAAAGTTTTGGATATTATCTGTTAATGTTTTTGCTTGTCAATAAGTAGAGTAAAAATTTAACGTAAAAATAAAGTAAGAATTGTAGAGAAATCTCTCAATTTACAGTGTTTTTAATACAGCGAAACAGTGAGAATAATTGTTAAAACATTTTAAAAAAATCCTCATATAAATTCCAATTTGCATAACTTGAGATTAAGGCAAATTTTTTTCTAGCCAAAATTCAAAATTCTAACCCAAAAAATTTTCAAAATTCTAACCAAATGTTGAAAAATTAGAGTTCATCGTAATAAAGCATCGTAATAATTTTAAGAAAAAAGTCTTATCTTTTAGTCAAAAGTTCTTTTCTAATAGATTTTATTATCGGTTATGTAACACATACATCATATTTATGCTCATGATAGAATTAGAGTTTAAAAATTGAACAACTTAAAAAATGAAATTGAAGGCCCATAAAAATATCATTATTTAACCATAAATTTGAAAAGATTCTCTTTTATACTGAAGAAGTCACACTAGGTGTGGAAATTTTTTGCTGTCGTACATTCTTATTTTTAATCCTAAAAATTATATTTTACAGCTTGTTTTTTTATATTTTTATGGTTACTTTCACATGTTTTAAGTGTGACAGTCCCTTTTCCCCCATTTGTTACATTTTTAGACAATATCTACTAAAGTGTTTCTCATAAAACTACTTATGCTTCTTGAAATCGTAAGTTATTCGTAAGTAAAAAAATAAATAAACTGAGGAGAAAGTAAAATTACTGTAGAATATTTAAATATACAATGATATTTAATACTTTCCTTAAGATTTTACTACTTTATTAAGTTGAAAAGTAGACTTAATTGCTCCAGTACGCTGTGAAACAAGAGTAAATTTACTTTTCTGTCTAAATGTAGCCGAGAATGAGAGATTCTAAATCAAGAAACAGACACCCTGCTCTCTCCGTTTCAAGTCAAGATTTTAGTTGCTGTCATTCCAGTCACAGCAAAATGAGAATCCGTATCAATTGTAAAGAATTCCTCATTTCGTAAACTTGGATAGCACTGAATTCTTGAAGCCGAGGAACAACAATTTCTTTTCTTGTAGACATTATTGTTATTTCTTTAGTATTACCCAAGAAAAAGAGTATTAGGTATTTTGGGAAATATGAATAACTTATGTGGGGAGCGAGGTTTTGCTTTTGATTTCAATTTCATATTTTATTCGTATCATAACACTTTGTTAATATTTTCCCAGAAGAAATTGTTCTACTTTGAACCAATTTTATTCTTGTCATAAAATGTTCACAATGTTATCTGATCATGCCTTTTATATAAATAATTTGAAAAACATGAATTATTTATTGATACAAAAACCAAAAATAGTTACTTTTTTCATAGAAAAAAAGTATTAAAAAGTATGATAGATCTGTAGAGGTATACTGAAGCGTATTAAAACTAATCGTCAAAATGAGCTTTCCATGAAAACGTTTTTATTCAGAAACTGATACGAAAAGTAAAAAGTAAAGCAAAAAACATCAGGTTGTTTATAACACTTGCTTGCAAGTGAAAAATAGTCTGGCGAAAAAGCTCTTTTGATCAAGCACGCTGATTCCCCCTCCGACTGAGCTGTGCCTCTCACTTTATATACTGTCCATACTCGCACGCGCAGCATCGAGGGAAATTTTCATTCCATGTTAATCTGCATTTGACGGGAGCTTCTTCGATGCGTCTAACATCAGAAAGTCACAGATCAATGCATGAATCATCCTCTTTCATTTCATACACCTAAATTGTTCATGAATCTGACTCTTAAGAAAACTCTTAAACAAGATCTGGTTTAACGTGCGAGGAATAAGAAGTGGAGGATTTTGGGGGAAGAGAGAGCTGTTCCCATTTTTCAGACAAAGAAAACAGTGGGCGTTTTTAGAGGTCTGACAGGGCATGATTGTTTACAAGACCATCGCTACAGAGTTGGGGTGGTAGATTCACCGGACTATGTTTTGTGTGATCTAGTCATCCAATGACTTTTGAACATTTAAATAATTGTGTTGTACTTTCTCAGTATGAAGACATTGTTAAAAAGTAATGGAGAACCCATGAATTAATAGTTTGGGTGCGAATTGTTCGGTACTTGTAAAATAAATAAATTTTTTCATAGAATGGTTTTACTATCTCTGCCATCATATGGACCAATTTTTGAATTTCTGCGCTTTCTGACAGTCTAATATAAACAGACAGAGCCACGGTAGCTCAGTAGGCAAAGACAGCGTTCCAGTAACTGTAAGGTTGCGAGTTCAGGGCTGGAGTAGACCTATGATCCACGGTGTTCGCTAAAGGTGACTGGGGCACGTAAAATTCATGGTCACAAAGTACTCCAAGTTCTCAAACGATATTTCGGGGGTTGGCAGGCCAAGACTGAGTGTGTTCTACTTGGTCCCTGCTTGTAAATTAAAAGGACGCAGAGGGGGTAATGTTACTCAAGGCCGTAGCATAGCTTAAGCTACACTTGCTCTCCAGTTGGAGCTAAATGAGTAACAGGTTCGCAGCGTTGTTAAGGCGTTAGGATAATGTCTGTATCGCTTGCTGCGTTGAAAAAAAAATAAACAGACAATTTAAACTAGACACCAAAATGTGATATTGTATTTAGCATTAGAACAAAATGTTGTAATACAAATTTCCAGTATTAAATGAAAAGCAGATTAACATCTTAGTTTATTGTACATTTATCAAATCTCCAATTAACACTCAGTTAAAGCTAAAGATAAATTTATATGAATATTACAAAAATTAGTTAATATATCATATGCAAAATTTACATTCATTTCACTAAATGAGTTTCACTTTACAGTGATATATTTTAAGGTAACAGACTTATACTTTCTTATATTTTTGAAAAGACTAAGAAATCGTTAAAAAAGATCAGAATTTCTCCATCAGATGTTCAACATAGTAACTGTGCTACTGACTTAAGCCATTATAGTCAGATTAAATTTTTATATTAATATGCATTCGAAAAGAATCTACAGTGACAGTATACATTTTACTACGTCATGGAATTCTAAATGATGTATGTCCTTAATATTTAGACACGATAAACGTTACCCGATCCTGTCAAATAATTTTCCAAAAATTGTACTGTTAACGTGAAATCCTTAATACACGTCAGATTACTGTCACTTCAAAGGAGTTAAAACGGCAGTCACCATGGCAACTTTGACATGCAACATAAAGTAGAAATACGCAAATTTCTTTCTCACAAATCGGTATTATACAAGTTTTTCTTTCCGGAATGAAATAGTCTCTTGAATTATTTTGCATTTATTTCACATCTTTCTTGGCATAAATAAATTGACTTTATAATATGTCCATAAAAGATCAGAACTTGTTGGATACTATTATCAGTAAATGTTCGAAAATAACGATATCTGCTTAATGTAATAAGGAACCATCAAAATGACATATATCGAAAATAATATGAAATGTTATTTTGCACTGGAAATGTTTATCTAAGCATACGTTTCATAATCAAATGGATTTTTTCAGTTGAATGATTAGTTTACAAAAATATACTTTTAATCGTAAATTCTTATAAAACTTTTCTTGTATTTTTTTCAGATTATTGCTTATAGAATTATGTTAGTGACTACTACATAAACAGTTCAGACTATGCACTATAAAATATGTTCATACAAGTATGATATACACGATTCTATTTTACAATTATTATTTACAAAAGTGAAATTAACTTTAAGAATATATTTTTAACCCTTTCAGAAATTCACCAAAAAAGGACCGAGTTAAGTTTATCAAGGGAATTCGACGCTTGGTATTTTCACAAACTATTGATTCATGATATTATGGGCGATAACTTTTCATTCCACGGTGTTTCAACGTTATATAAAAGCAAATAATGAAGAATTAATTTTTGAGATCAAAATCACTTAATTGTCATTAAACTTTTGAATATCTCTTTATAAACGAGTACAACTACGATTTTAATTGCATATTTTCTCAAATGTTATCTTATTCCGATTTAAAATTAAAATTCCTTGGTTGTAATGGAAACATTGACAGCCTTTATTCTATTCTTTTATTTTGAAAAAGAGAGATTCTTAGCATTAAAATGTTAAACCTAGTGCTATAGCTATATTAATATACAAGATTGTAGTAGTTCTTTCATTCAGTTATGAGAAAACTGTGGCTTTTTATGGATGTCTAAATGAAAAAATATGTCTTTTTCAATAAAAAGCATAAGGGTTTTCCTTAAAAAGCACCAGCAAAAGAGTGGAACAAAATAATATTAAGTATTTACTTTTATGTAACGCACACCCTGTTTCTTATCAGATAAAAAGCTGACAGTAAAATTTGATATCATAAATAGCACATTTTCGACCTGAAATTTGAATGTCCATGTGCCTCTTCCTTTCATAAAAAAGGCGTTTTGGAAAAAAAAAACAAAAAAAAAAACCTGCCTATTTGGGTAACTGCAATGAGACGATAAGGGAAACACTACGATTAAAAGACAGGAGAAAGTTGAATCTGACTTTAGCCGCAATTAGTCAGCATTTTTAAATTTGGTTATTAAATTAATCTTTGCAATTTTGTTCGATTAAAATTAATTGATTGAATCAAGAAAAAATTATTTCTGATATATTTGTTAAGGTTAGTCACTGTCTATATTGTCTTTTCAGACTCTGATGTATCAAGAACCTATATACATATCATTATTTTTAAAACTCGTTACTGATTTTTCGATTTTTACAGGAAATAAAAAATAAGATATAAAATTCTTCAAAGAAATTAAATAGACATGAATGGAACAAGGGGAATATTTTGAAGACTTGGTTCTGAATTCGGAAAAATATGCAGTATTATTTAAACCGTTTTTATTGCAACAGAAAGCATACAATTTATTAAAAGATCTGTATAAATAATGACGAAAGAAAAAGGCTAACATTACAAATGCTAACATGCAAATCAAATAGGAAACACAGCAAGTATATTTACTCCTGTAAATCTTGTTTACACTACTTCTTGAGTTTTTATTTTGGTATTTTAATGCTTGCTTTTAAACATATAGAACATTAGTCTTTTTCCATAGTTCATCAATTATTTTGAACAGCCTAGAGTGTTTATTTTACTTTTCTGTTACTACATTTAATCTATCTTTCTCCTCTATCCATGATTAATTAAAAGCCTTAAATGAAAAGTTAAAAAATTAAACCTTTTTTAAAAGATTTTTCGTTAATTTTTCAAAAGTTATTTCTTTTTTGGTATGGAAAAATAATCGAATTTTATTGACTCGTATATTATTCTTTTGGAATGTTAAAAGATCCTTACTTATAATGGCCAAACAATGGCCGATTCATTAGGGTGCTGGACTTCAGTACCGGAGTTCGTCGGTTCGAATCCCACTGTGGCATGGATGTTCGTAGCTGTTCGGAATCGGCTTTAAGCTGTAGGTCCCGGTCACATTAGCCCTCGTGTTGCAAAGAGTAGACCGTAGTACTCCAAACCAAACCTTGCTTATAATAATAGTAATTTTTATTTCAAATTTCACTCAAGAAACTGTATTTTTTTCAGCGTCAGGGATTATGTGATATCACAGATTCTGGCTAATGCAGTAAGATATAAAGATGATAACACAACACTTTCTCTCTAAAAAGTTTTGATATTATATAATCGGACAATGGGAAGGACGCTAATCTTCAACAGTTCTTGAGTTTAAACCCTCCCTCTGGTGGGTACGTACGGAAACAGTTTTAAGAAGTAGGTTCCAGAGTTATTAGCCATATTTGTTTTGCTCAAAAGTGAACCTTACCGTCAAAACCAATCTTACAGGATTTATTCGATATTATCTGGAAATCCAGGATATCACATAACTAAACATTGCAGATACCAATGGATATCCAATGAAATAAAAGTGTTGTAAGATTTGTAAATCCAGAAATTTTCTACTTATATCAACCTTGCATCCGCAGCCGAAATTTATAGAAAATCATACCGAGAAAATTTATATTAATTTATATTCAATAGAGTTTTTATTCTTTAATGAAATTTAAGCCTCTATCGGTAAGAAATTTCACAGTCTGTTCTGAAAATAACTCTTCATCTATATAAATTCAAAGAAACTTATTAATTCTACTTTTAAAGAACTTTAAATTTTACTGGGAAGGAAATTTAATAACATAGTATCTTGTTGAAAAAGGGACAATACTTGAAAAACTGATTAATTAATTTTAGAACAAAAATGAAAGAGATAATCATAAACTTG
>CM063506.1:16909974-16927474 GCA_032207245.1 Pardosa pseudoannulata
ACTTATGGCGGTTTATAGAATATAAGTGTTCAAAAATGGGCAGCTATTATTTTAAAATTTTTCTTAAACATTGCAACTAAATACAAAAAACTACAAAAAATGCACCCTTTTGTAAAATATATCGATCGGCAGTTTCAAAAGTATATGACAAACTGTTTAAATTATCTATCTATCTATTTATCTCTCTCTCTCTCTCTCTCTCTCTCTCTCTCTCTCTATATATATATATATATATATATATATTTATATATGTATATATATATATATATATATATATATATATATATATATATATATTATTTATATATATATATATATATATATATATATATATATTATATATATATATATAAATTATATATATATATATATATATATATATATATATATATATATATATAATATATATATAAAATAAAATATATATATATTTATATAAATATATATGTATATATAAAATATATATATATATATATATATATATATAAATTATATATCTTATATATATATATATATAATATATATATATATATATATATATATATATATATATATATATATATATATATATATATATATATGCATACTCTAATACTCTACATAATAATAGCCTAAGTTATCTGTCTGTCTGTCCTCGAATTTATAAAGCAGTTGAACAAGGAATGGATAGAGGCATCCATATTGGAAATTCTTGATGAGTTAGAGTTAGCAAAATTCAAAGCGAGTAAAGTTTATCTTCTCCTAAACTATCGATCCAATTTTAAAATAAAGTGGTATAAATATGCTTCAGATCACAGCAAAAAATACTGTGGACTTTAAACTTTCAAAATGCGTCCCTTCCCCCTGTTCCAGCGTTTAATGTCATTATTTCAATTCCTATTTTCCCCGGTTATAAGCAGGGGATTAAATTTATCAATTTATCACATAATAAATAGGTAAAAATAACATTTTTTCTAGCATTATGACGTCATTCCTTTAACCATTTATCTCATTTAATCATTTCTTATTTTAAATTATTTAAATACCGTCTGCATTATTTTCATACGTTTTATCACTAAACTTTGATATTATGTAAATAATTTTCTTTTCTGTTTGGCTTAAATAATAGATTAGGTACATATGTGATAATTTTAAATTTAATCATCGATTATTTTTTGTTGCAATGAAAATTTTATCAACGTTAATAACAGCAAATTCTTTTCATGAAAGTCTAGGAGTCAACGGACTAATAAATATCTAGCGTTTAAGTTATATATCTTTGAAAATTAAGTATTTTGTTCGAAAGTGCATTTGTTTTTCATACATAACCACATGCTTTGAAATTAATTCACTAAATTTTGTATATCATTCATATATACCACCAAATAATCACTGTCAATATTAAAATCTCTGCTGTCCATCCTATCACGTAATATGACAGGATAAACTAAAGTTAGCAACTAACATGCGGTCAGTAAATATAAACAAACTATTGAGCTTGTATAATTCTCAGCCAAAAAACAAACCATATTTTTACCTGCCTTATAGGGTACTTTACATTTCTAGAAAATTAAAAATTTTACTGATCCCATGATATGACGGGCTATACGCTAGTACCTTTAATAAGTATGAAAGCATATGTTACATAAATAAACCTTATATTTCAACGGTGACGCTTAACCTCTTTCAATAAAAATATACTTATAACGTATAGAGTTTTAAGATGTCTTCAACCGACGATTCTTTGTGTATATATGGTAACTTCGTGACACAATGGTATGTTTCTTACCATACATAGGAAAAATCAACAGGGTAAAAGTAATGTTGGTTACTGAACTTAACTGGGTAGGAATTTCAAATTTATAGCATTTTATTACATCTGAATTCAACATATCGTCAAGAATGAAATTGCTTTGTTGGTAAAATTTAAGAATCAAGATACTAAAATGAGCCTCTTTATATGTGCAGAAAATTATGCAATTTAAAGCAACCGTGAGTGAGACTGCCAACCGAAAATGAGAAGCGTAAAATTTAAATATGAAGCGAGAGATGTAGATGTAAAATATTTAAGAAACTCATAAAGAATGGGAAATTTATTTATCGGAATGACAAAACCAGAATGAATGTATGTAAAATATACGCAAAAAGATAAATTTTTCTAACCTACATGTCCAAATCATTAAAATAATGCGATATTTGGTATCATTACCTCTGTTGAATAAAAAAATACGCTGAATGTGTAGTTTTCAGTACTAACAACTAAAGAAATATAACACTTCCATGGAATCTTTTGGCAAGAATCGGAGAACATTTTGAAGGAATCAAGCGTAAATGAGTTATACAGATTAGAGAAAAACATACATTTAGAAAGTGTTTGTTGTTACGTCGGTGACATTTGGAAGACTAGTTTGTGACAAAAAATGTGATGTTTTGAAGGGGAATAGATGTTTAAGAGGTGAATTTGGTGTATTTGCAGGAATGATATATGTAGTAGAGAGGTTATATTTATTTTTAAAATCTTTTATATCCATAGTACTACTAATATCACTACTAATATCTGGTAACGATATCGAGTAATTCCACCTTTAAGAATGTACTATCAACCAATAGTATCGAAACATAAATCCCATAATAAAAAATTATTTATATTTTCATTTGTATTATTTATTAATTGCTTGGTGAATAATTCAAAGCTTGTTAAAGCTCTATTGATGTAGGTAGTTAGACCGCGTTTAACGTGGTATCAGTGCTGAATCGGAGAGCCGCGGCAGGTCAGTCGGCAAAAGCAGTGATGTCGTGACTGAAAGGTTGCGGGTTCGGAGCTCGACCCGGCCACAGATCTACCGTGTACGTTAAAGGTGACTGAGGCACGTAAAATAGGTCTATGGTCACAATGTCTTCCAAGTTCTCAATCAATACCTCTAGGGGTGGCAGGCCAAGCCGAGGGGTCATCTGCTTAATCCCTGCTTCTAAAAATCAAGGACTGAACCCAGGCAACACCTATTTCCCACAGCAATAATTGTGAACGATGCGTACACAGCAAAGAATTTCAGCCACTTCCATCAAAAGTTTCCCTTAAAGACTAGAGCTAAATACCTAATCGGTCGAACATGTTTCATTTACCTTTAGTTATACCAATCCAATACAGAAAATCATGTCCAATAAGAATCTGAACCCAGGCAACACCTATTTCCCACAGAAATAATTGTGAACGATGCGTATACAACAAGAACTTCCAGCCACTTTCATCAAAAGTTTCCCTTAAAGTCTAGAGCTGAATTACTAATCGGTTGAAAATGCTTCATTTACCTTTATTTATGCCAATCCAATACAGAAAATCATGTCCAGTAAGAATCTGAACCCAGGCAACACCCATTTCCCACAGCAATAATTGTGAACGATGCGTATAGCCACTTTCATCAAAAGTTTCCCTTAAAGTCTAGAACTGAATTCCTAATCGGTTGAAAATGCTTCATTTACCTTTATTTATACCAATCCAATACAGAAAATCATGTCCAATAAGAATGTGAACCCAGGCAATACCCATTTCCCTCAGTAATAATTGTGAACGATGCATATAGAGCAAGGAATTCCAGCCACATTCATCAAAAGTTTCCCTTAAAGTCTAGAGCTGAATTACTAATCGGTTGAACATACTTCATTTACCTTTATTTATACCAATCTAATACAGAAAATCATGTCCAATAAGAATGTGAACCCAGGCAACACCCATTTCCCACAGCAATAATTGTGAACGATGCGTATAGCCACTTTCATCAAAAGTTTCCCTTAAAGTCTAGAACTGAATTCCTAATCGGTTGAAAATGCTTCATTTACCTTTATTTATACCAATCCAATACAGAAAATCATGTCCAATAAGAATGTGAACCCAGGCAATACCCATTTCCCACAGCAATAATTGTGAACGATGCATATAGAGCAAGGAATTCCAGCAACTTTCATCAAAAGTTTCCCTTAAAGTCTAGAGCTGAATTACTAATCGGTTGAAAATGCTTCATTTACCTTTATTTATGCCAATCCAATATAGAAAATCATGTCCAGTAAGAATCTGAACCCAGGCAACACCCTTTTCCCAAATCCAATACTATATGTCCAGCAAGAAACTCCCCCCTCATTAATTCAATGTTTTCCTTAAATCCTGTGGAATTTTGTTTGTTCATATTATCTAAATGGTAGATATATATTATTTTTGAAAAAAAAATTAATTCAATAACTGCTATTTACACTATTTTCAGGTACATGGGAAATGTTAATGGATTACAATAATTTTGCTTAAACTATAGAAAAAATGAATAAAATGATATAATTTTCTGGATAAATATAATAAACTAATGCAACAATATTATTATCCATATCAACTGTCATGAATTCTATGTGTCTGAGATTCCTTTGAATTTCACAAATAATTTACAGTATCCGAGAAATAGCTACAAATGGAGCAAAACTGCCGAACTTTTAGCGAAAAAGTATCTCTATGTATTGGGAAAATGGAAAATTAAATATTATGCATTGGACAGATCTATTTCGGGCATCATGGATTTGAAATACCATTTTTTTTCTTGTTCGAACTCAGGTCGGGCATTCCAAAATTGGCACATTAGCATTGGCCGAACTGAGTTCGAGAGTCACAGGCAACAGGTTAAAGACTTGAGTAAAATCCTAATTGGTTGAAAATGTTTAGGTTACCTTTAGTTATACAAATCCAATACAGGAAGTTATGTTTAATAAGAATCTGTAACTAGGCAACACTCATTTCCCTAAGCAAATACTGTGGAAGGCTCGTCTCCAGAGACGAACTTAAAGCTTCTTTTATTGAATGATTTCCTTAAAGACTAAATCTAAATGCCTTGAAAATGTTTTATTATAAGAACTTCATCAAAGCATTGAATCATAAACTGAATCCCTTGCTTTTTGTGAAAAATGGATAACGAAATTACGTGATAACTTTGCCTTTTGTATTTTTGTAAAGTTTAAAGAACGATTTTGTTTTGCTTTTGATTCCGGTTTTTAGTTGTTCTTTGGAATCGATGTATGATGTTCGTGTTTCTTTATGTCTTTAGTTAGTGTTTCGTCAGAACGTGTGAAATAAATGTTTTGTTCATACCGGAAGGCTTTTTCAAATTGTGTCTGAAGAATATATTTTTCCAGTTCGTCCCACAGAATCCGAAAGAGAAAAGGTAAGAGCCTTTGGATATTATTGTTCGATGATGCTCTTTCCTTAAGTTCGAAATTTAATACTTTTTCTATGTGTACAGATTAACTAAAGGTTAGGGTTTTATGCGACCATTTGTTATTGAGAAATGAATTAATCTTGAAAACATATATGAGGTGTAGATAAAAAAGTAGTGACAATGAAGATAAAAGTTTCTGGAAAAAATACTTTTTACTATTTGTAATTACTTTAGGGAACATCTACCTTTCGTTTTATTGGTTCAGCATTAAATAAAAAGATCTGCTCCTTTTTTAATGCATTATTTATAAGTTGTTTAACACTTCGCATGCGGCTATACTTCAACGCCAACTTACGCATGAGACAGGCGTTTTTTTGTGAATCGCTCGAAAGTTTAGTTATTCAGGAAAATTGCAGTAAATCGAAAACTACTTTGTTTTTATGAACGAAACTTTTTTTTATTTTACACTTTAATATTTACTGTATGATTATTTAAGAAAAAAAATCACAATATTTTTACGAAATCACAAAAATAAACGATTTTTAAAATTAAAGTCCGATAATCTGTCAGCACATATTTCTTCATCGCTATTTTTGTCACAACGGCTCATTTTATTAATTTTGTATTCAACAGTAAAAAACCAAGCTTCAAATTGACAAAACACAACTTGCACGTTCTGGAACTAGGAATTCGATTGAAGACGAAATAACGCAACAAAAGACCGAGTCACTCGACAATCATAACTTGTGGTAAGAAAAAATGAAAAGCGTTGCATAGCAACGAAAACAACATGCATATAATCTCACCCGTACATATAATTATATGTATTTAGTAGATTTCACGTAAAATACGTATTTTATAGATTTGTGGTAGGTATCCACCCAAATCTACTAAATACGTATTTTTACGTGACCCGGGATCCAGTGACAGACTAATAAAAACATAAAAATACGTTGCTCGCTGTGTTAATAGCACTCTAACGTTTAAAAATTTACTTCAGACTATTATTTCAGGTATTATATTTTTTAAAATATCTTAAAAAATGTATTCCAAATGAAAAAGAGAAAATTTCTTATTAGCAAGATAAAATTTGAAACATAAATATTAGAAACTAAAATTTTATATCAAATAATATGTAAGATATGTGTTTCATTCTGTGAGCTAAACATATAAATTTATGTGATATTTTAATGTTAAAAATTAAAAATCCGTTAAGAAATTGAAGTATAAAAAATAACATTCATTTATGAAATGAAATGCGTTACTCGTATTAATATTATTTTAATTCACGAGAATTGTAATTTCCATTTGATATAAACATTAAGTCTCTAGCTTGCATATATCAAACAGTTATTTAGGAAATGAGTAAATTTCAAAATCTTCACTTTTTATTTGGTATTTTTTTCACTGGTGTTATAAAGTTAATTCTATTTAAAATGTATTTTAAACATAAGAAAATTTTTAATGAAATATCTGCTATTATAATAAGAGCGTTTCAGCTCGAAAATTACTTTGTCTTCTTCAGGTAGGAGACTGAAATGAGGTTCAATTGAGAGAAAGGGTAAATGCATCATAATGAGTCATGTTAAAAGCAAATCCAAAAGTTGGAGGAATATATGAGTGCTTTGTTAAATTTAACACAGAGCATATTTTTTTTTAAACATTTCGAAAAACAATACTACACTCTACAGTAACGCACATACATTACAAATATTGCATATCTCCATTAACACCCCCCTAAGAGAACTTTTGACACATCGCTAGGAGTAATATTGTCAAGGTGACATTGAGCAGATAACTTTTCTATATTTAGTCAAGACATCTTCAAGAATTTAAATTGTGTGCAGTGAGTTAAAAAGGACGAGATTGGCAAGCTTGGATGATTTAGTATTAAAATGTAAGATTTAAATTCCCCATAAATAGCTCCTAGAAATATAAAATTGAATTTTCTGGAGATTTAGCTCTGAAACATTTAATATGCATCTAGCTTAACCGTTTGAGTGCTGAAGAGTTTTCTTATATATATATATATACCAGTGGCGTGCGGTAGGTGTTCATGCAGGATGTGCAGAGAACATGGATTTTCTAATAAATCTTTAATTATTGAGACATCTGAGCTCTCCATTCTAAAACGGGTTATTTATTATGAATATAAATTTAAAGAATACAATAAATAAAATATTTACCTATGAGTAGTCGAGTTATAACTGTAAAAAGAGCTAAACTTATGAGAATTCTACTAGCACTGAAGCAAAAATCATGTCTTTTGTTGTATGGTGTCATATCGGCGTCGAAAAAGCGACGCTTCGGCTTCCACGAAAAACTTATATGTTTAGCAAACGTAGCACCACATGGTGCCCGCAGCTGCGGTGCCTCATCCGGATGCTCATTGGTCCCGACAAACCGAACGTCTATTCCACGTGCAGAGAATTTCACTGTACGCTGGAACAATAGAACGAACTGCTTCTTGTTCGGTCGATTAAATTATATTTATTAATTGTTTTTAACATTTGGAAATCATATAGTCTGCTTAAAACATCGTGACAATTTTTAAAAACAAAACCAGGGATATGGTATTACAGATATTACTGTAAGATAGAATGAATGGTAAAATTTGGACTGTTCTGTTAAAATTCGTTTCTTTAAAACAAAACAACATTTTTTCAGCTAATTCTTTCAATAAATATAGTACATCACCGAAACTAATTTACCACAGTAAAACATTTTACTTTATATTGATGAGATACTTCTTTTATATTTCCATGAAAACAAAATCTTACAATATATAAATTTAAACATTAACCGTCTGCAAAATCGTATGGCCAGTTAATCAGTTAAATAACCAAAATTGCTTACGCAGGTAAGTCCCCTCTCTAATACAACGCTTAATAAACCGTACCTTCGGATGATTCTGAATGCCAAGTGCAGGAAAAATAGCTGCACTTGCCTCAGTGCCATAGTATGCTGTTCTTCTCCAGTAGCCCATATATATAAAGCGGGATTTTCAATTTAGTGCGCAGTGTGTACACATCAGAACTTCCTATGTTCGTTTGCGCGTTACTGGTGCAGCACCTAGTACCGCACACACTGCGGGAATACAAGCAAGCAAATCAACATAATATTTGAATATATTAAAAATAATATGCATTATATATAATATAAAGATTGTCTACCAATCTTTATATTATATATAATATAAAGATATAAAGATATTATTATATATAATATAAAGATATAAAGATAATAGATATTATTATCATAGGATATCAAACATAATAAAATTATTGTCCCTCATAATTTTGTCATTGTGTGCAGTGCACACCCTGCACATATGGACCGCACGTCACTGATATATGCTAATAGTGCGGAATACGTAGTAATTTTTGGAGAACAATAGAAATGGTTACGATTAACACTAATTATTATGTAACAAGCAATTTTTAACAACAAAACTATTCTTTATTATCACTTATTACAAGAATTTTTGCTGCACAAATTCCATGAATTCCTTTTTTACATATAGCGCAAATTCAGTTGGATAGTCTAATTCCATTACCATTTTTTTTACTGCATACTTCAGATTGGCGCAAGTTTCTCCCGGGTAATTTTTCTAAAGAAAATTTTGTACTTATTGGTAGTCTTCCTGTGGCATTTTTGATTGCTAACCATTCTTCCTCTATAGCTCGCAGAATCTTAATTTAATCATCGGAGAGGCTCCACATCCAAACTTGTTCCCCTTTCTTCGTCTTACTGGTTTTTATTTCCAATTTCCTACTATTCAATTTTTGATCTTTCAATTTTCAATTTTATTTCACTCATTTCTTAAACTTTTAATTTAATAACTTAAATTCTTAATTTTCCACTTAATTTTCAATTCTTGTTTATTTGTGCATAACTCAATTTTATACGTGTTTTGTGTTGAATGTTTATTTTTATTGTTACTTTAATCTATTTTAGAATCTTTCATTTTGATTTTTCAAGATTTATTTTATCTAAATTTCGTCTATAGTTTATTTCCACATCTTGTTTGGCACAGTTTGTCCCTAGAGGATTTAGCTCCACTAAACTTCAATCAACCAACCAACCAATCTCCTCTATAGCATCAATAAAGATCAGTATAACACATGTTGAGAAAGTGAAAACAATTTCTAATTTCTATACAACAACGAGAATTTTTTTTTACTACAAATAAATAAATAAAACAAGCTTATTTTGGTTACCGTACCACAACCCACGGCTGTATTGCATTACTACTTACGACTGTATTTTATTTTAATTCTTATATTATTAAAAATCACAATTGAGTAAAATGAAAACAAACTGCGATTGATATGAATTCAACTACTGTCAATAGATACGAAAATTATACTAACCAACAGCAGCATCTCCGCATTTTCGGTACAAAAGCATCAATAATGATCAGTATAACACTTGTTGAGAAAGGGAAAATAGTTTCTAATTTCTATACAAGAACGAAAAGTTTACTTTTTACTATAATTAAATAAATATATAAAACACGCTCGTTTTGTCTACCGTACCACAATCCACGGCTCCACTGCATTACTAATTACTGTATTTTATTTGAATTCTTATGTTATTAAAAATCACAATTGAGTAAAATGAATACAAATTGCAATTGATAAAAATTCAACTGCTCTCAATAGATGCGAAAATTATATTAACCAACAGCAGAGTCTCCGCACTTTCGGTACAAGAAAAGCGCTATTGCGCTTCTCCGCATTTTTGTCACATTACAACTGAAGTGCGATAGCGCTTCACAGCACTTAAACGGTTAAACAAAGTCGTATAGGATCTGTACTGTAATATACAGATAACTTTATCTAGTTACATAATCTTATAGGATAAATCAATAGTTATTGTATCATTTAATCTAATATTTAAATAATTTTATATTTTTATTACTCCAGATCAATTTTTCTTTCACCTTCTACGAAAACAAATACTACCCATTAATGAATATTATTTACATTATGAACAATATCAACTACCTAAATACAAATGAAAAATAATTTTCTCGATGTGAAAGACAATGGTATTTTGGGTCTCACAATGAATTATCTTGATATAAAAATTTAGTTCCGTGAAATTCATTTATTTTAACCAGAAATGATATTGTAAAACGACAAAAGAGATCAAGAATATTAATTTTAATCTTTAAACTTTAGAAACTGGATGATAACATATGTATTTTTCTCTGGCTTGTAGAATATTAAAAATGAAATCTATTGAAATTAGAAAATATATCCAAATAAAGTATTGTTTAATGAATTACTTGGTATTAAAAACTGTTTTTTAATTTTCATGTTGATCGATAAGGTTGTTTTACACATTTTAAGTCTCCATTTCAGTTATTTGTGTAATCATTTCTTTTTCAAAAATTAGAATTATGAAAATGATTTTTCTACTCCTGGTACTTGAAATATATTTACTAATTAAAATTTCAAAGAAAGTTTGATAAACTTTTGTAATTTAAATTCTACAGTGATCTAGAGTGGTATTTTAAAGAAACATCGTAAATCAACACGATAAGTTTTGGCTTTATTTAGAGTGCTGCGGTGACTTTTCCTACTAGAGAACTTAATTAGCACCTACAACTTAACAGAATAAATTATAAATGTCTGAATTATAAATTCTAAAAGTTATTTTGCGGATAGTTGAATTCAATTTTTTTTTCACATGGTGTATATATATTTAGTGTTTTTTAAAATGATTAATTCATGTAATAAAACTAAATAGTTTGTATATAATATTTCTTTTGTTACACATTTTATGTAGTATTTTAAACTGAGCAGAACTTTTTATTTTATATTAGATCAAATATAAGCTGTTTTAATAGATACGTTTCTCCTCGAAACGTACTGTATCTCTTTATATCACATTCCTAACAGTTACGCATATTCATATATACGGGGTTCAAACATATATTACCGATAAGCAATGTCCTAACCATCTTCTAGTATCCTCTAGTAGCGCCCGTCTTATGCGTTCGCGCCACGAGCGCGTACGCGGGGGACGCGAGCGTACCGGGTACTTCAAAGGTTAAGTGCAAGGCTGGGTGGCCCAATACTCACGATCTGTCCACAGCCGCTGGGATAAACCTGGAGGGACTCACGGCCATATGAGCCCGGTTTGGAGCTTGATTGCTATCAGTAATAACGCATTTTTTGGCCCAAATATTATGCAACGCCGAAGGGATAATTTGTATATCAAATGGTTGTTCAATGAAATCCAAAATCTGTTAGGGTAAACAAACCTAACCATTTAGATACTATCAAAAGTTTGATCTTGTCAGATCTTGACGATGGCAGAATTCTTATTATGCTTGCAGTCCATGGGCTTGGATAGTATAACTAGCATGGACGTTCTTAGCAATTCGTCAACGACTCTAAGCAGTAGGTCCGATCTAATTAGCCCTCGTATTAAAAATAACTGGTTTTATTATACTAAATTAAACCAAAACACAATTGGTTTTATTTCAGAATATCAAGTATACGCCGTTATAGATTCTCCTTTGGTAGTGTGCCGAGGTACTTTCCCACGGTGATCTGCAAGTGCATGCACAGCTGTGGGAGGATTTTCCTAGAGAAATTTAGGACTCCCATTGTTCACGCCAAGTTTAGGGACCCCTGCAGAGAAGGTATAGATCACGGAATGGCAGTGTAACGATCAAGCTCGCACAGAGATGTAACCGTGAGTTATGGGAGCAGGGGTTAAAAATAATGTCAGCTTGCACAAAAGGGGCTACTTTAATGAGCCCACCTGCACTCTCGAAGGGGGTGCAGATGTGGGAAAATTTCCCGAAAACTAGCGATTGTCAAGGAAGGAAAAAGGGACGTTGGAACCGAGGTGAGGAGTTTGGAAACGAAGTTAAAGAGAGGAGTTGAAGTCGGGAGTCGAGAGTCGAGAGAAGTAAGGCAAGGATCCACCAGCACCATCTCGTCCCGTACGCCCGGAGCGACACCACGTGTGGAAAGTCCCTGACTGATTATTTGGACCCACTGAAGGACCAGCACCGCCTCGCTCACCATCACCAACTCGTCTCGTTCGCCCTGACCGACACCGCGTGAGGAAAGCCCCTGCCTGCTCCCCTGTGCCTTTAATATAGGTAAAGATAAAATAATATTTACAGTCACTTAACTTAGGCCTCTTTTAATAATTTAACAGTGTGATATAATTGTAATAATTATACTGTAAATATAAGACATGAATAATTGATGATTATGATATATGGTAACCAAGGATCTATTTGTAAATGAATGTACAGAATAAATGTCTGAATCTCAATATAAAGTATTATATTCTTTCTGTATTTCCCCTTTGTAACGAACACTGGTGTATAAGTTGTAAGTACATTGCAACAGGTAGCTCTATAATTTAAGAACAGTTGTTATAATCTATCAATCGTGACTCACTGCTGTTCACCTGCAAATTGAATCAAACTGAGTGATGCTCAAGATTTTAGGATACTCACGGTCAGTGTGGACTTAGTATGGATCTTTACAGACAACTGTTTTGCTACACGAGGACTAATGAGACCGAGATTAACTGATTAAGGCCGATTCTGATTGACAGAAAACAACCATTCCAGCAAGGGGGGATTCGACCTCATGAACTCCCATGATCCCATGTTCTGAAGAGTCTGCTCATTCGGTTATCGTACTCACGTTCAGTATTGAAATACTTGGGTTTCAGCTAAACTGTTAGCACATATGTGGGTAGTCATTCGGAATTGATTTTGACCTATACGTTCTGTTATTTTGTCTGTTTTGTATGTGTATGTGTTTGTTTGTAATATTTTTACTGTATTTCTACTGCATCGTATATTATGAGCTGCTGTGGATTGTACACCCGGGGACACCCAAAACATCTTAAACCTTTGTTTTAAGGTAAATGTTCCTCGTTGGTAAAGCTGATCTATAAGTTCTGGATTCCAATCTAGAAGGCATAATGAATTCGCCTTCAAGTTATTAAACCTTGTAAATAGTGATATTAAACAACCAATTTAAGTCTGAAATTCTGACTTTCAACAAACATTTTATATGATCACACTTTTTGATAAATAAATTTATATTTTAAGATCTTGGATAGTGGTAGAATGAAAATAATGACATTTCAAAAGCAATTAAATTTAAATTTTTTCATACATTGTGAGGCAATATATTTAATTTTCTTTTAAATTTGTAAATACTTCTTATTACTATTATATTTAACAACTATATATGAAAGTTTTATTTTCATACACATTTATTTTTTTCTATTAGATATTTAAATGCGTGTGGTAGCTAATAAATTACGAAGCATAGTCTTTAACATATTTTAACATCAAGAAAAGTCCTTTTATTCTAATGTCTTATAAATTTAGTGCCATAATTAAACTTTAAGTAATAAATATAAGCTCGTGGCTTGTCAATTCTAATTAAAATAACGAGAACTAACTTTTAAATACTAAATTAATAGCAACTACAAAGTAGTTTATTCGTTAATAACGGACATGTAAGTTTTCTTCCTTCCCCGTCAGCCTTGGGAATAGTCTGCTTCTTTAATCAGGTTTATTGTATTCTGATTCTGTTAAGGAAAAGAATGACATTTGTATTCTTGTTTAAATATTCACTTTGAAGGCTTAAATAAATAAAGGAAGAGAAGGCTAACTATTTTCTAAAATAAATTATAATTAAAGTACACATTAATAAATGATTATAATAACTGTGTATTTTTATTCTAATAATTTATACACTAAACTGTGTTTATAATCAGGAGATTAAAATCACGAATCAAGAAAAAGTTGTGTCTATTGCTCTAACAAAACTTCTAAGACATCCATCTTAAACGCAAAACTTTATTTGAGTAAATTAGTTACCTTAGGGATCAAAAGGAATACGAAATATAGCCTTTAACATTGATTGCTTAATTTTCTGAAACTACTGAAACTGAAATGATCATTAGCTAGTTTTATAATGTTATTTGACTTTGTTTTAAGTTATGTAACTTTCGCAAGTAAATGAGTGCATAAGGAATGCAAACATTTTCCAAATGTCATTTTTCTGCTTAATTAAAGAGGGCTTTACGGTTTAATTAAGAAGTTTGATTTTCTCAACTTTCACGCATAATGAAAGTCGAAGCTTATACAACGCAAAATCTCTGAAGATAGTTGAAATTAGTTAATGCTCATCCGTTATTTTATCCAATTCTTAAATGCGATATAAACCGTAGTAATTTGATAAAAGAATAACTTTTGATTTCAAAATCGAGCAGGATTACGATGGATATTATATCTATCTGTCTATACATATATGTACTAGCCGGTTTGCGCTACATGTATTCATAATTCATTCTTGTGTACAAATGTGTATTGATTATAGGCATTGAAAATATATAGGAATATTTATAAAATTAACTTTAAAATTTCTTAAAACTAAATTTTACAATCTTGTTTTATAAATATCTTAGAATGCCCACTTTCGCAACAGCTTTTTACATATTTTATACATTTTTTAAACTCATATCTCTTTTACATTGACATCCAGTGAGGCAATCGTGGGCCAACTCGAGCCCATATGGCAGTGAGACCCTCCAGGCCTACCCTGGTAATTGCGAGTATTAGACCACTCAACCTTGCGCTAAGCCCTTCGAAGTACCCAGATCGAGCGCAATCCACGCAGGAGGCGAGCAATGCGCTTAAGGAATTTGTTCGACTACTGGATGCTTAGCAGACCTCTTGACGCCGGAGTTAGTGAGGGTGGAGAGAACCATGCGAGCCAGAACAGAAAAGTGTTAAAGAGAAGGAATTTTGCTCGCTGCACGAGAAGAGACGGGAAACAGAATGAGCCAAAAAGAAGTACAGGAAATTTTGAGAGGTGACAATCGCAACCCTGGGATTCGAGACCATCACTCAAAATTCATTGCGACGGAACTTTGGCCAACTTCTCTCCTGTCCTCAAGCTCAAGCAGCAAGTGTACTCTACTTAGTACTAAAGGAGAGACAAACTTAGGGGTATACCTCCTTTAGGTATATACGGGTTTCACGTGTCCGGGGTTTACTTGAGTGATCTGGGTCTTCCGTCCTTTCTGGTAGTCTCGAGTTACATTTGTAAAGTTTGCTCCTTACTGGGTTGGATAAAATTAACCTCGGATCATGACTGAACTCTTGTAAGTCAGCAGCAGCTTTATAGCTGTTGTGATTGCTCTCGTAGTGTACTGGTTTTTGTTGCTGTTGTATGTCATCGGATGGGTCAGCTTAAGAATAGACTTACCTTGTAATCCAGATGAAATGATTCTACCTGAAATTTGATCACTCCTTTATGAAAAAATTACTATTTTCTGATGAATTTATTTTTAGGCAATGAATTCTGACTCGACATCTGTGTTGTCAAGTGTACACATGAAATCCATTTTGTATCACTTTATTTTCGTTAATTAATTTTATTGTTATTAATCATAGTTTGTTAAAATATAATTAATCTATTTATGAGTAGCAATCAAATATGAAAACAAGCGTAAGTTAATGATATATGTTAATAATCTGAGGTCTAAGAAAAGGAAGCGATGATTTCGGAAGGTTTTAATGCTGACAGTAATTTTCAACGTATCTTAAAACATAAGAATACCATGTTTTATAAGTGCGGTTTTGTATCATTTAGAAGTCAAAATGAATGCTTTCATTTAGGCATATTGAAATAGACACTGTTATAGTGTTAAACATATTCCTTAGATGTACAATTATTGGAATGAAAATTATTTATTTTAAAACATGACTGAAACAGAATTACAAAGTATTGGAGTGAAAATTATTTATTTTAAAACATGATTGAAACATAATTAATTTTCGAAATTCCAATGTTACCGTCGTACAAATGTTACGTAGTTAACAAACAGATGTTTGTGGTATTTTGTGATGTATCTAATGATAATCGTATTTAATATCGACTTGTTATCAACATGTTCTAACATTAGAAAATGAAATAGGAAATCAATAGAAAATAGGCAATCAAATAGGAAAACAAACGTAAGTTAATGATTTACGTTGATAATCGAAGGTATATACCTAGTAAATGGAAGCGATGATTTCGGAAGGTTTTAATGCTGACAGTAATTTTCAACGTATCTTAAAACATAAGAATACCATGTTTTATAAGTGCGGTTTTGTATCATTTAGAAGTCAAAATGAATGCTTTCATTTAGGCATATTGAAATAGATGCCGTTATAGTGTTAAACATATTTCTTTGATTTTGTACAAAGTATTTAGTGAAAATTATTTATTTTAAAACATGATTGAAACAGAATTAATTTTTGAAATTCCAATTTTACCTTCGTACAAATATTACATAGTTAACAAACAGATGTTTGTGGTATTTTGCGATGTATCTAATGACAATCGTATTTGATATCAACTTGTTATCGACATGCTCTAACATTGGAAAATCAAATAGGAAATCAATAGGAAATAGGCAATCAAATATTAAAACAAACGTAAGTTAATGATCTACGTTGATAATCAAATGAATATACCTAGTAAATCGAAGCGATGATTTTGGAAAGTTATAATGCTGATAGTAATTTTCAACGTACCTTAAAGCATAATAATACCATGTTTTTTTAGTGCGGTTTCCTCAGTCAAAATGACTGTTCACTTTTAGGTATGAAGAAATAGACGTCATTATAATGTTAAACACAGTCCTTAGATTTTATGCAAAGTATTGGAATGAAAATTATTTATTTTAAAACATGATTAAAACAGAATTAATTTTCGAAATTCCAATGTGACCCTGGTACAAATGTAACGTTGTTAACAAACAGCTGTTTGTGGTACTTTGTTATATATCTAATGATAATCGTATTTGATATTGGCTTGTTATCGACATGTTCTAACAGTAGAATGTTTCAAACATGCTTCTTAACGAGAAGAAGATGTTTATTTTACAACACAAAATTATATCTGAAATTGATTCTGACATTTATATTGGTTTTAGTAACATTTCCTATAGATTTATGTTCTAAGCTGACTTAGTTTCGTATCATATTCATACAACTATCGAGTAAGACATATTGACTTTTAAAACAGAATTTGAATTTACTCAATGTATTTTTTCTTTTAGCCAAGTAAGAAATGCATGCTCATTATGCTCATTATTTGAATATATATTTCATTATTTTGATTATGTATCAATGATAAGTTATATAAAGATATTTATATCTATTGCAAATAAATATCTATTGTAACTATGATAATGCTAATTCGTTTGTAACGTTGAATTGATATATCTACTATTTTAAAGCTCTTTTAAAACATAGAAGAGTATAACAGAATTAA
>CM063506.1:16934974-16954974 GCA_032207245.1 Pardosa pseudoannulata
ATGTAGTTAATACACTTATTTTAACACTTTCTCGTGCGAGCAACGTATTTTTACGTTTTTGCAGTCTGTTACTGGAGCGTGGATCACATAAAAATACGTATTTAGAAGATTTGTAGCGGATACCCGCTAACCACCACAAATCTACCAAATACGTATAATTATATATATGTGTGTCATTATATGCGTGTTGTTTGCTTTTTTCCTTTCCACAAGTCATGATTGTTGAGCTACTCGGTCTTTTGTTGCGTTATTTCGTCTTCTATCGAATTCCTAGCTCCAGAACGTACAAGTCGTGTTTTGTCAATTTGAAGCTTAGTTATTTATTGTTAAATACAAAATTGATAAAATGACCCGTTGTGACAAAGATAGTGATGAAGAAATATGAGCTGACAGATTATCGGACTTTAATTTTAAAAAATGGTTATTTTTGTTATTTCTTAAAAATATTGTTTTTGATTTTTGTTAAATAATCATACAATATATATTAAAGTGTAAAATTTAAAAAAAAGTTTCGTTCATAAAAACAAAGTAGTTTTCGATTTACTGCGATTTTTCTGATCTACTAAATTTTCGCCCGATTCACGAAATCACGCCCGCTGCACGCTTAAGTTGGCGGTAAATTATACCCGCATGCTAATTTGTTAACTGCATTGCTTCCTTCCGTAGAACTAAGTTTATTTTATATAATTATTTCTAACATGTTATTACATTATTGGTACAATTTATTGAAAGAGAAAAATGTTATGGGAACACTTCGTGATTTCATTGTACGCATTTTAGTATTTTCTATGATGAGGCAGTAGAATTAACAATTGCACATGCTATTGAAACCTAATATTAGTTTCGGTTCCTAAGGTAACGGTGTTGTCTGAGTACAGTTCAAACAACTGTCTAGTGGTGACCCGCAGATTCAGTGTTCTTAAAATTGAGAATTTTTATTATATAGGTATTTTATTCGAAATCGAAATTTTTCTCAATTTTAATACTTCCATTTATCTATAGCAGGAAGTAACAAAAGAAAAAAACTGCTATCAGTAAATAATATAATTTCATTTATTTTTCAAGAAATTGACTTCAAAAACAGTGTTTTATTTGTTTAAACACACATAAATTGTGTATGATTATATATTGGGGGGCTGCATTGTAAAAGACCAGCAGCGTTAAGAAACCTGATTTTCGGAAAGATTTTCATTTGATTTTATCTTTACTTTATTAATTTTATTTTATAAGTAAAAATTTGATAAAATGATTTTAATTCTTATTTTATATATTTTTATTAACTATTTTATATATTTTTGATTGTACATATTGATGACATTGTTTTAAGTAATTAAGGTACAGACACGATTTTTACAGTCCGTCTTTTATCGCCAAATTGGCGGTTTTTCGAGCGTTTCGCAAAGCGATGACTGGTTACCTCTTTCTACCCTGACTTTGGGACATTGTAGTGGCAACCGGGGAGCGTTCTTTCAGCCCCACTGGTGCATGTGATTTCGGATGTCATCACACGTCTCTTTCTATTAAATTCTTTCTAGTTATTTCCATAGCCTTTTGCCTTACGGCATTCCTGGAGTTCTCGCGTGGTGAGGTTGTAGAATTTTATGTTTTTCTTTTTAGTTTCTTTATTTCTGATTGTGCAAAGTGTTTGTAATATGTATTTGTTGTTGTATGTAATAATCTTTAAGGAGGAGTTAAGGAGGAATACTCCTCTCAAAATTTTAAATTGGTTTTTAAGAATTTTCAAACATTTATTTTCTATACAAAACTTATTATAAAACTCATTTTTGGTTTGATTATATAGTACTTAAATAGTAAAAATCTATAAAATATATGCTGTGTCAATTTTTCTAGATTTTTGTAATATCTTTGATTTCTTAAAAGCCACGTGGTAGCGTCCATGATTCTTTTTGTGATCTTTCAGAAAATGCCATTTTCTGGCGCCATTTTTATTTGGCGACTTTCAAAAATGTTTTTTGGGCTAAGATCGTCAAGAAAAAAACATGGTGGTTGGAATAGTGTAGATATCGTATCTGTTCCGTAATTAATTGTTTTAAGAAAACATATTGTTCAAAGCGATAATAGATGGCGCAATCATTGCATAAATAGTATTATTTTAGAAACTGTAAACAGCTATTTTTAATGTCTGTAGTGAGATCCGAGTGTACCTTATAGTGATATAAGTCTGAGCCACTTTAGGTTTAGTGAGGCTTATATCAAGTCGAAAATGTTAGGAACTATCTTTAGTCAGAAGCGGTAGATGTATTATTTTTGACCTAACATTTAGCAAAAGTGTTCGTTATATCAATATTTTTCATTATATAAAATGCGGATAGCAATAAAAAATTAAAGGGGCACAGTTAAATATTATCTAGTTATATATATATATATATATATATATATATATATATATATATATATATATATATATATATATATATATATATATATAGAGAGAGAGAGAGAGAGAGAGAGAGAGAGAGAGATAAATTTTCCGTTAACGCTAACATTATACCGCTAAACGTTTTTGAGTTTGAGTTATGTTAGATAGCGATAATATACGTTATATTGAAATATCAAACTATATACAGAGAGCTGATTTCATTTAAAATAAAGAGATATAATAAAAAAAATTAAAAGTCATAATTAGCTTCGTGGAATGAAAGACGATCTTATTTATGCTTTGAAATTTGAACTTGTGTCTGTTATCTGCGCCGAGATTGTTTATTAATATTATACACATAGATCTGTTTTTAAATGTGCAATTTTAAAAATTATCAGTTATCTGTTTGGTAAACAAGTGAAGTACAGAGAGAAATGTAAATGTTTTACATTAATTACTAGGCACAAAATGTTTGAAGTAGTTTTTTATTCGCTTTGACAGATTTTCCTCTCATGTCTCACCATTTCTTGAAATAAATAAGAAGAATTTAGCTGCTTATAATTTAAATTAATATTCTGATAAAGATGCCCAGGGTTAATTTAACAAAATTTACTTCGGCAAAACATCAACATTTATACGCAAAACAGAAATAAAAACATAACGTTACGAGAATTTAACAGTATACTAACATTCCGATTGACAGCAAGCCTCGAACTCAGTTCTTTCTTGGTTTTTCCTATAGAGGGCGCTGTAACCTATGTTACAGTCTAGCTTTTTTGTTACAATATTTAATTAGAAAAAATTAAGTTTAATTTTAAATGAAAAATAAATTCTGGTGGCATAACTCTCTGAATCCTCATTTCTAATTAATCTTGTTAGATTAGGAAAGAATATGTTAAAAGTGTCTTTATTCTTTTTTGTTAATAAAAATATGAATATTTTAGTCGACGAATTTTGGAATGAAATCAGAATTACAAGCAATCATATAATTTCAAAATTTTACACAAGAAAATTCATAAATTCGGCTCCTCGTTTTTTAAAGGAACTCTTAAGGACCTGATGAAATAGATGTTTTGAATATATTTGAAAAGAAGCATTTTTATCTCTCCACACTATTTATATTAAGGAATGAAATATTTTTTCTATTTGAAATAAACTAAAAAACTAGAATAAATTTTTACATATTAGATTTTATAACAGCTATGTGTTCTAACCATAAAACGTGTTTTCTTTTTCCATTAGCATACACTACTCGATTTCTGGCTCTCATTTTCATTTTAAAAGTAAGGAACTGCCTAAGATTTTACTGTGATACAGAATTGAAATTTGACGTTGGTTTTTACGGCAGAATAAACCTTTGGGTTTACAGAAATATCATCTCGGGAAAATTTTCTTTCTAAAACATGAAATAATTTTTGAATCCAAGTATTTTGGCAATTTCTTTTAAATTTGCTTTCAATATGTCTAACTAAACAAATCTATTCATTATTAAGCCTATTTTGTGTACATTATCGACTCTATTTAATGACATACATTTACAAACAATGTCACTACCTTATCCATGTTCCGAGGTTGAACAAAAATTTTTAACATTTAGCTCAGTATACGGCTTCCTCTAAACTGAAAAACGAACATTTAATTTAAAAATAGTAAATTGGCTTTCATTCGGCCGGATTAAACTTTTCCCGAATTCAGAAGACTTGATTAAATGACATTTCGCGAATTGCATTCCCTTTTTTTTACTAAGCTTAAATGTACAATTTTGGTCTGGGTTTTCTTCCATGATAATCAGCATTTCTTAGCACATTTTGAGCAGTTTCTAGGCAAACTCTTTTACTACATGCTGTTTTCATTTTTTGAACGATGTTAGCATCCGAAAGTTTGGGATTTCACTTATATAATATATACTATATATATATATATATAAATTATTTATATATATATAACTATATATATATATATAATATACTATATATATATATATATTTTTTGATATATCTATATATTATATATTCTTTCTTTAACAGATACTTTTTGGTAAAAATTGAAAAAACAGTTTTACATCAGATTTATACCTTTCTTAGTAATTTTAGATAATTTTTTATTAGCTGTAAGTGTTATAACAGTCGTAGATAGTTCTGAACAAAAATAATCATTAAGTAGTCTGAGGTTAAAATTTTTAGTTTTGCCAAGCAGAATTAATATCCATTAAACAATTTTTGTTTGTTTTATAGAGTGGAGAGTGCAATTAAATTGGGAGGTACACAACTAAATGTTACAAAACAGTTCTAATAAAAATTTTCAATTTCTAGTCATTCTTGAGTTATGCAATATACATACATACAGGTGCAATGACAGAAGTATACAAAATCCATTCAGAGATGGTCAAAATGAATATTGAAAGTTTAGCTTTATGGTTTCCATATGTGCAGACTTTAACTTCTCAAAATGGATTCAAAATTATTTAAAATAGGTTTTCAGCTAAAATATGAAGACCGAAAGATTTCTCGATTACAAGTGTTTCTGTACTTCTTACAAATAATTAAAAATTATATCAAAAATAATATTTATACCACATTTCCAGTAAATCTTAAAATTTTTGTAATAGTGTTAAATTTTATATCAGAATAAAAGCAAAGACACAAAACTCAAAAGCAAACTCTATAGCAGAAACTCATTCTTTTATTTATAGCCTATTATTTAAATTATTTATATTAAGGAATAAAATTTTCTTTCTATTTGAAATAAACTAAAAAAAAACAATATAAAGTTTTGCATATCAAATTTTATAACAGCTGTGTTTTCTAACCATAAAACTTTTATTCTTTTCCCATTAGCATAAACTACATGATTTCATGTTCTCATTTTCATTTTAAAAGTAAGCAACTGCTTAAAATTTTACTGTGATACAGAAAAGAAATTTGACGTTGGTTTTTACGGCAGTATAAACCTTTGGGTTTACTAAAATGTCATCTCAGGGGAATTTCTTTCTAAAACTTGAAATAATATTTAAATCCAAGTATATTTTGGCAATTACTTTTAAATTTCCTTTTAACCCTTTAGCGGACAGTGGTTTCGCAATGAGACCACATTTAAATATCTCTTAATTTTTTCTTTACTTTTGTAGACATATGAATGGTTTTTTTCAATTTTTTATGTTTTGACAATTTAAACCTTAATATATGACAGCACTACATTTAATTTATTTTTTTTCTTTTGGAATATATGTAATTAAACTTTCAGTACCTGGAAAGTCAGTAATTGGATTTTTCTGACTTATAACTTCAAATAAAAGTATCTACCAAACAACACTTATAAATTGTTAAGTTATTTATTTATTAAACTATTTTTAAGCTATTTATTTATTATACTATTTGTTCAGCTGTTTATTTATTATACTATTTCCTTAACTGTTTATTTATTATACTGTTTGTTAAGCTATTTATTTATTATGCTGTTTATTAAGCTATTTATGTATTATGCTGCTTTTTATATTATTTATTTATTATGCTGTTTATTATACTATTTATTTATTTTACTGTTTGTTAATCTATATATTCATTATACTATTTTTAAGTTATTTATATATTAAACAATCTATTAAGCTATTTATTTATTATACTATTTGTTAAGCTATTTATTTATTGTACTATTTGTTAAACTTTTTATTTATTGTACTATTTTAAGGATAGTTATTTATTGTTCTTACAATATAGTTAAAATTTTAAGTATTATATTCACTCTGTACAAGGGGAGGGTTTTATCAGTTTAACTACCTCCCAAACCCTCCTAAAGGTATGCCCCTCTAAGAAATGTTGAGAAAATTTTTTTTATGTATTTTACATTCATAAGGTTCATAGATAACATTTATAAACTAATTTCATTAAATTCCAAAGAATTTATGTTCGTGACCTTCAAAGGGTTAATATGTCTAACTAAACAAATCTATCCCTTATTAAGCCTATTTTGTGTACGTTATCGACTCTATTTAAATACATACATTTTCGAACCATGACACCACCTTATCCATGTTCTCTAGTTGAACACAAATTTTTAACATCTAGCTCAGTATACGGCTTTCCTAAACTAAAAAGAAAATTTAATTTAAAAAGTAGTAAATTGGCTTTCGTTCGGTCGGATTAATTTTTTTCTGAATTCAGGAGACTTGATTAAATGACATTTCGCAAATTGTATTCCCTTTTTTTACTAAGGTTTCAACTGTACAGGTTTCGTCTTTCATGATAATCAGCATTTCTTAACAAATTTTTTACAGTTTCTAGGCAAACTCTTTTACTACAATTTGTATTAATTTCTTGAACGATGATAGAATCCGAAAGTTTGGGATTTTCTTTGATATATATGTTTTTTTCTTTCTCTAACTGATACTTTTTTGGTAAAAATTGAAAAAATAGTTTTACATCAGATTTATACCTTTCTTAGTCACTCTATGCAATGTTTTGATTAATTGTAGGTGTTACAACAGTCCTAGATAGTTCTAAACAAAAATAGTCATTAAGTAGTCTGTGATTAAATGTTTTGAGTTTTACCAAGGAGAATTAATATCTGTTAATTTTTTTTTTGTTTTATAGAGTGGAGTGTGCTATAAAAATGGGAGGTGCACAAATAATGTTACAATAGTTCTATTTAAAAATTACAATAGTAATCATTCTTTAGTTATACAGGATACATACATGCATAGAGATACTATGACGGAAGTATACAAAATCAATTCTGGAATGGTCAAAATTTATATTGAAAATTTAGAGTTAGGGTTTCCATATGTACAGAGTAAAACTTTAACTTGTCTAAATGGATTAAAAATTAGTTAAAATTGGTTTTCCATTAAAATATGAAGACCGAAAGAATTTTTGAATAACAGTCCTAATTAATTCTAAACAAAAGTAATCATTAAGCAGTCTGTGGTTAAAACTTTTTTGAGTTTTGACCAGCAGAATTAATATCTATCAAACTATTATTGTTGTTTTATAGAATGGACAGGGCAATAAAAATGGGATTTATACAACTAAATGTTATAATAGTTCTAATAAAAAAAATTCAATTTTTAATCATTCTTGAGTTATGCAAGAAACATACACACATCACACATTCAGACGATACGACTGAAGTATAAAAAATTCATTCAGCGATCGTCAAAAGAGATACTGAATATTTTAGCGTTGATGTATCCATATGTACAGACGTAAAGCCAACTTCTCAAAATGGATTCAACATCAGTTAAAATAGGTTTTCCTTTAAAATATGAAGAACGAATGATTTCAAAATTACAATTATTTCTGTACTCCTTTCAAATAATTAAAAATTACCTCAAAACCAATTTTTTAACCCCCATTTCCGGTAAATCTTAAAATTTTTGGAATAGTGTTAACTTTTATATCAGGAAAAGAACAAATACAATAAACTCAAAATCAATCTCTATAACAGAAATTAATTCTTTTATTTATAGCCAATTATTTAAATGCATTAATCTAACGAAATTAATCATTTGTTAATGGGAGGTGCAAAACTAAATGTTATAAAAATTCTAATAAAAAATTTCCTTTTTTAACTATATTTGAGTTATTTAAGATACAAACATACATATAGATGCTATGATGGAAGTAAACAAACTCCATTAAGTGTAGGTCAAAATGGATATTGAAAATTTTAGAGTTAAGGTTTCCATATGTACAGGCGTAAACAACTTTTCAAAATGGATTCAAAATTCGTTAAAACAGGTTTTCCATTAAAATATAAAGACCGAAAGAATTTTTCAATAACTGTAGGTGTTACAACAGTTCTAATAAATTCTAAACAAAATAATCAATATGTCGTCTGCGGTTAAACTTTTTAAGTTTTGCCAAGCCGAATTAATATCTACTAAACAATGTTTTTTGTTTTATAGAGTGAAAATTGCAATAAAAATGGGAGGTGCATATCTAAATGTTACAAAAGTTCTAATAAAAATTTCAATACTAATCATCATCCAATGAGTTATCCAAGATACATACATACATACAGATGCTATAACGAAAGTATACAAACTTCATTCAGGCATATTTAAAATGGATATTGAAAGCTTTATAGTTAGGGTTTCCACATGTACAGACGTAAAAATTTAACTTGCCAAATTGGATCCAAAATTGGTTAAAATAGTTTTTCCATTAAAATATGAAGACCGAATGATTTCGCAATTACAAGTGTTTCTGTACTCCTTACAAATAATTAAAAATTATCTCAAAACCAATATGTAAACCAAATTTCCGGTAAATCTTAAAACTTTTGTAGTAGTGTTAAATTTTATCAGGATAAGTGCAAACACACTAAACTCAAAAATCTCTATATCAGAAATTAATTTTTTTTTATTTATAGACAATTATTTAAAAGCATTTTTATAACAAAATTATTCATTTTTCAATGGGAGGTGCACAACTAAATGTTACAACAGTTCTAATAAAAAATTTCAACAGTAATCATTCTTGAGTTATGAAATATACAAACATACAGATGCCATGACGGAAGTATACAAAATCCATTCAGAGAGGGTCGAAAGAGATATTGAATATTTTAGCGCTTATGTTTCCATATGTACAGACGTAAAGCTAACTTCTCAAAATGGATTCAACATCAGTTAAAATAGGTTTTCCATTAAAATATGAAGACCGAAAGATTTAGTGATTACAAGTGTTTCTGTACTCCTTACAAATAATTAAAAATTATCTCAAAACCAGTATGTAAACCACATTTCCAGTAAATCATGAAATTTTTGTAATAGTGTTAACATTTATATCAGGATAAGTGCAAACACTCTAAACTTAAAAGCAATCTCTATAACAGAAATCAATTCCTTTATTTATAGCCAATTATTTAAATGCATTAATCTAAAAAAATATTCATTTGTTAATGGGAGGTGCACAACTAAATGTTACAACAGTTCTAATAAAAAATTTCAATTTCTAATCATTCTTGAATTATGCAAGATACATATATGCATACAGTTGCTATGACAGAGCTATTCATAATCCATTCTTAGCCCTCGTGTTGCAAAAAGTAGACCGTAGCGCTCCAAACCAAACCATTCAGTGATGGTCAACATGGATATTGAAAGTTTAGCTTTATGTTTCCATGTGTACAGACGTAAAACTTTAACCTGTCAAAATGGATTCAAAATTATTTAAAGTAGGTTTTCTATTAAAATATGAAGACCGAAAGATATACAAGTGCTTGTGTACTCTCTAGAAATAATTAAAAATTATCTCAAAACTAATATGTAAACCACCTGTTTCCGGTAAGTCTTAAGCCAAACGATGTCCGATTGTTTAGGGTGCTGGTCTTCGGTACCGGAGTTCGTGGGTGTGTAGCCGTTCGGAATCGGATTTAAGCTGTAGTTCCTGGTCTCATCAGCCTACGTGTTGTAAAAAGTAGACCGTAGCACACCAAACCAACCGGTAAGTCTTAAAATTTTTGTAATAGTGTTAACTCTTATATCAGGATAAGAGCAAACACACTAAATTCAAAGCAATATCTATAACAGGAATTTATTCTTTTATTTATAGCCTGAAGAAAATATTAATTTATAATCCAAGCAAATCAAGTAATTCAAGTAAGCAAGTAGTATTCCAAGAAATAATATTTGAGAACTATTATTTCGGCACCATTAGAAAAAATATATCAATTCGAAGTAATTTTCTATATGGGAGAGCTTTAGTACAGTAATTTTAAAATTATGTACATTATTTACATTATTAATAATACATAGTTTTCCAATTTTAGTTCCGTGGTGTTCCGTGGTAATAGTGTTAACTCTTATATCAGGATAAGAGAAAACACACTAAATTCAAAGAAATATCTATAACAGAAATTAATTCTTTTATTTATAGCCCGAAGAAATTATTAATTATTATTCCAAGTAAATCAAGTAATTCAAGTAATGAAGTTGTATTCCGAGTAACAATATTTGAGAACTATTTCGGCACCAAGTAGAAAAAATATTTCAATTCCAAGTAATCTTCTATATGGGAGAGCTTTAGTACAGTACATTTAAATTATGTACATTATTTACATTAGTAATAATACATAGTTTTCCAATTTTAGCTTCCGTGATGCTTTTAACATGACCAAGAACATGTTTGTGAAACAAGACAACCTTTTCATACATGCATTTCTCACAGAGCTAAACTCAACATACAAAAAAAATCGAAATTACAACAAGCAGAAAGTTGGCGCCCAAAGTTTTCGGTTACAGTGAAAAAAGGAGTGGCTGGAAATATTTCCAACATAGCCAATTATTCAAATGCATTAATACTGTAGAACCTCTTTTTAACAACCCCACGATACAACGACCACTTCGTTAGAACGACCATCTTAAAACGTCCCAATTGTTTTACCATAGGAGTAATGTTAATTTTGAATCATTACAACGACCTCAAGCGTATTATTTTTCGTTAGAACGACCGCCAATTTTAGTCGTCAGAACTCATGAGCAAGTGGGCTATTTCAAAATTATTGTACTGTGGTGCAACTTCAAGAAACCTGTACTCCTCTCTTTGTGTTTGCTTAAAGGAGGGGAGGGGACGTGAAGAAAAGGGGAGAAATAAATCTTCAATTATCTTTTGACGAAACTTTACAAACCTGCAAAGAAAATTTGAATGAGGACGATTTTATTGCCTGTATTATAGGAAAAGAAGAAATCTGCGTTTCCAAAAGAGGAGAAATCGTCCAAACTTTTGAAAAAGTGAATGAAAAAGAAGCCATCAATGCCTTGCTTCAATATTTTGAAGAACAATTTAATTCTGAAGATTTTCTTCAAAATCTAACGGATATGGAGTCAGTGATAATGAAAAATTCCCAAATGAACTTTAAACAGACGTCAATCAAAGACTTTTTTTCAAAAATTTAGTATTGGAAATACAAATAAATAGAAGTGTTCTCTAGGTATGTACTGTTGCATCATTTCTTTCCTCAATTTGTTTTTTTTATTTTTTCAATTCGTTACAATGACCATATGATGTTGGTCCCACAGGGGTCGTGATACTGAGGTTCTACTGTATAACAAAATTATTCATTTGTTACAAAAGTAGAAATTAAAATCCGTTCATATTATTCAAAATATTAAGATGTTGAATGTTATTCTGTATTTAGAACCTGATATACTTATTAATCCCTGACATATTTCATCTTGCAAAATCACGGCAATAAACAACAAAGAACAAATACTCTAAATATCCAAATCTATGCATTTTTATGAATGATCCCTTAGCTGTTTACAGGTGAAGGTGAAAAATGAATATTCAAAATATGAATAAAGGCAATTCACAAAAAGATCCTATACTTCTGAAAAAACTAAATAAATCATAATATTTTTCTGTATGAAAGGATATTATTAAAAATAGGTTTCGTGGAGCAATAAACATTTTTCTGCTCTTGAAATGGAAAATTATTTCGTGAAATCAAACACACGTAATCGAAATCACTGCTCTTTGCATAAAAATATTTATTAAAAATTTTTAATCTCTTTGAAACTTTTTCATTGAAAAATATTGAAAAATCTTTCTACTGTAAATAATGCATGACACGTTGAAAACTTTTGATTACAATTTTTGAAAGAGCACTGTGTTCTAGGGATATTTTAATATGAAATTTTCTTAATTTTTTCACTTTTTATTTTAAGGATATTTCAATATTAAATTTGTACAATTATTTGTAATTATAATTTTATGTTTCGGAATTTTAGACCCTGAAAAGAGTCTAAAATTTGATTTTTAGACCAGATTTTGAATATTTTGATCGGAAATAAACGATTTTTGTTGGTATTTAAGTTGTATAAAATAGTAACCATGGAATTAAAACTAGTTTGTTTTTGAAAAAACTAACATATTTATTACGAGAAAACTAATTCACAACTAGATTAGATATAAGATGCTGCAGTAAATTAATTGTATACGTATGCTAATTAGACAGACATTTACTGTTTAATTGAATAATGCATAGCGTCTTTAGTAGTTAAATAATAGTTTGTAAAATTTTTATATTTTCTTCGGACAATTTTATTTCTTTTTGAAGAAGATAGATGTTAGTCATATAAACAATTACCGAACCGTTTGCATATCTGCCGTTAGTTATATTTTATTTTCATTTAGATAGCTATCTTAAAATTTTTCAGTCTGTGCACGTAAATTTGTTTTTGTTTCAGATAAATGTTTTTAAATCATGATAAATTGTTATATATATTATAAAACTTAACATTAAAGTACTGTTTTTACTTGTAATACCAATTAAATCACTTATCAGGTTTTTATTTTTATAAATGGCATCTTATAATAATTAAAACAACAGTTGATTTGAAAAAATGAAAATTGGAGAATTTAAAGTTTGACAAGCTTAAGTTTTTAAATGCTTGTGGTGCAAGTGTTTTATAATAAAAATGTAGACTTAATGTTAAATTTTTAAATAAAATTTTATTATACTCATAATGTTGTAAATATTTAAATCTTCTTTTAATATAACTAAGATTTTTTTTAATATTTATTTTCTGTGATGTTGCTGAATGACCTTTTATTTCAGATTCGATATTTAACTTGAGCTGTGCATTTACGAAACGTAAAATGATGCTCTGCTTATTAAATTAAATTGTTGCTTTAGAAATTTAAATCTTGTATGAAAAGGATTATACAAACAAGACCATTTTTTACTGAGACTATTATTTTTAGTTCGGATTAGTACAAATTTTTTTTAAATGCTTTCGTGTGGTACTACGAGCTACAGTATTAATAAATAAAATATAGTTTGGAAGATGATGCTTGATGGAAATGATTTAAATTTGATTTAGAAGATATGTACCATTTTATTCTGTGGAACTTTAATCACTGCATTCAGATTAAATTTAACTATTAAATTATAATGTGCTAATGGTAGCGTTTGTTTCTGTACTATAAAAGGACAAAAACAATGTGAGGTTTAAAAGATTTAATGGCATTAATATATATGTATACTCCACACGAGAGAAAATTTTAGTAATGATCTTATTTTATGTACTTTTTATATCACTTCTCATTAGTAAAGTAGCAAACTAATTAGCAAATAATCCCAGGTATTTTTTTATAATTTTTTAATCTCGCCTACGTGAAATGGGCGAAAATAGAGTTTGGAAAATTATAATTGGGTATCAATAAGCTACGTAATTCTTCTTTATTATACATACAATATTTCAGGCAGAATATTTAATTGTAACATTTTTATATTGGTATTTGTAGGCAAATGAAAACACAAGGTGTCGATAATTTATACTTCAGATTAAAAAAAAAAACATATTTTTTAGAAAATGATATTATACAGCTATAATAACTGGATAAATATTTTACCCCTTTCATATAAGTGAGTTACATTGTGAGATAGTTTTGAATATCGTTGTTTAAAACTCTGCAAGCTATGCTACTTATTCTCGGCAAAATAATTAAAACTATGTTTAGTCTATTTGAAATACTGAACCGATTGGATTCTCAATAAATTAGAGTGATACAGGAAATAGGCCCCATACAAAAATTTTGTTCATACCATTTCTGATTTTTCGAGGGGATGTAGGAACCATTAAATCCTAACAGCAAAGTTATGTAAAAGTGTAGCACAGTTTCAACTTATAAAATGGAAATTGGAGAGTTTAAAATTTGACAAACTGAAGTTTTTAGATATTTGTGGTGTAAATGTTTTACAATAAAAATGTAGACTTAATGTTAAATTAAAAATATATTTTATTAAACATATAATGTAGTTAATATTTAAATTTTCTTTTAATATAACTAAGATTTTTTTTAATATTTATTTAATTTGATTTTGCTGAATGACATTTTATTTCAGATTCGATATTTAACTTGAGCTGTGCATTTACGAAACGTAAATTGATGCTCTGCTTATTAAATTAAATTGTTGTTTTAGAAATTTATCTTTTTATGAAATCTTTTATGAAAAAGATAGTACAAACAAGACTTTATTGTGGTCATTAATTTTAGTTCAGATTAGTACAAGTTTTTTTTAAATCTTTTCGTGGGGGTACTGCGAGTTACACTATTATTAAATAAAATATAGTTTGGAAGATGATGCTTGATGGAAATAATTTAAATTTGATTAGGAGATAAAGATGTAATATTTTAATCTGTGAAACTTTAATCACTGCATTCAAGTTAAATTTAATTATTAAATTACAATGTGTTAATAGTAGCGTTTGCTTCTGTACTATAATAGGACAAATAGGCATTAATATATATGTATACTCCACACAAGAGAAACTTTTAGTAATGAACTTCTTTTTGGGTACTTCTTATATCACTACTCATTAGTAAAGTAGCAAACTAATTAGCAAACAAACCCAGGTATTTTTTATAATTTTTTAATCGCGCCTACGAGAAATGGGTGAAAATAGAGTTTGGAAAATTATAATTGGTTATCAATAAGCTACGTAATTCTTCTTTATTATACATACAATATTGCAAGTAGGAAAATTAATCGTAATATTTTTATATTGGTATTTGTATCAAATGAAAACCCAAAGGGCCAATATTTTATACTACAGATGAAACAAATATATTTTTTAGAAAATGATATTAAACAGCTATAGTAACTGGATAAATATTTTACCTCTTTCTTATAAGTGATTTACAATGTGAGATAGTTTTAAATATTCTTGTTGAAAACTCTGCAAGCTATGTTATTTATTCTCGGTAAAAGAATTAAAACTGTGTTTAACAAGCAATTCAGCTACCATAAAATGTACACATAAATCTTGCATAACGTGCCAGCAGTATGGAATGTTTATTGTGCTGGCACATACTACTGAAATGAGTAACGAGATGCTTATGATACAACGTCCTGAAATTATGCCTTATATCACCTTCGGAGTTCTATCGATGTAATTAATTCTAATGCTGTTAGGCTGCTCAAGTGTTACATAAGTTAATTCAATTTCATGCGCTATATGTATTGGAATACATTAAATTATCTTTATATGAGGGGATATATATATAAGAGAAAATAGAGTTTAAAATTTAGAGGGAGATCTATATTCTTGAAAATTGGCGTTAAGTTTTAAACGTGAATTTATAAAAAAGACAGGTAGCATTGCAGACAGTGAGGGATATAATCAAAATGTTTGTAATTGCCCATAAGTTTAATGTCACTTGTTAGATAATCTATAAAATGTCTTCGAGAAGTATATGCTTTGTTCCACAAATGCTTACTGAATTTCAGTTTGGTACTTTTTGATATCAGAGTGCTATCCAACTCACATTTCGTTAAACAGCAGGATGGTAAAATTACTAAATTGGAGTATATTTTTACTTCAGAGAATTGATTTCAGAGAATCTTATTTAAATGAAACATGGGAAGATGGAAATATTAGACATCTTAATATTCAAGAGAAAAGATAATCATAATGTAATCGCATAAATTTATCGGTAGTGAAAAGAAATATATTTTTTAATGGAAAAAAATATAACAATGTGTTAAATATTTTTGAGATTTAAGTTGCAGAAATACTTTTATAATAATTCTTGCAATTGCCTTTTTGAACCAGCACAAATGTAACTTTTATTCAGTAAAAATTAACTACATATATTTCAGATATGCTAAAACTTTTAACTTTGATATAAAACACCCAAAATTTTGTTGTTGTCAATGCCACATGGATGATCCAAGCAAGTGATCCACAGACCACTCAACGCAAGACGATGGGGTGTGTCTTTCACTTCAGTAATACCACTAGGATGAAAGAACGCCTTAGCTCAAGTGGATCCTCGGAATTTAGAAGCAGGGTCCAAGCAGAAGAATTCTAGACACCTTGTCACCCCTAGAGGTGTCGATCCCCAGAAATTGGAGGACATTGTGACCACGAATATATATTTACGTTCCCAAGTCATCATTAATGAACACAGATGGTCTTTAAGCCCGCTCTCAAACCGCAACCGGAAAGATATGAGATCGTTGCCTTTGACGACTGAGCTACGGTGACTCCCCAAATTTAAAAAAAAAAAGAAGGAAAGACGGATAGCAATTCCAAAATGTAATATATATATATTATATATTATATATATATATATTATATATATATATATATATATATAATATATATATATATATATGCATATATATATGTATATACTATGTATATATGTATATATATATATATATATATATATATATATATATATATATATATATATATATATGCATATATATGTATATATATGTATGTATATGTATATATATGTATATATATGTATGTATATGTATATATATATTATATATATATATATATATATATATATATATATATATATATATATATATATATATATATATATATATATATATATATATGCATATATATATATAATATGACATATATATATAGCTATAAAACTGCTTTCCAGATTTTTAAAAAATGTATATCTTATGATTCAAAAGATTACCAGTTATTAAGATTATATTATTCCTTACAGTTAAAAAAGAAAAATACCATTAGGAAAAATTTTAAAACGAATGGAAAGTAAATCAGAAAATTCTCATGAATTAGATTTGCTAATTTTTTTTTATAATAAAACCGTTACTAATTTTTAGTTCCCTAACAAAGGAATTAATTTCGCAGATAGAATTTCTTTTTGTTTATGCAAGTGATGGTGATGACATGAATGGTAAACAGTGTTTTGCATAATAAATAAAATTTTAATTTTAATTGGATAATTTCGTTGAAGGTTATTTGAAATAAATATATGTTTTTAATTCTTTTATACAAGATATTTATATCTCACTTTGTAATGTATGATTCAAAAGGAGCTGTTTACATGTTTTTTAACTTGATAAATTTATTTGAACAGTGTTCAGACTGTTAGAAAAGACTATTTTGTATGAATGTTTAGAATAAAATTCTGGTTAAATTAGTCTGTTAGGTTACGCTCATATGAGATAAAAAAAATTATAAAGATGCATAGCTTTTATGTTATGTTTCAATAATCTCAATCGAAAATTGCAGGTGTCTTTCTTTTGCTGGCCATATACAGTAAGCGGATAGAGAGGGTAGGGAAAATTCACGTCTAGTAAAATTCTTTTAAAGAATAACCGAATATTTCAGTTTTTTCTACCAGAATCGACTCTAAAAGCTTGAATCCCAATGGCATCATTAATCTTCAGAATCGACACCAGGAAAAAATCTTTAATTAGCTCTTAAAGTAAAAAAAACTAAACCTCTGTATACTAATACAGAAAAAACTGATGCGTCGGTATTTCTTTCTTGAAAGCCTGTTTTGTATTCCATTTGTGGCAAGATCATTCAAGTACCAAATGATTGATGAAGTATATTAAAAAAAATTACTACAAAGAAATGATGAATGGCAGAAAAGAATGACGATATTATTTAACGATATATTTCAGCAATTGAATGTTTGTAGTGTAATGAATGTAAAAATCAAAAATTTAATTTGTGATAAGTCGCTTATCAGTATTTTAAATTCATTGAACTTCTGAAAATGGAACCTAATAGATAACTCATGGCAGTTTTGTCAGTTTTAAAGATATTCAAGTGACATTTTAATAGAAGTTGCCCCAACAAATTGACTATGAAACTGTAGCAGCACAAGAATGTATATTTTGAGCATATGAGAAAAGTACTATTTTACTTATCAGTGAATGGCGTACGAAGATTTTAATATGTTGATTTCAAATCATGGTGGGATATTACTGCTACTGTTTGCAACATAATCTGCAAGTTTTTAAAATAATTGGTCAAACATTTCTCATGTAAGGAGCAAACATAGTGAAGCATTAATAGGTATCTATTAAAATAAACTAGCATATAGCCCGTCATATGACGTGATCAGTAAAACTTATAATTTTCTAGAATTGAAAAATACCCTATAAAGTAGGTAAAAAATGGATTGTTTTTTGGCTGAGAATTATCTGGTACACTCTCCATAATTTGTTTATCTTTACTGATCACATGTCAGTTGCCAACTTTAATTTATCTTGTCATATTACGTGATAGGATGGAGACCAGAGGTTTTAATATTGACAGTGATTGTATGCCGTATACATGATGTACAAAATTTAGCGAATCGATTGCAAACCGTGTGGTTATGTATAAAAAACAAACACACAAGCTAACAAACTTCTTAATTTTCAAAGACGTATAACTTAAACGGTAGACATTTATTAGTCCATGAAATAGACTCCTAGACTTTTCTGAAAAGAATTTGTTGTTAATACCGGTGATAAAATTTTCATTGCAACCTAAAATAATCGATGGTTAAACTTAAAATTAGCACATATATACCTAATCTATTATTTAATACAAATATAAAAGAAAATTCTTTACGTAATATCTAAGTTTAGTGATAACACGCAGGGAAATAATGGAGACGATATTTAAATAGCTTAAAATAAAAAATGATTAAAGAATATAGTTAAAGGAATGAAGTCATAAGGTTAGAAAAAATGTTACATTTACCTATTTTTCATGAGATAAATTCATAAATTTAATGTTCTGCTCTTAACCGGGGACAACAGAGCTTGAAATAATGGCATTAAACACTCGAAAAGAGGGGAAGGGGTGGATTTCGAACGTTTTCGAACTCGCTTTGAATTTTGCTAACCCTAACTCATCAAAAATACAATGTATATGCCTTCCTCCATTGCAGGTACGACCGTTTCGTAAATTCGCTGACAAACGGACAGATGGGCAGACAACTTAGGCTATTATTATATCGAGGATGTTTATTTCAACATGATTAGTTGTTCCTTTTCTTCCGAAAATGCACACAATTGAGCATACAGATGCTCATATTCGGTGAAACTTACAAATCAATCACAACTTTGTTTGGTACAAAGCGAAAGCATTACTAATTTATTTCTTTAGTTTTTGGTTTGTCCTCTATATGCACATTTGACTCCGTATGTACAAGAATGTATGTGGAAACGTATTCACTACTCATTGTATTTTTCAAACTTTTCATCAGACAATTATTTATAAAAATAAAAGTTAAATAAAGGAAATGGGTATGATCGAACTCTGAATTTAGATAAATTTCATTAAAAGGGAGTAAACTACAACAGTAACACTTGGCAATGCAGTCATAGTTCTTTTGACAAAAGCCAATGTCTAAGATGCATTTCCTTTACATTTTGAACAGCAGATATCTATACAGCTTGATTACGATCGTTTAAATGTCTGAGGGTAATGATGAAATAAATCCGCAATTAGTGTGCCAACAAATAAATTATCTAGCATTAACCGGGAAATCCATCCTTGTTTATCTGATATAAAATGAAGAAGGGCGATAACAGTTTATTTCGGGTGTTTATATTTAAGTTAAAGCAAATGGTCATGAATAAAAATATTTCTTCCTACTTATTCAGAGTCTATGGCTAAACTTTACTTATTTTAATAATATTTAAATTGTACTATTCTGTTAACGTAATATCATTCAATAACAAATTTAAGAAAATTTAAACCTTTAAAAATTCGATTTTAAATTTTTAAATTTAAAATATCAGGACATTTCTGAATTGTTTATAATAAACCCCATTGAAATATTGCATTAGAACCTGTCAAACAATACAATTTTTTCATTTAATATTGCAG
>CM063506.1:16959974-17014974 GCA_032207245.1 Pardosa pseudoannulata
AGTAGACCGTAGCGCTCCAAACCAAATCAAACCAAACCTGATCTAAATCCACGGAGTAATGAAAAAATATTGAACGCAATTAGTGTAGAACAAATTAATCATCCAACAGGAGCCAAGAAAACTATTTTTGTTTAAATGATATAGAATTAGGTGGGGGAAACTGTTTGTTTAGCTTATTACATTTAAGATCTAAGGAAGTATTATTAAATGAAAATATTTATGCTGCACACGTATGTAAATGCAGCTAAAGCTTACTTTAAAATAATGACAATAAGAAATTTATTAAATTAAAATATATATCTAACTTACTCGTATAATTTAATGTATTGAATTTCAAAAACTGAATTTTATGGTTAATTGTTCTTAATTATGGTATATATTTAGTAATTTTATTTACATTTCTCAGCCTGTTCTCCATTTATTTTACTAATGTTTTTACCATTGGGCTAACGTAGTTTAAGTTCTTTAATATTTTACAGAATTTTTTCTATTTCCAGCTATATAATATATCCAGCTTATGCAAATAAAATTCATTTAAAGTAAATACAGTTTAAATTCACATGTATTTAATCTCCTAAAAAGTTGAACATTCCGTTTAAGTAATAGAGCAAGGCTATGTCAGACTCGTGGACCGCAAGTTTTCTGCCTCTCACAACAAATGTTTTTGCGACACACTTAATATAATTGTATGTAGCAAATGTATTAACACAAATTTAAAAACTGAATACCGAACGAGAAATTCAGTAACAGAGCGTAAATTGAGAACATTGCTATCCAAGTATGAGGAAAAACTGATAAGGCAACAGTGAAAAAAGTTTTTCAGATTTAAAATCTGTTTTTTTCATTTTATAGATAAACTCTGAATGCGTACTCATTTATTGCAAATAATGATAATCAAAATATGGTACAATGCAGATTTGAAGAAAAGGTTTAGTGAAGTTGTAGTTGTTAGTGAAAAGTTTAGTGTTCACCAGTAATTTTGTCAATGTAGTCGAAGTTTTAGTCAAACGCTAAAACTCGTTCTCTTTACATATTGAAAGACAATTGTCTTTACAGCTCAAACTCGATTATCTAAATCAATGGAGTTGGAAGATATATAAACTTTAATTTGTTGTCGAACAAATTAATCTCACAACAGGAACTTAGCTGATATAAAATGATGTCGAGAAAGCATTTAATAAGCTTAAAATCAAGCCACAAAAATATTATATGTGCTACATACGAAATAAGAACAGCTAAATCACATATACAGATCTTAAAGTTGCTTTAATAGCCCTTTATCCAGTTAAAATAAACAGAAATTTTAATGCAACAACTAAATCGAGTATTATTTTTCAATAATTTATTTTTATGTGTTGCCAATTAGTCTAATGACTTACCATTGTCAGTATTTTTTTGTAAATGTAAAGATTTTGTAATTACCTTACAAATGAATTAATTTGTGTCTGAACTCAGGCATTAATTCTCTTTTTTAGGTAGGTGAGGAAGAAGAGTATAAATTGAAAGCAAAACGATTTATTTGGAATAATAAAACTGGGATTTAATTTTTTAATCGGAATGATTTCACTAGAATTATTTAAAATAAATGCATAATTTTTAATCCAGGCTTTTTGTATCCGTCACTATATGTAGTGTAATCTTTGAGTTTTAAGGAGATACCTGATTAACACATTTGAATGATAAATTTTACATCATTTCTTTGGTCCGTATACAAACCATTTCATTAATGTAATGAAGTCCCCTGTTTTCTGCAAGTACTTTAAATAGAATTTTTGAAAACTAGTTTAAAGTAATCTTGCATTAAGCATCTTCTCTCTCTAATAAAGAGAGATAAAGTGACACATGGAGATATAGCAAGAGAGAGTCACACATAGAGATGCGGAGAGAAAGCCAGATAGAGAAATGTATAAAGTGGTAGAGAGTCAGATAAATAAATAATCAGAGACCTCAATACATAAGTAATTAGGAACTTAGAAAGAGCGATGGATAGAGAGATACATAGAGCGATAGAAAGAATGTTGAGCAGTAGATAGAGAAGTAGACAAATTGATAGAGCAATAGATAAAGAGTTATATAGAGCGATAGATAGAGAGGAAGACAGAGCTATAGATAGAGCAATAGATAGAGCAATAGACGGAGTAATGGATAGAGAAAAACACGGAGCAATACAGAGAGTGACAGATAGAGCGGTACGATTTAAAAGTAGATAGAGCAATAAATAAAGCAGTAGATAGAGCAATAGATAGAAGGGGAGAAAAACAGAAGTAATGTAAGTCAGTCATTTAAAATTAATCTATCGGGAAATATTTCCGGGAATGCTCCCAAAGATTAGTTTCAACGCAATTAAAAATCTCTTTAACCTCTTGCCTGTGGAATATATTTAAGAAAAGGTGCCAAAAATTTAAAAAAAAAATTATCTTTGATTTTGTTCGTTATTATCATCAAAATGATAGAAATAGATTATCTAAAAAAAAGATACAAAATTTTGAAGGAAATTACTATATTCAAATTTTTAAATATATGAAAACTGTTAATGTATTACAATAATTTTTGATTGAATTATAGCAAAATAAATCAAGTGACATAATTTTCAAGATAAATATAACTGACTAATTCAACAATATGATTATATATACATCAACTGTCATGAATTCCATGTCCCTTAGATTCAACTGAATTTCCCAAATCTTTTGTAGTATCCGACAAATGGCAACGAATAACGAAAAACTGAAAAACTTTTCTCGGAAAAGCATCCCTGAACGATGGCCGAATGACAGAGAGCTGCTCTTTGATACTGAAGTTCACGGGTTCGAATCCCGCTGATAGCATGGATGTTCAAACACGTTCGGAATAGGCTTTAAGCAGTAGGTCTCGGTCTCATTAGCCCCTGTGAGCAAAACAGTAGACCGTAGCTCTCCAAACCAAACCAAACTGGGAAAGTACCGCTATTTTTTGGGAAATTCGTAAATTACATAGTATGTATTGGAAGAACTGAGGTAGGCTTCACGGAATTAAAACACCGATTTTACTTTTGCCCGAACTCAGGTCGGGCATCCCAAATTTGGCGCGTTCCGTTGATCGAACCGAATTTGAGCGTCACGGACAAGGAGATCCAAGTGAAAATTTTATGCCTTAAAAAACTCAAACTTATAGCATTTATAAATATGGACAAATAATAATATTTTATTTAGTTAAAAGAATGAAACTGGCACCGTGTTATCACGTGTGCCTGTACTTGTGATTGCAATTAATGTTTTAGGTACTTTTACTAAATGTTTTGCTCTTATATTTTGTATCAGACAGACCTTCTATCTAGCGTTTCAACCGATTTGATGGTACAAATGCATGACAAAAATTAAAAAATATAGATTGTAATTAGCGCGTTAATAAATTTATTACCCAACAGGGATTGTGACAGCCCTCTTTGTTCAGCTGATATAAATTGAAGTGCGGTTTCAGAAAACAAAGAGAAAATGACGTCTGCATTCAGACAGATATTAATGTCTATGAAAGGAAATTAAAATTACTGAAATCATAAAAATATTTTCATTTGTCGGTTGCTTTAGTGTGTATCCGCCATTAATGATTCTAATTGAAAGTGTTGTTTTTAAAGCCATTCGTTTGATATATAAAAACAAATAAAATGTAAGACATTCGATTTATTGGTCATACATACAGTCTGTTCCATAAGAGCGTGTCTCTCATAACTTCATTAATAGATAGCGCGCAGATACCGGCTTAATTGCACGTGTTCTTCAGACATTAGAAAAGAATGCTTTATGAGATTCTTATGTCGAAACAAATACAGGCTGTATAACTGAAGACTCTCAGCTCGAAGGTATTATATCCTTCATATTATATTCGATTTGTGTTGCTGTGTTTAAATCAACAATTCCAAAATGAGTGTCTAGTATGCGAGCCGTTTTGAGGCAGTGTTTCTGTGTAACCATTAAAAAGGACCAAAAATGTCTTGTGCAGCTGCAGCCCGGTACGTGAGAAAGCCGGAGTCGTTGATGTGTGTAGCACGTTATAAAGCGGTACAAAATGTTCACGACCCACCGGAACGGAGTACACGACACTCAAACGAACGCCAAAATCGAATGATAAAGTGATTCTTGTATAATCGATAATACAGGGGATTGGACAATTTATTAGGTGAAATGCATTTCAGTTTAATATGTATACTACTCGGTACAAATGTATTTTTAACTAATTCGTTTGTATTTTCAGAGAAATAGAATACACGCTCTTATGGAACAGACTGTAAAATGTTTTGAAAATACTGACTCATAGGTTACTAGATTATGAGTGCTATTCAGTTTCTTCAACTGATTATATTTAAAAAACAGCATGGGGTCTAAAATAGATCTTATATACTACTGACACAACTACTGTTTCTTTATAAATCTTGAATGGATTAATATAAAGGATATAATACCTTCAAGCTGAGAGTCTTCAGCTCTACAGCCTGTATTTGTTTCGACATAAAATATATCGGTTTAGTTTCCAATAAAGTTTTCCTACACACTTACTAAGGTTTTAACTTTAAAAAAATTAGATAATTTTGGAATAATAAACAATATGTTGAATAAAAACTTAAAACACATGCATCTAGGAGAAAAACAAAAAATCCGCTTTTCCAGAAATTTAACTTTTGAAATTTATTAATTAGACATTTTTTTTATATCAAATAGAAGCTAATTTTTTTTTTACTGTGTGAACATCAATCACAATAACACGAGCAATATATTTTATAGCATGGTAAAGTATTTTTTTAAATTTCCAAACACTAAACATTTTAGTTTTTTTTTTAATGTTAGATACCTTTATTATTTCGGTGCATAGAATAAAACAGATATTTTCCTTCAATTTAATATAAAAATCTATTTTTTAATAAAGTATTTCCAAATTTATTGTACATGAGGGAGTTTCATTTTTTTTTTGGGGGGGGGCGTTTATTAACTTCAGAAATATACTACTTGAACGAAAAAATGGAATTATTTTTTTAAATTCAGACCATTTTTAACTCTTATACTATCTATGTCGACCTATATGTATAGATTCACCCACTATTGTTGATAGAAGCATAGGTTTTATGGTTTGTACACTGTGATTCTGAACTTCAATAAATTTATATTTTTCTTCACATTAGGACTTTATTATCTATTGAACAATTTTTAAAAGGATTTAATTTAGTGTGTTTAAAGGAATAATCATACACATTTTCTGACCCAGTCCTCTATGTCAAAGGGTTATAGAACATCTAAAAATTTCCATTTAAAAGGAATAGAGCTTTTTATTCTACAGTAAGAAAAATTGTCAGAAAAAAGCTGTTATATTGAAAGTTTTAAATCCGGAAAGTTACTATATCATCTTAATTTCCGGAATACCGTCCCAAATTATTTGCCGACAAGGGAGGTTAAGTTTATTTTTAATATCTTTTTATTTTTGTAAATTTAAATTGAATAAATATTAGCATAAGTTCACTTGTTGGTTTCAAGAATAATTAACATACTTAATATTAGTTGTCTAGTGTTGTCCCTGAAATGGTTAATACTACATAACAGTACTATATTCTGTTAAGATCTCAAGTTTCTTTAAAATTTCTATATAAATTTTAAAGAAACAGAGATATTTCGAAATTAATTAATTTTATCTTTGACCTATCTCCTTGCAAAAATTAAAGTGTTATTACCAATATATTTATGTGGAAGTGTTTACAGTTTCAAATAAAGTCTTCAGTTATTTAATAGTAATTGTTTAGATAAAGTGTTAATGAAAATATTCTGTGCGCATATGCTTTACACATAATTGGTTTATTTTTATTCATAAGATACCATTTGAGCCATATAATAATACTTGGCTGTTACCACAAGCAATTACCTGATCTATAGTTACTAAATATGAATAACTAGCAAATAGGACGTCATATGACAGGATAAGTAAAATTTTTAAATTTCCAGAATTTTAAAGTACCCTATGAGGCAGGTAAAAAAATGGTTTGTTTTTTGGCTGAGAATTATATGGTTTATTCTCGATAATTTGTTTATCTTCATATTCCTCTAAAATCTCTCGATACTGTGAATGCAGTTAATAAATTAATTGCATATAATTATTTTCTTTCAAAATATTTTTTTAATCTCCATAAGGACGTTATGTAAGTTTAATTTAAACGAGTAATATTTGATCACGACATTATATTTGTTTACTTGATAAGTTAATTACCCAATTATTTAACCAGAATTCATATCGCTGGCATGATCAAGTCGTTAACAACTTTCTGCAAATGTTTTGTTTGCAAAAAGAAATACAAAATTAATAAAGGTAACTACAGTCAAAATTTCGAGTTTAGTTTTAAAGTAAGTAATGATTTAAAATTAAAAACACACGAGTATACTTTTGTCATTAGTTTGTATTTACATGAAGGCGTCTATTTTAATTTCGTTTTAAACATTGCTTCTATAAATATCAAGCCACTCATCGTATTGTAGAAACACTTTTGAATTCCATCCCCATAGGAATCTGTCGCCGGGTTATATAGAGGCTAAACGTTTGGTTTTGTACTGTCTAGACAATATTTCTGATCCCAAGTTTTTTCTCAGATTTCATGATGAGTATTTAACGGAATTGTGCACAAGATTTAAATTATTGTAATTTTATCATGCCCGGAACTGAAAATTTTGACTTTGTGGGGAAGACTAAATGTATAGACGGTGCCTAGCCAGGAGAAAGATTTCTATGAGAGGGAAATTCTAAAGCTGCAACATTGATGGGAGTTTCTGCAAATGTTTTCTTTGTAAAAAGAAACACACCAGTATATACTTTTATTTTATATTGAGCACGAGAAATTGGAAATATACTGGAAGGTTCATCACGGTAAGAAACTTTGTTTTATATACTTAAAAAATTGCAAAATTAAGTAATATTATTAATCAGTAAATTGTCTGAATCATAATTATATTAATTAGATAATGAATATTAAAAGACCATCTTTTATTCTTATGTTTAGTGATATTTATCAATAAAATGAGATAGTAGACGGTTTTTCATTTAAATGTCACTTAACTGAACATTAACTGCAGTTCTCTGTGGTTCTAGGGACCGGGGGTTCGACACCAACTCTAGAATGGCATGTTAGAAGTCTTTAGAAATTAGCTTTAAACTAACCCAGGTTCATTATCCCTAGTGTAGCATAAAAAAAGAAGACTATAACGCACCAAATCAAAACCTAATCAAAAAATTTAAAGAAGCATTGTTTTTCAATAATTGAATTCTATGTACCTGCAGTTTTTCTAAATAATAAACCTTCGTTTAAATGTTTCCGTTAAAAAGCCCTTAAGAAATTTAAATTACCTTACAGGGAAATTAATTTCTGCCCGCACGCTGATATGAGTTTGTTTTGTTTAAATGATAGTTCTTTAGAGACATTTAAAATAAATTAATTGCATATAATTATTTTCTTTCAAAATATTTTTTTAATCTCCATAAGGACGTTATGTTTAAAATTAAAAACACACGAGTATACTTTTGTCATTAGTTTGTATTTACATGAAGGCGTCTATTTTAATTTCGTTTTAAACATTGCTTCTATAAATATCAAGCCACTCATCGTATTGTAGAAACACTTTTGAATTCTATTTCCATAGGAATCTGTCACCAGGTTATATACAGGCTAAACGTTTGGTTTTGTACTGTCCAGACAATATTTCTGATCCCAAGTGTTTTCTCAGATTTCATGATGAGTATTTAACGGAATTGTGCACAAGATTTAAATTGTTGTAATTTCTATCAAGCCCAGAACTGAAACTTTTGACTTGTGGGGGAGACTAAATGTGTAAACGGTGCCTAGCCAGGAGAAAGATTTCTATGAGAGGGAAATTCTAAAGCTGCAACATGGATGGAAGTTTCTGCGCAAATGTTTTGTTTGTAAAAAAAAAACACACCAGTAATTACTTTTATTTTATACTGGACACGATAAATTGGAAATATACTGGAAGGTTCATCACGGTAAAAAACTTTGCTTTATAAACTTAAAATATTTCAAAATTTTTAATTACATATTATTAATCAGTAAATTGTGTGATCATAATTATATTAATTAGATGATGAATATTAAAAGACCATCTTTGATTCTTATGTTTAGTGATATTTATTAATAAAATGAGACAGTAGACGGGTTTTCATTTAAATGTCACTTAACTGTACATTCACTGCAGTTCTCTGGTTCTAGATACCGTGGGTTCGATACCCACTCTAGACTGGGATGTTTTAAGTCGTTCGAAATTAGCTTTAAACTAACCCGGGTTCATTATCCCTAGTGTAGCATAAAAAAAGAAGACCATAAAGCTCCAAACCAAAACCTAATCAAAAAATTTAAAGAAGCATTGTTTTTCAATAATTGAATTCTATGTACCTGCAGTTTTTCTAAATAATAAACCTTCGTTTAAATGTTTCCGTTAAAAAGCCCTTAAGAAATTTAAATTAACTTACAGAGAAATTAATTTCTGTCCGCACGCTGACATGAGTTCGTTTTGTTTAAATTATAGTTCTTTAATTAAATGGTTTCTTTGGAGACATTTAACATAAATTAATTGCATATAATTATCTTCTTTCAATATATTTTTTAATCTCCATAAGGACGTTATGTAAGTTTAATTTAAATGAGTGATATTTGATCACGACATTATATTTGTTTACTTGATAAGTTAATTACCCAATTATTTAACCAGCATTCATATCGCTGGCGTGATCAAGTCGTTAACAACTGTGGCGACTTTAATACTCTCGAGTGAGAGGTAACGTGAAGAATGGATCACAGTCAAGATATAATTGGAAATTTACTTTTATTTTTGATTAACTACGGCTATTTACAAGGGGATGTTAATTCCCAAAATCATGTAGAACTGCAAAGGATGGTTGCCGGTATAACTTCAACACGAAGATCACAGTCGAAAGAAAAGTAAGATTTAATTATCTCGTACAAGTGGGGAGGCTTTTCAGGGTGCAAACAAACCCAATTTATCCCCCGTTGGGTATCAGAGACTCTCCGGCTCCCTATATGAGCGGACTTTACGAATCTCCCGAACTAAAAAGCCGGCTCCGGTAAAAAAAAAAAAAATAAAAATAAAAAAAAAAAAAACGCGAAAGCCTCCACGAGGTCAAGCACCTCCGTAAAAAAATATCGAAAAGCCCTGAGTCTCAAAATTGTAGGCTTTTTATACCTGGGGGTCAGTTACGGTTCTGCTAACAGTTTTTTGAGTCAGTTAGGATCGCAGTTACCTGAGAACTCCAGCTAAAGTTACAGTTAGATTTTTTAGCTGAATTCTCATTCGCTGGCTGTCCCTTTATGGAATTCTCGAGCATTTATTAACGTGATCCATCAGAGGGCGTAATCGTCTTTTCAATCCCATTGTCAAGATCCCAGACTCTGCGACACCACGCTATTGTCCTGGTAAACAGGTTGGATACGATCAGCTGTTTTGGTGCGTGCTCGGACAAAGGGGAGTATTCACACAACTTTCTTCAAATGTTTTGTTTATAGAAAGAAATACAAAAGTGATAAAGGTAGCTACCGTCAAAATTTCGAGTATAGTTTAGAAGTAAGTAATGTTTTAAAATTAAAAAACACATGAGTATACTTTTGTCATCAGTTTGTATTTCCCTGGATGACTCTATTTTAATTTCCTTTTAAACATTGCTTCTATAAATATCAAGGCTCTCATCGTATTGTAAAACCACCTCTGAATTCTATCCCCATAGGAATCTGTTGCCAGGTTATATAAAGGCTAAACGTTGGGTTTTGTACTCTCCAGACAATATTTTTGATTCCCAGCGTGTTCTCAAATTTCATGACGTGTATTTAACGGAATTGTATCACAACATTTAAATTATTGTAATTTCTATCATGTCCAGAACTGAAAACTTTGACTTTGGGGGGGGGGAAATATGTATAGACGGTGTCTACCCAGACGAGATATTTCTATGAAAAGAAAATTCTAAAGCTACAACATTGATGGAAGTTTCTGAAAATGTTTTGTTTGTAAAAAGAAACTCATCAGTAATAAATATAACTACACTCAAAATTACGAGTCAAGTGTTTAAATAAGTAATATTTTAAAATTAAAAACATACGCGTATACTTTTGTAATAAGTCTGTATTTGCATGGAAGTGTCTAGTTTAATATACATTTAGTATAACTTCCATAAAAATCAAGGCACTTATCGTATCCTAGAACCAGTTTAGAATTCCATTTTCAGAGAAAACTGCCATCAGTTTATATAATGATAAAGCTTTTGTGTCAAAATAAAACTTATTTTATAAAAAAGTACCCTTGTGTTAAAGATTTCTTAAAACCTTCTGACAATCTTGTACTTCTACTATATCTCATTTTTTATTTTGTATGATGCGTCATCAAAAAGTAATTTATAAAAATAAATTTAAAGTCAATTCCTACTTAGATCGACAGAAAAAATTTATTTTAAGTACTTTTTATTAAATAAAAACAATTAATATAAATATGTAATAATATATATATATATATATATATATATATATATATATATATATACTGAATTTTGCGATTCTGTCATATATATGTATACATACATACATACATATATATATATATATATATATATATATATATATATATATATATATATATACATACATATATATATATATATATATACATACATATATATATATATATATATATATATATATATATATACATACATATATATACATACATATATGTATATGTATATATGTATGTACGTATGTATATATATATAATATATATACATATATATATACATACATACATATGTATATATGTGTGTATGTATGTATATATATATATACATATATATATATATATATATATATATATATATATATATATATATATATATATATATATATATATATATATATATATATATATATATATATAAGACTATTATTTTTGTTTGTTACTATTTATTCATTTTATATTTTTTTGTTTTTAATTTATGAAGCAGACGGTGGTCTATAATTTTTCATTCTATCCATATCTTGGAAAGCTTCATTTTTCCAAGGAACCTTTGCAATGAGTTTCGAGTAGTCCAGTTCTTCAATTAATAGTCCATCTAATAATTTCACACAACTCAAAGTAACCTGCTGCGAAGAGTTTTTGTCATAGATATATTACTGCATAATTTGCAGTGCCACCTTGCATCTTATGTACTGTTGATGACAATGATGGTATTAATGGTATCAGTCTTCGTACAGCAGCACCGAAGTTACGTTTCGCAGAGGATTACATTGATATTTGCTGGAATCTGTAAACACTTTATTGCCAAAGTCCGTAGTGACTGATGGAAATTAATTAACTAAATTTAATTAATTAATTAATGTTTAAAAAAACTGTATTAACATCAAGTTTACTTTACACGTTTAAAAAATGTATTTGAACTTGAGTGGATGAATAAAAAGTAGTTTATTAACGATTGAAAATTTTAACAAAGTATATATATATATATATATATATATATATATATATATATATATATATATATATATATATATATATATATATATATATATATATATATATATATATATATATATATATATATATATATATATATATATATATGAGTGTGTATATATATATATGATATATAGAATTAATAGTAGGAATTAAAAAATAGAATTTGTTTATTCTCTTTAAGATTCAGAGTAGGTTTCGTTTCTCAAGTCATGTTGTTTGAATACAGAAAAAAAGTGTCTTTTAGGCGGTTTCATTCTCCCAATGTTAATACTCAACAAATTGATACTTATAATTTTTAAGCAGATATTTCATTCTATACTGAAATTTTCTGTGATAATTGATATTTAAATTGTCATAATTTGAGTACGTATATACAGACGTAACACTGAAACTGGCCCAAATTCAGTCAGATATGTTCAAATTAAACATTTCTACTGAAATGGCGCTAAAATTTATCTCGATTATAATGTTTTCATACAAGAAATTAAAAATTCCCATTTTATTTGAGGGCAATTTCAACGACCAATTCTTTCCCTTTTTTATATTTTGGACAGTAACAAATATCTCGCTTTTGTCACATCGCCCGATCAAGATCGTTAAATGTATGGAGATAATGAAGAAATATAGATTGTAATTAGTGTGCCATCAAATTAATCACTCCTACAGTCCCCTTTGTTTAGCTGATATAAAGCGCGGAGACAGTTTGTTCGGCAGATTATACTCGTGACAAAGTAGTTATTCTTAACGAGATTCTGTTGTGATTAGGTGGTAAAAATAAGCAGCATTAGAAAAAATTCGTTTACGTAAGGTTCAATACATAGAATTTTCACTAAATTGTGGAATTAAGGATGAAGTATTTATTAAGGGGTAGGTGGACGTTGATGTAGTTATAAAGCTTTGTACAGTAGTATATTGAAGTATAATTCTTGTTTATAGTTTTAATTTAACCTTGAATTTTTGAAAACAATTTTCAGTAAATTAAATAGTCAATGAACAGGATAATAAATGGTGTTATTTAAGCAGAAATGCAAAACTTGAAGAAATTTAAAATTACAACAAACATATCTTTTAAAAACTTTTTTTCTAATGTTATCCAATTAAAATTGCTTTAATATTATTTTAATTGAATTTATATTTACGCACAGTTACATGATTCTAATAACTTTTGAAAAATACTGAGTAAAGTTTGGTCTCCTTAAAATTGCTCTATGTATGTTTGAAACTTTTGACGTTTAAACGTTTGAAATTAAACATTTTTAAAAGATGTATGCAGCGTAAATTTTCTGTGGAAAGGAAGTAAGATTTTAAGATCGTAAAAATAATTAAAAAGTAATGAAAAGCCTCTATAAAATACTTTAAAGCTACTTTGTATCCTTTGGGCAGTAATTGTACTTAAGGTTGTTACATTATATACATTATATATCCTAAAATGATATTATTATATTACAGGATTTTCAAAAATAAAAAAGATAGTTTTATTGACAGCTTATTAAAAAATTTGGTAAATTATTAAAATATTTCTTCTAATTCATATTATATATTTTATTTGTATTTTAATTATATTCACAACACTATTCTAAATAAATTTATGGTTTGATTTTAATCAAATGTATGTTTCTTGAGAATAAAAAAAATATAAATTTATAAAAAAAATTGACCAAAGGCAATAAAAATATTTTTTACCCAATGAACATTGAAATTAATACCTAATTCAGTAGTATAGATATTTTAAAATTAGTATTAAAAATTTAAGCCATTGCTTTCATATTTATTTTAGTTTTAGCATTTAAATATAGCTATTCACACGGAAAACACAAAATGAAGTGATAAAATTTTAATTTTCCCAAATAAAATATCTAAAAGAGAATAAAAATTTTACAACTTTATATACATTTAATACCTTGTTATATTTTGCACTAATAGCAATCATTTTTTCTACAAATTTATCTCATTCTTTTATGAAATATTTTATAAGCTTAAGCAAAGCAAAATTCTCGAGAAAAAATGGCAAAGCAAATTCTTAAATATATATTTACATCATTCACATACTTAATACTCACTTAAAATTATTCTTTACTCATTTCTAGCATACTGAAAAATTAGTAAATAACTAAATTTAATATTTTTAGTTGAAATGTATAAATTATCATTTAAGTATAGGTTTCTACTTCACAGACCCTAATTTTTAGAGCATATTATTTTAAAAGTACTCAGCGTAATCAAATCCCTTTTTTATTCAAATATCTTCATTTATATAATTTATTGACTTTTTTAAAACTCATCGAAGTAAATAAAATAATGATACCATTAGTAAGCAAACCATTTAAAGAGGTAAAATTACTAGATGCGCCCAGAAATGTTTTAAGCACAAAATTAAAAAAAAAAAGATATTTTGAACAAAGTAAGGATATTGAGCCTTTTTAAGTGTCTATTCTAACAGTTTATTTAGTTTGCATAATTGAAACAAAATATTACAGTTTTCTTGTTACTGTTGAAAAAATAGTATTTAAGAAAAATTTGTTTTTGTAACTAGTTTAATTTAGCTTTTTCTTCTGGTTATCTTTTTTTATCAGAAAATATTGAATATTTAAACTAATCAATTGACTGGAAAGTTCTATTACAATTAAATCTAAAAATTATCTACAAATTCAGTAGTCTCAAATCTCAATAGGTCAATGTTCTCCAATCAACGAGTAGTAAATATGAATTTCTTGGATATTTTTAGTTAAAAAAAGAAAAATCTTTTACTAATTAGTGAATTATTCAATTGCAAATTTGAGATTAGAGTCTCTGATATAAAGGGAATAAAAATCTAACACCAACATGATATCAATACCTAGAAGATTTGCATTTAATACTAAATATCTCATTTAAACTTCAGGGAATTTAGCCAAAATGGAGTGTAGTTTGTACTGATAAGGTGTTTTCTTACTTTTGGTTATTTTGCCAAGGTTAAATAAAAAAAGCACTATAAGGTGAATGGAATTAATAAGATCACTAAGAATTTTATCAGAGATAAAAGTTCTAGTATATAAAAATCAATATTTCTGTGAAGTTATTTATTTTAAATAAAGAAAAGTTTAAAGGAAAATATATAGAAATATATAAATCATAATTTACAGTCTTAACATTTTGGCTTACTTTATAAGCTGCAACACAACTAAAAAAAGTTTCATTAACATTCAGATTAAACAAAATGAAAACTGACATCTTTGTGAAGATATCATTTTTTGCTCACTATAAAAAATGAATACCCATCCCTGAGTCAATTGATTCACTTTTCAACAACATATTTGTGTGAAAATATATTGCATCTGTCACTGCAATTACAGCTCGATATTGCTCTCGGCTTCAAGTAAAAGCAGCGAGCTCTCCGTCTTTCAGTGATGTTATTGTAACTAAAACTCCACATACGGATGGTCGATAAGCATGTATTACAGTAAAATTGTGCAATGCATAAGTGAAGTTTTTTTTAATTATGCTATAACTTTTGAACTTGTAATATGTACATTTTATAATTATAAAAGAAAAATTTCTGATTATTAATCTATAAACAACTCTACTGCCATTTTTTATTTTAAATTAATATGATTGGTGGGCCACCACGTAAAAATTATATATTGTGGTTCTGTAAGTTCTAAAGTTTGTGGACCGCTGATATAGAATGCTATTTTGAATATTACAATTAACACTCTACTTTTTAGTTTGATTTTAATAGAAATGAGTCATAAGGTTAAATTTCAAGTAAATTTAATGTCAGAATAAAGTTTCTGATTATTAACTTATAAATATCTCTACTGCCTTTTTATTTTAAATTAAGATAATTGGTGGTCAACCATATAAAAATTATAAATGTCTTGAATCTGTAAGTTTTAATATTTCCGGACCGCTACTCTAGAATGCCATTTTAATCATTACAATTCAAACTATATTTTTTGTTTGATTTTAATATCAGTCACAGGGTTAAATTTATTCTTAATAGCATATTTAAGTAAATTAAATGTAAACAAAATTGTTTTGTCAGTTTAAGGATACCTTAATATTTGAAATTGCATTTATAATATGTCGTAATTAAATTTAATTAGAAACCAAAGATGTGATAACGTTAAGTTTTCAAAAGAAAACAGCCGCAATTTACGCAAGATACATAATTCTATCTAAAAAGATTCTCCACAAAATTACAAAAAATATATTTCGACTTTTAGAATTATAATTCAGGAATTATCGATTACAGAAATTAGAGATTAAAATAATTTGAAAATCCAATTCTCCAATAGTTACAATTCTAAAAGTTGTCATTTGAAACTTATTTCTAAAAGGTAAAAATGAATGAAAGAAAACACAATTTTAATTGCAATTAGTCATTTTACTTTTTGAAAGCTGACATTATTTTAAAAGTTGAAATTTTCATCTCTAATATGAAGTTATATTCTATTTCAAATATTTTAATCAATGAGACGGTTTTATGAGAAGATATTCAAGATTATGGTATAAAATATTTTATAAAATTTATTTTTAATTTGTTTTTAAATACAAATGTTATTACAAAATGAAAAGGACAACCAAATGAAGAAGTAAATTTACTTTGAAGGATCTCGAACACTTCATTTAGGTATTAAAAAAATTGGTATAAAATTTCTCTTACATAAAAAAACAATTTGAAAAAAAATTACATTAATTGAATTTACTTTTCTTTAAAAACAAAGTTAATCTCATTAAATTATCAAGGATAATTTAATCTTTAGATTAATTCTTGAGACCACCAATTTTTTACACCAAAAAATGTTAAAGAAAGCTTGTCCTTATCAATAAAAACAAGTCTAGCTTGCGTATTTCTAAAATAACTCTTAAACCTTTTTTAATAATACAGTGGACTCCGCTTAATGTAAATGTGATCAATCGCTTATTGTTATCGAAATTACTTGATCCCGATTTTCTCTATTCATTTCAATGTTATTAGTTTTGAAGCCTCATTTTAACTGGCAAAGCAATATTCACAATGTATTCAGAAGGAACTCATTATTTTCTTTCATTTTGTTCTTGTTTTAATATCCGAGAATTCTCCATCTTCCACCTAGGGAAAAGGAGAAAAAACAAAGGAGTGGGGTATTACACGTTCATGGAATTTTTCAGAAATGCGCACACCCTGCTGGTGGTCAGTGGTTGTCAGATAAGCAGAAGGCAACAAATTCTATTCGCAACTGAGAAGGAGCGTATTCACATTTTATGCCTTGACAGCTTACGTGCAGTTTGTAACTACATTATTATAATTTGAAATTTAAAAAAGTCTGTATAAAATTAAATGAAGATATTTTTCAATTTGAAGACGTTGATTGGGATGTTATTTCTGTTTTTCCTTCATGGAATACGTTTAGTATTCCTTGGAGTAGGTTGGATAATCCGAATAGAGATATTATGATATATACTGATGGATCCAAGTTGAATGGGCGTCTTGGATATGCTTTTTTGGTTGTAATGCAGGATAAAATTGTACATAAAGAATTATACAATATGGGGAATACTGGTACTGTTTTTCAGTCTGAACTTTTAGCTATTTCTAAAGCAGTAGACTTTTCAATAAAAAATAATTTTATAAGTGTTTATATTAGAACGGATTCGCTTTCGGCTCTTTAAGCTTTGCATAGGGAGAGCAGTAATGCGTTAGTTACCAGTATTAGAAAAAAAATTAAAAAATAATAATGTTATAGTTGATTTATCATGGGTCAACGCACATGTAGGGGAGTTTTACAATGAAACGGTTGACATTTTGGCCAAAGAGCCTACTCAAAAAACAAATATTGATTTTATAGTTGGTATGTCAATTAAACGATTGAAAAAAATATTTGATTATACAGTCAATTTATGGCAACAATGGTGGGATGATGAAGAAGTGGGAAGGCGTGTTAATTTGCTTTTCCCCAAAGTCAGTAGAAAAAGACTTGAAGGGAATTTCTATTTGAATCAAATATTTTCTGGGCATGGGGCTTTTCCCATTCACCAGGCTAGATTTTTCAATAAACCTACGTTATGTTGGTGCCAAAAGGATGTTGGTACGATTGATCATATAATTTATTATTGTGAATTGGTTAATGATCTTAGAATACGTTATTTTCCTATTAATTTTATTAAAGTTGATATAATCAATCTTTGCAATTCTCCTAAGTCTCGTTCTGGATTGTGTGCTATTATGGAATATTTTGTTGAAAAATCTTTGGAATGAAATTGTAATTTTGGTTTTCATATTTGAATGTTGTATTTAAATTGCTTAAATTGTTTATTATATAGTAATGGATTGTTTATTGTTACTTTGGTTCTGGCTTTGCTGATCTTGTTATGATTATTCTGTTATTGGTCTGTGTATAAGTAGAATTATGTTAATTATGGTACTTTTGATTATCTTTGTGATGTAATTGAATTTGTATTAATATTTGTTAAAAATGTAATATTTTGGTAATAATAAATGGAATGTAAGAAATAAAAAGAAGAAAAAAAAAGGTGAGAATAAGTGTTCTGGAATACTGAAAAGGAAATTTTTTTACTCTGTTTTTTTTTTCTACATTTTGGCGGTTTTGCTTCAGATTTAGAAATTGGAATTTGGATTTAGAAATTTGGATTTGTTATTTGTATTATAGTTTGGTTTTGATATTACTGTCTTGATGATAAGGATTCACTTCCCGTATGGCGTAAGCTGGGTCGGGGGACAAAGTAACTTACGGGCAGTTTGTCGATATTCAAGCTAGAAAGAGAAATGATTTAACATAAAACTAAATATTGAATTTTTAAATTGCTATGACAGGTTACCAAATATAAGTCAGCTTAATGCTGCAGCGCAGTTAAACACTTCAAAGCTTCTGAATTGCATTGCAAGTTTTGAAACGGGGAGCACAACACCGCTCCGATGACTTTATAAAACATTACGATTACGAACGATTTATCAATGAGCTTCTTAGAAAGAATTGAAGACATTCAACAATTGATCAATTATTTTTATTATGTAAACAATTCTTATATCTTAAGGAAAATATACAGTACATAAATATATGGTGAGTTTTTTCATATTTTTTTTAAAATGTAGTACATATGAATTAAATGGAGGGGGTAAATTTAACTAATTTTGTATATCGTTTATTGTTATTAATCTGTTATCTTATCAAAATCACGTTGTTCCAAACTTATCTCATTAAGCGGAGTCCACTGTAATATGCAAGATTGGTATTTCTTGCTTATTACAAGTTGCATAATTTTAATACAATGAAACTTTAAAAACAGTAACTTTTCCTATTGCAGGAAGTTAAAAAACTTCCTGCAATAGGAACTATCTAACTTAACATGTTTCTTGGGAAATTTTAATTAATTTGTGAGTAATCATCTCTGCTGTCATTGATATAGCAAGTCATGTAACTGAAAACTCTACAGTGTTAAAGTAGAATTTTTATTAGTTTTGAATTAACAGCTTAATTTGATTTAGTAAGAATATAAATGCACGAAATGGTTACTTTAATAAAAGATTATATCCAGATTTATCCGTTTATGCTTTGATTTATTTTAATATTGATAGAAAATTTGCATTTGTGAAAATGTTACTTCTCGAGCACATTACTTATGTCTATCTATTAGATGTCAAATACGTTTGTTCAGCGAGTACAATATACAGGTGTTAAATTTATTTCTAGAAGCCCCCTTTTTTCATTATTTGTCCTGATTCTAGCACATAATTCTCTTAATCATTGGGGTGGTGAGTGAGATTTGGCGTATAAAGGGTAGCAATAATTTGGAAACACTAATTTTTTAAACACAAAAACTTTCTTTTGTTATACATTTTTAAACTACCTATTCTTAAATATTTTACATTTCTTTCTGGTTTCACCTGTTTTACTTTTGTAAATGAAGATTGGTTTGGTTTGGAGTGCTACGGTCTACTTTTTGCAACACGAGGGCTAATGAGACCGGGACCTACAGCTTAAAGCCGATTCCGAAAGGCTACGAACGTCCATGCCACTGTGGGATTCGAACCCACGAACTCCGGTACCGAAGGACAGCCCCCTAACCAATCGGCCATCGTTCGGCGTAATTCAAGATTGAAAAATAAAGATGCTTAACAAAAAAAATCATATTAATGGATTGATGCCATGGATTTCTGAACAAGAATAAACTATTAAACTTCACGTATCTGTATACTTTCTTGCAATCAGTAAACAGTTGCGTACTTAACATCTTCGGCATAACCTTTTCTTGAAAATGCTGTAAACTATCATTATTCTACACAGTACTTGTACTCTCGTTAGTCGGCTGTAAAATATAATAATCAATATCTTTCAAAGTAACCTTTAGATGCTCGAAATGCCGATTCTTATATATTGTGTTTCTAATTCCTCTTTCGTAAACTCTTCCATGACGTCTGTGTCTTGTATACGCAGCACGATGGCTTTTGTATACCTTACGCTTATCACCTGTTATACGACGCCGCCATAACATGTAAACCATGTTTTTAATATCCTCACTACTCAAAATATAAAATCAAACGATATAAATATCACTTTTACACATCTAACAAGATTGAACAAGTTCCAAATATTACGCAACAGTGAACAAACAAAACAATTAACTAAAACTACAACTGATTAATAATTCATTATTTTCAAAACGCATGACTGAATTAATAATTAGGTAACTAATTCAACTTCTTTATATAAATTGATTTTACCTATATACTTACCTTATTTTTAAAACATGCGCTGGGGAAAAATTAGATTATATTACATTCTGACTCTACATTATAATTATCTGACTCTACATTATATTTATACAACAAGCTTGTACATTATAACTAAATTTACTAAAATTTAAAATTAAAATATTTGAAATATATACACTGAGGCTATTCGACTCTGTAAGCTCCTACACTCTCTTTGTACGGGGTAATAACTAATACACACCAATTTATAACTAACTATTTCAAATCATAAATACTTGCATTAACCGTTTGCCTGTGACTACGCAAATGCGTCAATTTTGGAATGCCCAATCTGAGTTTGGGCAAGAGAGAAAACGGTATTTCAATTCCGTGAATCCCGAAATTGGTTTGTTCAAAGTATAATATTTAATTTGCCATTTTCCCAATAGACAGAGATACTTTCCCGCTAAAAGTTCGACAGCTTCGTGTTATTTGTCGCTATTTCTTGGTTGCTGTAAAGGATTTGGGAAATTAAAAAAATTCAGAGGGATATAAAATATATGACGGTTAATATATTGTTGTATTCATTTATTATATTTATACAGAAAATTATGTCATTTTATTTATTTTGCTGTAATTTGAGCAAATATTATTGTAATCCATTAACATTCCCCATATATGTAAAAATACTGAAAATAGTAGTTTCGTTTATTTTTTTTTTTCAAAGTAAAAATTTTTTCAAATCTATTTCTAACATTTTAAAGATAATAATCAACAAAATTAAAGAGAAAAAGATTTCATATTGTTCAAATATATTTCTTTCGCAAGGGGTTAATATGATAAAAAATCAGTTAGCTAATATTCATGCAGACATTTTTTTTTTACAAATTCGAAATATAATTTAACAGTTTTGTCAATCTATTCTCTTTTATTATATGAAAAATAAGTTGATAAAAATTTGTGCAAGATTATTTAAATCGTCTTAATGGATCTTTGTCACATTTGCGGGTAATAGATTCCTCCCCCTGCTCCTGAAGCAGTATTTTCCTAGACCAGAGATTGATAGCAGATCATAGAGATAAATTTTCAATATTGTCTGGCGACTAAAATTTATTTGTTACAAGTTGACATATTTTCGGCTTATTTTTTAATTTGGAATATCTATTTTTGTGAGTCAGTCTTATTAAAAGTTCCAAATAAAGTTAGGTTTTGCTAACTACGTGGGATTTCTCAAAACTATAACCCCTATGACACTATAATATTGCCGCCAAAAATACTTTTATCAAAGCATGAGTGACTTAGTAGTTAACTCATCAGGTTTCTCTGCTAGAGGACTTCAATCTACCGCTCTGACGATTGCTCTTTCGTCACATTTTGTCTCTTCTTTAGGCCGATTGCTTCCGTCTTGACTCTGTGCTTGTTTGGCTTTTATTCACCCATTTCTACCAACTTCATTTAATAGTGGCATTGATCCTGCCCATGTCGAATGACAGACCAACCGGCTTCTTTGAGCCCAACAACACGTCGTCTCTCAAATGGTAACATCTGCGCATATCGTTAGCACACCTATATGCAAGGCATAGTTACTGTTACTTCTTGGAAATAGTAACTCTAATATGTTAACTCAAATGCAGTGAAAAATAAAAATGGCTCGAGATGACAACAAACACAACCACGGTCTACAGTATACAAATCAATTTAGTTATTACTAACATGAGACATAAACTAAGATATTAAATTTAGCAAACATAAGTATAGGGAAATGAAACAATTAGCGTATTTAAAGGTCAACAAAACTTAAATCAACTTAAAAACAACAAACTAGCCATGAGATGAAAGTAATACTACCTCCACGATTGACAAACTGACAAGCCACCCCTCGGCTAAGCAAACAAAACCCTGTATTTAAACACTTAGAAAGTATATAGTTATTACTAGGAATGTTTCGAAATGACGCTTCGGGGAAGAGATACTGCAAGAGATAAGATTCAACCATGGGGTCTAACAGTTACTGTCTGCCTGGGTACACGGAATAAAATTCGCAAAGAATATATGACCTGAAATCCTTAAATATCCCGCCATTTGCTCAGATAAGATGCGCTGCAGCGGCACACATTCATTCTTTGGCCGCCAAAATTTAAAATTTTGCATTTTACGTCGAAACCTGTATGCATATCTATTAGTGTGTAATTTGCATCACATCTTCTCGGTGTGTCGTTATTTTTGACCAAGAGTGAATTTGTAAAATTATACAGCTAAAAACGCGTCTACTTTGAAATAAGGGAAGTATTTCCCATTAAGTTAAGAATTTAAATTAGAAGCGGGAGGAATCTTGTTAATGAATGAAAGTCTAGTATAACACTTAATTTAGCGAATTGTCATACTCTTGGTTTGAATGTTGATGTATTGATAGTAATTGAAATGCAACCGTTCCTGATTTCTCATTCTCTGGGGAAAGAATTCAAGATAATGAGTTTTCTTCTCGGATGATGGGTAACTGTAGCAATAGGAAATAGAAAAGTCCTATCATCTAAATTTACTATTTTATAGGATTTTAAATTTTAATTTATATTAGTAATATGTTAATGTCAAGTTTTAATTCCTAAAGGTAATAACATTGCTTTCCTTTCTTGTCCTTCTGTTGTATTCATTTCCCTTGTCGTTAATGTTATGGAAGTATTTTATTTGAAAGTTCAGGAATTTAAGACGGATTGCTACTTTTATGAAAAAAGAATTGATTGAATAATTACACTGGTTTTTAAAATTAAGTGACTTTGTGTTTTGTTGAGTTTCATGAAAGTAACTGAAAGAAATGAAAAACTGTTTCAAAACCGTTGGGCATATTGTGTGTAGAATATATAAGCTTATAACGATATGTAGATATATTTAGGAAAAGACCTCAACGAAATGTTTGCCTTTTTTGTAGCAATTGATTTCATTGAAATTCAGGAATCACAAATGAGTAACCACAAACGTTTAGAGGATGGACTGAGTGGAGAGTCGTGGTAAGACTAGAAGAAAGCTAACCTCAAACCCTGTTTTTTAGAAACTCCAATGTAACATAAAGCATAGTGTTCAACTTATGGAAACAGTTGCAGGATAACGAATCCATCAAGAGAAAGGTTGTCTATGAGCTTTGACAGCCAGAGATCGCTGTTTCACCTTCTTGGCGAAGTTCAATGGGCATGCTACTATTTCTCAGATTTCAACATTTTTAGACGGAACACATCGGTTTCAATGGGTAATGTTTCCAGAAAATTATTAGAGAGATATTTGCGATAGATCGGCTATATGTGTTGAGGAGCTCGTTTATTCCGGTGTAAAGATCAAAGCACGAATCAATATGCAGTCGTTTTTACAGTTGGATTCCATTTCAGTGTAACCACTGATTCTTGACGTACTTTTACACAAATAATGCCAGTGACTCGTTATCTACTCTCCAACTTTCAATAAACTGACCCTATTAGAACAACCGAGGCTTGGTGGTCTAGGCTAATGATCCTACTTCCAAGACAGAAGAGCTAAATTGTCTATAAAACAGTATAATGATTTTTTCAGAGGTAGTTTTTTGTGTATTCAATACTTTTGATATAATTCATAGAGGCAAAAGTCTGAACATCCTCTAACGCCTATCAAAGAGTGCATACGACTCACGAGTTACGATTTACCAACCTTTTGTTTCGGCAGATTCTAAGGTCACATATTTACAAAAGAGGCACTTGTGTGAAATATAAGGATGGGATTCGTATTTTCACGACTACAATTAGACAAGAAGTTTTAATTGTAATGGAGCATAAGCAAATAGATCTCGAAAGTCGAAAATTTTTCAGAAAGTAAAAATATTCGCCGGATGGATTGGCCAGGCTTATCTCGAGATCTCCGCTCTATGTAAAATACCCTGAAGGCTTTGGGGAAGGCAGTTACAACTTGCAATCTCCTCTGAGAACCTTCCAATGTCTGCAAACAGCTGAACAAGTGCAACCACTCGTGACAAGGTGCTTCATCTAATAAGATGATTCATTTTCATTATGATATCCAAGTTTTAGGTCTGCATATCTTATTTGAGTAAAAAGGGTACCACACCCTATATACACAATCAATTGTTCGATTGTCAAACTAATGTTGTATATCTTTATTTTATACTTCCGATGTACATTACACATCCTGAGTGTGTCTTATAACAGGTTTATGCTATTTTATTATTATATTAACCTATCCTAGTATCGAATTTCATTAACATCTGCGTAGTAATTCTAAAGATAATCAAACAAATCTGAAAATTCTCTTATTTATGAACACTATTAAATTCCAATCATTAAACGAAGAAGGAATGGAAAAAGGATCCTTCAAATATTAAATGAGTTATTTTTTAACTGTATTTCTATAATGAGCATAAAAGTTATTATATTAAATGTATGTTACTGAAATATACGTAAAAAGATTTTTGGATAAAAATACAAAACATTTCGAGATAACTGAATACGCACAACATATTAACCAGATAATAGTATATTCATTAATAACATATTAATACAGTTAAACAATATATTAATATATTCAGGATTTCTTATGTTTCTTATATTAATTACTCGTTAAAAATTTAAATCAGTTGCGGCAAATTTCTGTCATAAAGGTAAAAATAAAAATTAATGGTAGAAATAAAATGATAATGTAATTATAGAGTTAATGTTTCTTTTTTATTTCCGATATTTTTATAACACAAACATTTAATAATGATGCCACATTCAAAAACAGACATTGTAAAACATAAAATAGTGTCAGAGGTAGTGAAAATATTAATATCGTGAGAATTAGTTAACAAATATTTAAATGCCGAAATTTTCTTAACATATAAAAACACCTAAGATCCCTTAAGTAAGTAAAATGTACACTTAAGTTCATAGATTTGAGTAAAATTACGAGCTTTGAAATTTTAAGTCTGAGAGGTAACAGAATAAAAGAATTACAATACAGTGTCGTAAATAAATAGTTGAAGGCTTATATTTTATCTAGAGTTACATTTTGGAAAATCACTCCTAATTCTCAAAGAAAAGTATAAATAATGGTGTACAGATCTTACCATTTATTTAAATACATTTACACAGATTATCTTGAACTTTCCAGGCGATTATTTTTATACTTTAATGCATTTGCATAATCAGATTACGGTATTTGAATTTTTCAATGGTGAAGTATGTATTTGAAAAGCCTCTTTCAGACGATAATTCGTTATTTTAATAAAAACGTGTTTTCTTTAGAACAAAATGTTGAATTATATTATATCGTTTACAAAACTGCTTTCACTTGGAAAAACTTTCTAAAATTCTAAGTACGTCAGATAAGCTTTAGTTTCTTGCATCTCAAAAATCTTAATGTCATAAAAATAAAATATTGAAATAATCTATTATCTTCGTATAAATCAGAACTTGTTATTTACAATTTACAATTAATCTTCAGTTAACAGCTTTTAAAATTTTACAGTTGGGGAAATTCTTCAAATAAGTTCATAATTGTTTAAAAAATACTTAAAGTTCCTGTTTATTTTTCCAGTTTTCAATCCTATAAATATACTGAGTGTTCTTTTTCTCTCTTCAAAGGCAGAAAATTATCTTTATTTCTTCCAAAAATTCAGAAAAAGTTAAGTAATTAATGGTAAACTTCCAAATCTATCAGATGATCATATCAGACTGCTTATGTATTTTTAGATACTTCTTTTGAAGTACTTCAGAGCTGTATGTTAAAATAATAATTTGATACGCTATTCCAATAATATGGATTTAAACTATCTACCAAATTAGGATTTTAATCAAAATTTCATGCGATTTAATATGCAGCTTTTTATACACTTAATTCTTTATATTTTTTATTTATTCTATTTTCATCAGAAATACATGCAATTTTGGACTTATTTTGAGATAAATAAAAAATAAAATTCGCATTAAAAAAAATAGTTTTTTTATCTTTTAGACTTTTAGCTAATTGGTCATTTTATCTAAGGATTACAACTTGAGTAATCTTTCCATACATATGTAACATATTTAAAATTATCCATATAATTACAACAATGTATTCCGCAATTATAACTTCCAGTTTGGAATGCAAACAGACCCTCTTTTTTTGAGATCGCGGTAGCGTCACTTTACAATGAACGAATTTAATGACTTACATATTTTAGTTTTTATACATGATTTCTCTATTCAATAGTACGTTAAATTTATCGCTTTATGTGATCATTATACCGGTTAATGTTATCAATTTTTAAACCTCATTTTAATTGGACAAAGAATATTTACAATATATTCAGAAGGAACGCATTGTTTTCTTTCCCTTCACTGCTGTTTGAATTTCGAGAATCTCCCTCTTCCACCTAGGGAAGTGGGGAATGAACAAAAGAGTGGCAATTTACACGTTCCTGGAAATTTTCAGAAATGCTGGTGGTCAATGGTTGTCAGATAAGCAGAAGGCAACACATTCTTATTTGAACAGAGAAGGAGCGTGTTCACATTTTATGTCTTGCTCGCTTACAACTGCTCAAACCATCAGTAACTGCTTCGCCTGCGCAGGACTTTACGAAGAAAATTACCAGAAATCTCAAAAAATGATAGAAAATCCTTTGGATATGACCCCTGAAGATTTGGAGTAATGGGAAGGAGATCAAAAACATTCCAGTAGCTTCCACATTAACAAAATCAGAAGTCTGTTAGAGTGTCAAAGAAAAACAGACGAATGATGGAACTGATGAATCATTAGAAAAACATCTTGATATTGAGCCACCTCCTACAAGTGCTGAAATGAGAAATGCATTGAAAGTTTTGAAACGTGGAGTACAATACCGCTCCGACGACTTTAAAAAACGTTATGATTACGAACAATTTATCAATGTGCTCGTCAGAAAAAATTGTAGAGAGTCAACAATTGATCATTTTTCTTAAAATTATGTATACAATTCTTATGTTTTAAAGGATAATATACAGTACATAAATATAAGGGGATTTCATTTTATTTTGAAATTTATTACGTGTAAATTAAATGGGGGGGAGAAATTTATCTAATTTTGCATATCGTTTACTGTTATCAATCGGTTATTGTTATCAAAATCACGGTGTACCAAACCGATCACATTAAGCGGAGTCCACTGCATATGTTTTCCAGATTAGCGGTTTCAAATGAACAAAAGTTAACCGAGGTAAAAGAAATACATATTTTTGCTCGAACTCTGCAATTTATTTTACCTCCTTAATCTAAATATAATTTTGTAATCATTGAATTGGGTAAAGAACTTCATATCTCGACTCATGGGCCAGGATGCCCCTTCGAGATCTGATGATCTGAAGTTACAACAGTAAACCGAGACAGCCTCGAAATTGCTGCTGGCTTACGAGAGATACGTAAAGTTTTGAGTTTATTTAGAAGAACCGGTAAGGAGAAAACACTACAAAGGTAAGTTCAAGACTACCTGGAAATATTACTCGGTTACGTAAAACCTTTACTAATTTTAAAAAAGGTGTGCTCCTGGGAGTAATCAGTGAATAAATTAAATTTACATCACCCTAATTATAACTGAGCGTGTAGCATACAATGAAAATAAAAATTTTGTATAATTTAATAGTTGTACAAATATTCCGTACTGGCGTCCATATCATATTTTTCATAGTAACATGACAGTAAATATATTATTTTGTTTCAACATATTTCTAACTTACCCAAAATATTTTCAATATTCACATTTTAATTCTACAAAATTCTGCATTACTGAATTTTTTAAGAATAATATTTGTATCTAAAAAGGCAAGAAGGTTATTGAAGTCAATGTAAATGTAAACAAAGATATTTTGATTTTGTGTGGATACACCCAAAATACACACACTTTCTAAATGGAAAGAAAGTTTTCTAAAGAGCTAAGAACCGATAATTAACGTCTTCTATCGATCTTAATGTCATTGGCAGCAGGGAAGCTTTTATGAAACAAGTTGAGCATTCATTTCTTGAAGAATATGAAAAAAAAATCTTCGGGTGAATGATTGTTAATACTTGTTACTTCTTGTGAATGCTTGTAAATGAGCTCGTACGTTTCCAGTTATAATGAAAAGATCCCCAATGAAGAATATTTAGCTAAAACTATTTTGAAAAATAGTAACAGAATTAGAAGATATGGTGTCTCAGATATACTACAAAATCAATCTTTTACTTTTAATGTTTTATAGTTCAAAGTATTTCACATTTAGAAAACATTACTTACTGTTAAACACATTACTTACTGTTAAACTAGTTACTGTTAAACATTCCTTAGTGTTACTTACACACATTAGTTTTCACATTACTTACTGTTAAACTAGATATAAAAAACGTTAAGTGATATTTAAATCTATTCTTACAAAGTTTCATAATTTCAAGTTAACTTATGAAACCTGTTTGTAAGTTTGTAACTTTCATCGCTCCCTTCATACGTATTTTATATATTTTTTAAATACTGTATTTCTTTTAAAGGTTCATAGTATCGCAGCTTTGAAGGCCAAAAATTTCGTTATATCATCATATTTTGAGCCATCCTCCAAAATAATATTCAGTTCCTTTTAACACTCCGGTTTCCATATACCTAGAACGACCGTGAACGGTCATTTTGACCGGTCTTTCAAAAATTTAAAAAATATTTTTTAACTAAAATAATATTAAATCACCTTTTTAGGAAATAAGTTCAGTGACAAATTACAAAAGAAACTTACATTTTAAAAGGAATTTCAAGAAAATAAAACATTTTACATTCTGTTACTCTTCATAGACAATATTGACGGTATTTTCTGATACATTTAAATTTTAATACAATTTACTTAGCAAAAAAACTTTTATACTTTTATACTTTTTGCTTTTATATGATGTTAAAGTAATACCTTCATGTAAAATTATTTTGCTAGAGAAAAACTCATTTTTTGTTTTCTTGAAGTTATATGGCACCTCCTTTTTTTGCTTTGTTTATGGTGCCCTATAAACTCAGACTATTTTGCTTCAAATGATTCAATGTTGTAAACAAATTGTCAATCATTACATTCCTTCTGCTGTTACATAATGTTTCTGTCAAACGATGCACTGCGTGTTCTCCAACTGTTACAGACACCGGTCGCATTTCTTTCTTTCCTAAGTATGGGAACCCATTCAGAACATTCTTCGTTGATAAATTAACGTCTAACCAACATTTTATACCAAATTTGTCATGCTTTTGCAGCATATACTGAATAAAGTTTCACCTTGCTTTTGTTGAAATAATTGTTCATCTTCAGTAATGGTATCCCCGGGTTTATAACACTATAAACAGTTTTCAATAAAATTGTGCCACACTCGGTAAACAAGAGTGAATCTATCATTTAGCAATCTTTGTGATCTAGACGATTTGACATCAAATCGCAAATATAGCATAATTTCTTAAAATTTCCATCGTGACATAGTTTTGTTAAAATAGCTGCTTCCCCATTTTGTAAACCACAAGGTATTGATCAAAAACCCTTTTGCATATAAAGCACCCCAAATATAAATCAAGAAAATGAAAACATCTAAAAAAGTGTCTAATTATTTTCTCCATATCTCCGTCTTGCTACAATTTTTGTTTAATGTTGTATCTTTTTGTTTAAAAAATATTCTTCAGTTAGAAAAATCCGCCAAGCACTACTTGTATTTTCAAAGCTAATTTTTCTTTTAGCCTAAGATGAGGGGCAGTTTTTTTCTCGCAAAATATTATGTATTGTCCATCTTCCGGAAGTATTTTGTGATATGTTTTACCTTATGGTTCCATCTATAGCTATTTCTTCCTCAAAATTATTTTCCTCACTATTAGTCTGTTGAACTTTTCTTCCACAAGTACTTTGATTGAGCATATGATTAAGTCTTGGAATAACTTCTTTTTTTACTTGAGCATTATTATTAGTTCTACAGACTGTATTTTAATTATCCTTTACTTCATTATTAGAACTAGAAGATGAAACTCTCTACGTATTATCTATTTGCTGTATGTCGAAATCAAAACTTGATTCAGACTCTTCTGTATAAAGAGTAATATCACTTTAGATATAATTTTCATTCTTATTTCCAGAAGCAGAAGGTTTGGATGATAGACCTTGCATTGATTTCAAGATTTCTTCCACAGACAGAAAATTCTTCCCTACAGTTCGACGAGGCATTTTTAAATGAAATAATAATAATTATTATTAGTCTTATTTTGTATATATAATTTTGAAGCGCAAGTAATAGATTCAAGCATCACTTCACTAATGAAATGATCACTTATAAAGCCATATTTCTAGGTATTTTTCTCGGCGGCGCATGCGCATAACCAATTCAGACAGGTGTTCTTCGACTAAACTAAGTAGTCGAATTGTCCAGCACCCTCCTCCTCCATACGAGTCATTCTTACTGTACTGTTTATCAGTCTGAACCTTTAGCTATTTCTAAAGCAGTAGATTTTTCAATAAAAAATAATTTTATAACAGTATATATTAGAACGGATTCACTTTCGGCTCTTCAAGCTTTGCATAGGGAGAGCAGTAATGCCTTAGTTACCAGTATTAGAAAAAAATAAAAAATAGTAATGTTATTTTTGATTTATCATGGGTCAAAGCACATGTTGGGGAGTTTTACAATGAAACGGTTGATATTTTGGCCAAAGAGGCCACTCAAAAAACAAATATTGATTTTATTGTCGGAATGTCAATAAAACAATTGAAAAAAAATTATTTGATTATACAGTTATTTTATGGCAACAAAGGTGGGATAATGAAGATGTTGGCAGACGTGTTTATTTGTTTTTCCCCAAAGTCAGTACAAATAGGCTTGAGGGGAATTTCTAAGGATTTTTTTCATTTCCTCATTTCAAGTATTACATTCTATGTAACATAAAAAAAGTTAAAACCTAATGAAAAAAAACTGATATTTGTTTACTTGTCAGATAAACTTTAAAACTGTTTAAGAAATTGACATTCTAAAAAACTTAATTTCTATCATGGCATAATTTTTTCCTCCTATTATATATTAGCATGTAACCCGTCATATGACAGGATAAGTTATGTATTCAATTTTCTAGAATTCTAAAGTACCCTATAAGGCAGATAAAAAAAAATTGTTTGTTTCTGGGATGAGAATCATCTGGTATAAGCTCAATAAATTGTTTTTATTCATAATCCTCTAAAGTCTCCCGATACTGTGCATGCAGTTTAGAATCATGTTGAATTCATTTAGAAAGATAATTCAGAGTTTTCTTAGCTATGTCGAAATTAGTTCTTCAGAATTTTTTTTCACACAGTAATTAATGGATGTAAAGAAATGAAACTGCCATTTCCACTAAACCATGGAGTTAGATAGAATTTGCTGTTAATACCGGTGATAAATTTTCATTGCAACAAAAAGTAATCGATGAGTAAATTTAAAATTATCGCAGATGTTATCTTTTATTTAAGCCAAATATAAAAGAAAACTATTTACGTAATATCTAAGTTCATGGATAAAACGAATGAAAATATGAAGACGATATTTAAATAAATTAAAATAAGAAATCATTAAATGAGATAGTTAAAGGATTGAGGTCATAATGCTAGTAAACAATGCTCTTTTTACATTTTTATTATCTGACAAATTGATAAATTTAATCACCTGCTCTTAACGGGGAAAATATTGCTTGAAATAATGGTATTAAATTCTAGAAAAATGGGGGAAAGAGGTGGATTTCGAACTTAACGCTAAACCTAACTCATCAAGAATCTAATATGGATGCCTCTATGCAATCCAGGTCCAACCGCTTTATAAATTCTAGAACAGACTGGTACATAACTTAGGCTATTATTATGTAGGGGATATAACTGAAGTTCACGGAATATAAATGATAATTGTCTTCTATTTGATATAAAAATTTATTTTCTAATATACTATATTCAAAAGTTATTTTGTGGGTAATCGGTTATTTATTATTTCATCTAATGAGAATACTTTATACATTTTAAAACTGTATTGCTTTATTCATAAAACAAAATCCAATAATTTAAAAACATAATTAACTATACTGATGATCAAAGAAAATTTTATTTTACATATAATTTTTTATTTTATATTTAATCGAAAAATATTGTTTAAATTACATCTTTTCAGATTGAAAGTTATGTCCCCCCCTATTCAGTTTTTAAAATGGGAAATATGTTTTAGGTAGGTTCTTTAATGTGCTTGTTACTGTAACAAGAAATCATTAAAATCATATTTCACATTCTGAGCTATTATATTTTCATGTTTTGTTGTATGTGAATTTGTAATTACACTGAGAACACAACAATATATATGTAATGAATGTTTTCTCCACATATACAATTTTTTATTACAAACTAAAGGTTTAAATAGAATATCAAAATGCAGTTAATCTCTTATTTTTTGTTAAGTGTTTGACATGAAGATGCTTGTTCAGTTGAAATCTATGCTGAATAGAACAATTATTTTGAAATGGATGAGATATGTTGTAGTATCATTTGGAAAATTTTATCTTCGTTCTCTAACATTCATTTACTATTGACTTTTATTGATAGTATCGCATCATTGTAAATATATATCGTTTTAAAATATTTATTTGCTGTCAGGAAAATTCAGCAAATATTCTACCTATAATACATTTTGTGATCTGTTTTACTGCATAGTAATAGAGACTAATTTTTACATTGTAAAATAAATATTTAGAGGCAATCTTGATGAAAGCTTCACATTAATTATAATACATTACATAATAGTAGTATAAGTTCATACTCGGGATTGATAAATTATGCTTAAACTTCTCGCTCACCCGTATTAACACATGGTATGCGGCACACGCACTAGTAAGTTTTCTGACGATTGATACTTGAGCGCGGGTCACGTACTAGTACGGGTTAGTGTAGCAACATGGTTTGTTTGTGAGTACAAAAATAACGGTATATACAGGAAAACGAAAACAAATGTTCTTGTCTACTACACAGATTCTGGAAATATTTAGACAAATAAAAACTAGTTTTTACATTATTAGTTTTATGATTGCTCTTTTCATTTTTTATAATGTAAAAATGTTTATATATAGCATGATTCGAAAAAATTAAAAATTGTATACTACTATTTCTATGTGATTTTTCATATGTGATTTTTCATACTATTATAAATTTATCCACTAAAAATATATTTTTTGTTTACACAAATCTTATGGTTGTTATTTATATATTTCTATTTATATATTTGTTTATATATGTCAATATAAAATTCGAAAAGTTGGTTCATAAATTAAATAATTTTCGATCTATTGAGATTTAACTGAATAACTAAATTTAAGCGCAAAATGCCCACTCCGCTGCGAAATGTACCCGCACACAATGTGTTAAAATTTAAAGAAAATAATTTTGTGTTTTTTCCTGTTTAAAAGGATATACTACACTCTTGTTCAATATTAAGGGAAATCACAGATTTGGTTAATTATCTCCAGCACTACTCGACTGATTTTAATGACATTCGATATGTACATACATTAATATAATACACACGGTTGATCGTGTGTAACACTCGTTGGAGTTGTAAGGTATGAAACAGAGGTTGCAGAATAGAACAATAACAGATGGGTTAATAGAGGGTATGGTCCTCTATCACAGATATGGCGGCCTCGCAGTGTGATTTCATATTTGACATAAGGCAGTTTGGGAATTCTAGTGGCAATTGGTCCCACTTACTCAGCAACTCTGTTTTCAGTTGATCGTGTGTAATACTCGTTGGAGTTGTAAGGTATGAAACAGAGGTTGCAGAATAGAACAATAACAGATGGGTTAATAGAGAGTATGGTCCTCTATTACAGATATGCCGGCCTCGTAGTGTGTTTCATATTTGACATAAGGCAGTTTGGGAATTCTAGTGGCAATTAGTCCCACTTACTCAGCAACTCTGTTTTCAGTTGATCGTGTGTAACACTCGTTGGAGTTGTAAGGTATGAAACAGAGGTTGCAGAATAGAACAATAACAGATGGGTTAATAGAGGGTATGGTCCTCTATCACAGATATGCCGGCCTCGCAGTGTGTTTCATATTTGACATAAGGCAGTTTGGGAATTCTAGTGGCAATTGGTCCCACTTACTCAGCAACTCTGTTTTCAGTTGATCGTGTGTAATACTCGTTGGAGTTGTAAGGTATGAAACAGAGGTTGCAGAATAGAACAATAACAGATGTTTTAATAGAGGGTATGGTCCTCTATTACAGATATGCCGGCCTCGTAGTGTGTTTCATATTTGACATAAGGCAGTTTGGGAATTCTAGTGGCAATTGGTCCCACTTACTCAGCAACTCTGTTTTCAGTTGATCGTGTGTAACACTCGTTGGAGTTGTAAGGTATGAAACAGAGGTTGCAGAATAGAACAATAACAGATGGGTTAATAGAGGGTATGGTCCTCTATCCCAGATATGCCGGCCTCGCAGTGTGTTTCATATTTGACATAAGGCAGTTTGCGAACTCTAGTGGCAATTGGTCCCACTTACTCAGCAACTCTGTTTTCAGACCCTGGATGGTTCTCGAAGAGGAGTTGCGAATCGCAATTGTATTCTTCAGAACGTTCCAAATATGTTGTAAAAGATTCAGGTCTGGAGATCAGCTTCGTTAATCCATTCTACGAATATTCTCACATTATTTTAGAAATCCGTCGACCATATGAGCTCTATGTAGCTTCGCGTTACGTCTATTAAAATAAACTCAGGGTCAACTGTACCCCTGAAAAGCGAAACATAGGGCTCCAACATTTCTTCTCTATACCTCACAGCAGTCACAGAGCTTCTTTCAAATTTATTGAGCGATTTGTAACCATCCAGCATGATGTTTGTCCAGACTATTAAACCTCCGGTGTAATAATGGTAATTTTCGGGGATATTGGAGAGCAGGTAGCCTTTCCATTCTCTCTAAAAGAATGTACAGCGATAATTGTTGGTTAGGTTGATCTGGAGCTCCAGTGATGAGAACGCTGGCCTATTGATCCATACTCCAATCTCTATGTTCTATGCAACCCGTTAAAATGACTCTTTGTTCATAGAAGTGAGCAAGGCGAAAACAACCCTGCCTAATAAAGTCTACTGGAAACAGTAACCCTTGAAATTCGGGTTCCTGTGGCGCATATAAGTCACGACAGAGCTGAAAAGTTTGAGACCCCCTGATACTCCTTGTATAATTGACAAATAACGATTTTCTTTGGCAGTCATGGTGGTACAGTTTGTCGACTTGTACATATGCTTGTACAAGTCCTCTTGGACGAACTTGTACAAGCATGCTCTCGATGATTGTGGTATTATGGAACTGTTTTCATACATTGCACACAGAGCTGGATGTTGAACTGAACTCTTTACAAATCTGGATTTAAGACTGACCTTCTTCTAGTCTCCCTACAATTCGCCATATCATAATCAATCACCTAAACTCTAGTAATTACTCATTTTTACTGTTAAAGTTTAAAGTTAACAGATTTGAGTAGTAAACCCCAAGAATTTTGTGGAGCTGTGCAAGTGACTGATATATTTGCTTTATCACACGCGCTTTTAATGCCTATACTGTCTATGCCTCCACTTGTATTTTTGCTTATTAGGCGTACAAGATTTTCACTTTTGTCTTGAAGCAGTGGTTTTGTATTTCATCTAATTCTTTTCATGAAATTCGAAAGAAATTGCAAATTCTCTTAATTTTTAAAAGTGTATATTGCATAAATAAATTTGTTCTAGATGATTCTATTGAAGAAAGTTAAGGAGCTTAGAAAGGAACTGAAATAGATAAGGAGATTGGAATGGAAAAACAGTGGATTTTGATGATAAATTTTATACTTGTATTGACATTTTAAATTATTATAAATACAATTTAAAATATATTATAAAACAAACAAAAATCAAGCACAACAAAATGGTTTTTTTATTCGCTTGTTGACGAATCTAATTCATTAACTTTGGAATCTAACTACTAAATGTTATCCAGTCTTCAAACTACTTATGAGTACTAGATATATGAGATGTTGCTGATGATAAATGTTTCAAAAATCATTTAAAATTATTCATTCTTTATTAATTTAATTAGGGTTCTCATATGAGGTTCAAGTGAGCGAGGACGTTAAATTACATTTATTGTTTATACCAAAATTGTCGTATTACAGATATAACTTCCAATGTGATTTATAGAGAGAAAAGTAACAGAAACGAAATGTCTTGTTCAATGACTTGAAATTTTCATAATTTTCAGACTTACCGGATAAATTACCTAAGAATGTTTACTAAACCAGTAATCACTGTCAACATTGAGACGACATTAGTCATAAGTATGACATAACTCATATCTCACTGGTAGATAACGCTTATTTACTCGGAGAATGTTATTCCTTAAGAAACAATCTCATTTAGATAGCAATTACACAAAAGTGTAGAACGGATAACTTATCAACAAGGAATCCCAGAAAGTCCTTTTCACCATCTTCAGTGCAATTATCATTTGGAGGGAAAAGGGTAGTGAATGCAATTCTCTTCTCATCTTATGTTATCACTCACGATCAAATGCGACATCAGCAGTGATTTGAAATTCCAATATTTTATCAACTACATCCTAATTCAAATATTGTATGAAGTTTCAAAAGCTTTGTGTAGAGCATATGATTAGTACTCTTTACATCTCACTATCCATCTTTATGCATGATGGCATCACTTTTGTGGCAGGGAAATATAAGAATTAATTGGACGTTTTACCATGAGAAAAATGATACAGTAATGAATTTCAAGCTGAGCAAACTATGAATGTGAAAATGTTGTTAGTATTCATATCTATGCATACCAGAATACTAGTAAACTATTTTTGTTATGAAAACTTGAAAGGTATCAAAATGCTTTAAACGAAAATCTAATGTAAAGAGACACGACTGGGAGCAAATGAAACAATTTCGACTTAATATTGATTAGGCATGATATAATTATAATCTTCTCTATCTCTGTATGATTTAATCATCTTGTTCAGGTATTAATGTATTGATCATATCTTCTATGAAACTAAGGCAATATAATTTTTACCAATGTTATATAGCCTTATTTTATATCAGTATTGTATTGCATTATAATACTCAAGAGAAACGAATTTTGTGTACAACCTAAGTACTTTATAAATATTAATTTATATTATTTGCTTTCTAATTTACTAATCCCGTCTATTTACTCTCTATTTAATAGGACTCAGTAACTTTCATCACTTAAAATTTTCATATAATCTTCTCCATCTCTCTATCATTTAATCATCTTGTTCAAGCCATATCTTCTATCAAAATAAGGCAATATTATTTTTACCGACATTATATAGCCTTATTTTATATCAGTATTGTATTGTACTATAATAGCTTAGAGAAACGCATTTTGTTTACAATAGAAGCACTTAACCCTTTGCACTCGAGAGTTCCGGGTAGGAGCCATTTAAAATTTGTCTTCAAACACGAAGGCTATGCTACGGAAACAATGCAAAATAATTAGTTTTTACTATTTGTTTTTATTCTTATGTTAAAAACTGGAAATTATTTGCATTGTCTCCATAGCGAACCCTCGAGTTTGAAGAAAAATTTTAAATGATTGCGCTGCAGAGACCTCGAGTAAAAAAGGGTTAATTAATATTAATTATTTGTCTGCTAAATTACTAATACCGTCTATTTACTCTCTATTTAATAGGACTTAGTAACTTGCATTACTTAACACTTGGTATGCGGTACTTCACTACCAACATACGAGTGCAGCGGAAGGTTTTTCGTGAATCGCGTGAAAGTTTAGTTATTCAGAGAAATTGCAGTAAATCGAAAACTACTTTGTTTTTATGAACGAAACTTTTTTATTTTACACTTTAATATATACTGTACTTACAAAAAAATCCAATCTTTTTACGAAATCTCAAAAATAAACGATTTTTAAAATTAAAGTTCGATAATCTGTCAGCAACTATTTCTTCATCACTATCTTTGTCACAACGGCTTATTTTATCAATTTTGTATTCAACAATAAAAAAACTAAGCTTCAAATTGACAAAACACGACTTGTACGCTCTGGAGCTAGGAATTCGATTGAAGACGAAATAACGCAACAAAAGACCGAGTAACTTGTGGGGGGGGGGAATGTAAAGCGTTGCATAGCAACGTAAACAACACGCATATAATGTCACACATACATATAATTATACGTATTTAGTAGATTTTGGGTGGTTAGCGGGTGTCCGCCACAAATCTACTAAATACGCATTTTTACGTGCCCCGCGCTCCAGTGACAGACTGCAAAAGACGTAAAAATACGTTGCCCTCACTTAAAGTGTTAAAATTTTAATTATAACATCCTTTTCAAGATTCATCAAAAAAGAAAAATTCTGCTTCCTTTACCATGAATTGTTTACAACATTTTAGTAACACTCTAACTATGAAGAAGTTATTTAACTTTATCATTTCAATTAGTATATTTGAAAAAAAAATGGTATAGAAACCGTACAACAAATGAAAAATGAAATTTACTTACCGGCAAGATAATGCTCGAAATATGTATATTAAAAGCAAAGTTCTTATCTCAAATTTAGTGAAATCTTTTTTAATCTGTAAATCTAGAACTTTAAAGGAATCTGAGATTTTACACTTTAAAAAACTAAAATTTTATGAAATTGCAATTAAAAAATAACCTATATTATGCTTTCAAATAAAATATATTATTTGTTGGTATTTTTATAATAAAGGTAAACATAAAAAATAGAAAATAAGCTATCTTTTGATATAAATATTAGTTTATATACTTAAATTTTAGACATTACTAAGTAAGCTGATTTTATATTATTATTGTGGTACTTATTTTGTGTTTATAAAAATTATTTTGCTCTATATAAAAAAAAACTAAAGTGTTTTTATAAAGTTAGAAGAATATTAATGATTCAGCAAAATTTTATTTTAATCAGATAAAAACAATTTCATTTTATATATTCTCAAATACAGGTATTACAATGAAAAAATTCTAGCTTGAAAGGTACTACGCCCTCTTAAGGTCATTTAATTTTCTTTTGATTCTGAGCTCGAAATATGTATATTAAAAGCAAAGTTCTTATCGCAAATTTAGTGAAATCTTTTATAATCTGTAAATCTAGAACTTTAAAGGAATCTGAGATTTTACACTTTAAAAAACTAAAATTTTATGAAATTGCAATTAAAAAATAACCTATATTATGCTTTCAAATAAAATATATTATTTGTTGGTATTTTTATAATAAAGGTAAACATAAAAAATAGAAAATAAGCTATCTTTTGGTATAAATATTAGTTTATATACTTAAATTTTAGAAATTACTAAGTAAGCTGATTTTATATTATTATTGTGGTACTTATTTTGTGTTTATAAAAACTATTTTGCTCTATATAAAGAAAACTAAAGTGTTTTTATAAAGTTAGAACAATATTAATGATTCAGTAAAATTTTATTTTAATCAGATAAAAACAATTTCATTTTATATATTCTCAAATACAGGTATTAAAATGAAAAAATTCTAGCTTGAAAGGTACTACGCCCTCTTAAGGTCATTTAATTTTCTTTTGATTCTGAGCTCGAAATATGTATATTAAAAGCATAGTTCTTATTTCATATTTAGTGAAATATCTTTTTTAATCTGTAAATATAGAACTTTAGGGAATCTGAGATTTTACACTTTAAAAAATTAAAATTTTTATGAAATTGGAAATAAATAAATAAACTATATTATACTTTAAAACAAAATATATTATTTGCTGGTATTGATATAATAAAGGTAAACATAAAAATAGAAAATAAGCTATTATTTCATATAACATATTAGTTTATACATTCAAATTTTAAAAATTACTAAGTTCATTTTATATTATTACTAGTTGTACTTATTTTATGTTTATAAAAACTATTTTGCTCCATATAAAAATACTAAAGTTTTTTTTACAAAGTTAAAGCAATATCAGTGACGTAGTATAATTTTATTCTAATCATATCAGAATTATTTCATTTTATGTATAATCAAATACAGGTATTAGAATGAAAAAATTCTAGATTGAAAGGTACTACGCCCTCTTAAAGTCATTTAATTTTCTTTTGATTCTGAGCATAAACAACATAAAAAACAAAAAAATTTCAATGCTTCAAATGCTTTCCTCATTTTTATGGACAGTGAGTAACCCTTGGATTTGCTAGGTAAATATTCGTACATTTTACACATAACAAAGTTTACTAATCAATACAAGATAAAGTAGCTTTAAAATAAGCACAAAAAATAAATAAGGATTAAGTTGAAACATCGTAGATAACAAAATATTATATAAAACATCTAACAGAGCAAGTATAAAAATAAATGTCTTTCTTAAGTAACCGTAATAAAATTTATAATCTCTTTTTCATTTTTTATTGCTGCTATTTTCATACTTATGTAAACGAACAAACTTGATATATAAAAGACAAATTAAGAAGCTGCAGTAAACGTTTATTTTATAAAAACACTAGCGTAAAAAATTACAAATCCTCTTACAGTTTTTCTTGTGTCACATGTTTATTAAATTAAAGTTATCGTGAGCAGTTTTTCTAATAAAGAAGGCATTTTCTAAAGATTAGGGTTTTCTCATATCACATTTTCACTCATTTTTTTTTTCTTGTAATGGAAAGTTCTCTATTAATGTGAACTAAAATAGCAGTAGTACATGGAATGATGGCATTTTGAAGTAATATTACCAACATATAATTTTATTTTATAAATAATTTTTATGCTGTAAAGTACTTTTGAATCTATATGCGGAATTTTAATGCAATAAAATTAACTGTATATTTTAAAACAGTTAGATTTCTTGTATTAAAAGAAATATTTTACGATCATTTAACATAATAAACATGCTCTACAGAGAGTTATATCTAGATTCTATTTTAAGATAAAACATATTTTTGTGTAAAATATTTATAGATCGGAAAATAAAAGTCGTATTTCTCAGATAAATAACATGAAGGTGATTAACACTAGATTTAAGGGTGTTGATCATATACCTATTTTTACTGAAGAGAGCCAGTTTGACTCATATAAGAAAAATTGAAGTTTTTTGAAAATAAAATAGTTCCAAATTAATTTAAATAAAATGTTTATTATCAAAATATTCATGTAAAACATTTTTACGTATAAAATCTGTCTTTAAAACACATTTTCCGCAAACATTTCTATTACAGTTAGCGCAATGGTTTCTACATCTGCTTCTTTTGCATGATTGTTGAACTTGACAATTCTTCCGTGCGTCAGTAGCATGAATTTATGTCATTGAAATGGAAGTGTTCTCGTCTTCTTCTCTATATTTACTTTATTCTATACTCTATATAATTTTTACTTTATATTTACTTTATACTATATTTATTACTATATTTATTTATTTTCATGTACATTCTATGAGTCAAAATCAGCTCACAACCGTGAAAATAGGTATACCACATTTGATAATGCGAAATGAAGGGGTCTGCGGGGAAGAGGAATGAAAGTTTACATATATTTTATTACTTAACTAAAAAACAACGTATGTTTTTGAAAAGTGATATTAAAGTTATATATATATATATTCTAAGCGGTATTTAATACAATTTAGCTGTCACAGACAATTTATAATAAAAATGTTAAAAAATAATGTATTGTACATTTCCGACAGTGCTTTTATGAAATTATATAAATATATTGTTTAGGAATATCTTTGACTGACATATATTGAATATATTCTATATAAAAAATTGATATTCTATTTTGTCAATCTCTATTTCGAATATTGTTTGCGGCAACATATATATCTCTAATTGCACCACTGATATCTTCGATGACATTAGTAAAAAAATATAATAATTCTAAAAAAAATTATTCGTAATTTTAGAATACGTTATTTCTTATTATATCTTCGAGACTTATATTTATGTGTATTAAAAATTAAAATCAATAATTTATTTATATATATATATATATATTTATATGATATTACAATATATATCAAAGAGTGAAGTAAAAAATCATAGAACACTTTGGTAACTGACACAATAAAACTTTAGCGTATAGATTTTTTTTGTGTTATAATATATATATATATATAATATATATATATATATATATATATAATATATATATATATATATATATATATATATATATATATATATATATATATATATATATATATATATTTATATATATAATATATATATATATATATATATATATATATATATATATATATACATAGTCCACTAGGAATTGTTTCTGTCCAGCAGGCCAGAAACAATTACCAGATCACTATATATATATATATATGTATATATATATATATATATATATATATATATATATATATATATATATATATATTGATCAAATTTTTAATGAGTCAAATTGGCTCGGTCCGTAAATAAAGTGTTATCAATGGTCGTAAAAGGCGTTAGAAATTAATGCAGATGCTTCTATATACTATAAACGAACTGAAATAAGTCTCACAATGTACTTATAAACTCTTTACTTTCATTATTGAAATTACTTTTCTTAAGCGCAACATACTTACTATACGCTTTGATTCGGGTTAAAGAAATGAATATTCACAAAAAAAATTATTTTAGTAGACTATCCGAAAATGTTTTTGATAAGTGCAATGGTTATTTTTATAAAATTTATGGATTTTTGTTATCGAAGGCAGCTGTATTCAACCTTTTACACTTTGGGAAACCCTTTGATTATTCATTTTTCTTTAAGGAACCTCTTGATTAAATACAGAGTAGAAAAATTTGGATATAAGAATTTATCTTACTTAAATTTACAGCACTCTTACTGTATATTTTTTTATCTCAGTACAAACATCTTAATAATATATTTAAAGGCAAAGTAGCTAATGGGCTATTTTTTTCTTTTCTAAACTATGTTCTATGAATAATAAACAAAAGCAGCAATGTTTTAAATAAGGAACTAATAAAAAGAAAATTTATGTAATGACTTGGCTGTGATTGTTCTTTGTTACAAAGTTTTACGCCTGCAATAACTGTTGAAATCTGTGGTCACTTACAGAACTCTTGACAAAGTTGAAAGAAACCCCAGGTGTCCGTAGAATCCAGGTTGAAGAACTCTACTTTATGGTAAAGCTTAATCTCGGAAGAACTATAGTTCTTTATGAATTTTAATAAGAGTACTTCCTTTCCATTTTGCAAACTAAAGTCTTCTCTAGACAATAAGAAGAAAACACATTGTCCTGACTATATGACTTTAAAAGCAAATTTTCATTTCTATCATTCTATGTATATTATTTTGATTGTCTATGTATAAAATTGATCACTGTCAATTTGTTTAAGAAGCATATGAATGAGTTTTTATTGCATTATGATTTATGCTTTTATCATAAAATGGCGTCATACAAAAGCTTTTATATATCTGTATAATGATTTGCTATTAGTTATATACATATATATATATATATATATATGTTTGTTAATATATATATATATATATATATATATATATATATATATATATATATATATATATATAATTTAACATACAAATACAACTAAGAATGCTGTCATTAGGAATACTGAATACAGAATAAGATCTGTTTTTCCTTTCTAATATATATGTCGCTTGTTGTTCTAAGAATTCTGCGTGCGACTTATTTCTACTGTTGTCAACTCAATAGCTTTTATACTGAATGGCAAAAAAGCAAGAATTTTCTACGGAAGTAAATTTTTCCTGAAAAGCAATCGCTATTCCTATCTTTTGGGAAATGAAAAAATCCTTGTGGATGTTGATTTTTAAAACTACCCTTCCGGTTTGAAAAAAATGTTTATCCTCGAAGCAGATTTTCTTTAAGAAATATTTGCTTTTGGGATTGTGTTCTCGCGATACGGTATGAATAGTTTTTTAACTAAAGTGTTAAAAAAACATTTTTACATTTACATGCCTATTACCTTACCTCTTTTAAGAGACATTCGGATAAAAAAAAACCCTAAGATATTTACTATTAAATATTTGGATAAAAATCTATAATTAGTTTAATTTTTTTATTAATATTACTCATTATTGTCAGTGTTGAAGCATAATGAAGAGCCGCAGATCGCAAAGCACCTTTTATCAAAGACACCAAAATAAGTAATGGTAATAAAAATGATAATATTAAAAATTATCATCATTCCGTATAAAGGGTAATCTTCTGAGCACCTCGTCCGGTTGGGCATATCTCCAGTAAGTAAGGTAAGACATTTTACAAGGGAGAGGTTCATAATGAATGTTTTGTATATCAAGATGCCAGTTACAGTAACGTTATAATACAATAGTAAAAAGGAAAATATATACATATATACATATAAAGTAAATATAAATTAAAAAATAAGTTAAAGGAGGCCGTTAAGTAAAAATATCAAAAGTGGTTAAATACGATAAAATGTGAGAAAATATCATTAAAAAGAAATAAAAATGTCTAAAGTAATGAAAAAATAATAATAATAAGAGAATCACACAGAAACAAAATTAAAAAATTTAAATAAGTAAAATTACTTTAAGGAAGAGTAGCATATAAAAGTGGCATTGTTATGTAGCTGGACTAGCCCACAAAACATAGAGAACTGTAGTGATGGGTAGACAAAAGTATTTAGCTTAGAAATTAATATGTTTAAAGCATACAAGTTCCTAAAAAAAAGTCATAAAATAATAGAAAAGTCAAAAAGTATTTCAAGAAAGAAATAATTTAAATGAGTAAAGATGACCTAGGTCTGTTTCTGAACTCCGGATCCGCGAAAAAATAATAAAAATACGAGATACATTGGGTTTTTATAGTTTTATAAAAATCCTGAGCCCAGCCAGTCCAATTATAGGCACAACACAAAACTTATCAAACACAACCTATGAAAACACAAAAGGATCAACTCAAGAAAACCTCGTAAGTCCAAGAAAGCTATTAATTAAATAATAATAAGCAGCCAAAACAACAAGTAGCCAAGTATAAGTGCGATTACATATTTCAACAGTCAGCGTACAGTGTTTATAACATTTTGAATAGCTTCTAAACTATATAGCAAAAACGTCGAAACATTGCGATATGCTATAGGTCTCATAGCAACTACATAAAAATTTGATGAACTCATATTTTCCCTAACTGTAAACAGTTGATAAAGAGCTAAACATAGAGGCCTCTTCGGTTTGCTGGTTTGAATCCCACTGTGGTATGGACATTTGGAGTCGCTATAAATAGGGCTTATGAAATAGGTCCTAGTCATATTGGCCCCCATGCAGCAAAAGTATATCGTAGCAGAATTTACTAAGCTATTAAACTCTTTGTAACGATCTGCGGTAGCTAAGTCGGCAAAGGCAACGATCTCGTAACTAAGAGGTTGAGGGTTCGGAACCCGAGCCGGCCTAAGATCCGCCGTGTTCGTTAAAGCTGACTGGGGCACGTAAAATATGTTTGTGGTCACAATGTCCTTCAAGGTCTCAATTAACCCTTCGTCTTAAAACAACGTATGGGAGACGTGATCGTACTGCTGTGCGTAAAATGAGAACCTCGTATCACACACGTGATGATTCCGTCTGGCCAAAAATGAAAAGCTCGTCAGACATATAATGATTCTTTCTGGCCAAAAGTGAAAAGCTTCTATCTGTAATAAAACAATACCCCTTACTAAATTATGACTAATATTATACATTCTTCACTTATAGGTTATTCACGCAATAAATTCTACATAGAAAATATTTAAACGACTGAAAATTTTTACTTTTATTATATAACCAAAAACATAGAAATATTATTATGTGAAATATAAGCATTAATAATTTTTTTAGTAAACATGAAATGAAATATAATTATCAAGTTATGTTATTAAATAGTAAATGCAGTACTATTAATGTCCACTGCTTTGATCAAAATTTAGCCCTTGATGAAACTGCTTCTGGTCACGATGCACGAGAAAATCTTTTATCGAAAGTACCACACACAAGCGTCGCTCGATTCATAAGGCAAGGGGTTAATATCTATGGGGGTAGCAGGTCAAGTCTGTGGGTCTTCTGCTTGGTTACTGCCTCAAAATTCCGAGGACCTACTTGAGCGAAATCGTTCTTTCGCGTTAATGGTGCTCGTTAAAACGAAAGGCTCACCCCTTGGCCTTAATACGAAAACCTGCAGGCTCACTCGTGCTTGTTTTATCCAAGTGGCATGAGAAACAACAACAACAGCAACTCTTTGTAACTCTTGATTATGTTATGAAACTTTTCTTATCATTCAGATTCTTTTAGTAAAGATTTAAAATCAAAGATTTTTTTTATTTATAACAGCAGAATAATGTGAATTGTGCAAAGCTAACTACTTAAATAGAAATACTGTTATCGGGCTACATTTTAGCATGGTTAATGTGATACACCCTTAACATCTAGCGACATAACACTGGTAGGGTTTACTTTTAGTTTTGTTTATGAAAAGCATCGTATGAATTGAATATGATTATGATGTTGTTGATGCATATGCCACTTAGACAAACCAAGCCCGTGGAACAGAGATCACACGAATTAATGTGAAGTGCTGCCCTTTTCATTTGACGAGTACTGATAGCGTGAAAGAACGTCTTAGATCAAGTGGTTATTTATTAAAAAATATTTAGAAGCAGGGACCAAGCAAAAAGCCCCCTCCCCTCGGATTGGTCTGCTAACCCCAGATATACCGTTTGAGAACTTAGAGGACATTGTGACCACGGACGTATTTTATGTGCCCTTGTCTCCATTATGAAACACGACGAATCTTCAGCCGGCTCTAACCTTTATCTCTCCAGTAAGGAAATCGTTTATTTTGCCAACTCAGCTACCGTATGTCAAATATAATTATATATCAGATGATTCAAAAGAATAACTGTGCTTAGCTTATAACTTTATGGTGATTACAGAACTGTTTTCAGTTTTTTCTTTCGCTTACAATTTCTTGGCAATCAACTCGAGTTGATATTAAAGATTCCTCGCTGAAAGTATAAAGTGTAATCACACATAACGTATTTGTACTTATGTTTACTTTCCAATTTTTCACCTAACTTTTAGAAAACAGTCTGATTAGTTAAGGATAAATTAGCAAGAGTAAAAAAAGTATTATTAAACAAGCCAGATGCTCGCTTTTTTAGTTTATTGAGGCACACCTTCAGCCATTAGGTCAGTTTAAAATTTTCCAGAACTGACTACCCTACTCCTACATCTGGTTAACAGAAAACGGCAGATTGTGCTGAATATGAACATACTTCAATCTCCAGAGACTATAAGCCCGGAAACTATATAATTTTATAAGGGTTCTCTCTTCGTGAACATAATGATTTCTAAACTTCCCATAGAATCTTTGGAGCTACTTGTTTTCCGACTTAAAAGCAAGAGCTCTTTGAAGACAAGAACAAATATTTCGTGGTAAGGGCACATAGAGAAAAATCTGCTTTTTTTATTTTATAAAAGAAACTCTCATTGGTTTATTTTAATGACATACCGAGTTGATGCATTTCTATGGGACTGAACATAATCCTGTGACTGAAGAATTTTTATTAGCTCATAAAAGAGGAGAATTAATCGAATGTTACTGAATAATGTTAATGTAAATATGTCCATTTATTGTGGCTCATTAAAATGAAAAATCCTGCTTCTAAAGTATGAGAACCACTTGATCTAAGACGTTCTTTCCCGCTATAAGTACTCGTCAAACAAAAATATCACCCATGTGTCTTAATTCTTGTGACTTCTGAGCTGGAGAGTATCCGATAATATTCAGCATGAGGCCCACAAATTCTTTGCAGTACCTTCAAAGTTTGCATAAAATGGTAATTGATTTCTGATTACATTAAATAAAATGATTTCTTATTTTTTGGTAGATACCTAAAATGATAGACAAAAATTGAAGTTATTTTTGGAATCAATAAAAAAAATATTGCCAGATACTAATACTCTAAATCATCTGAAAAAAGTATAAAAATGCAGACGAGTGTTAATATATATAAATATAAGGCTGGACGAAAGGCGACTAGTTGTAGATAAAACTAATAGTTTTTATATAAATATAAAGTAAAGATGAAAAGTAGTTTTAATATTCTAATAATATAAAGTACTGAACTTCACGAAGGAAAAAACATAATCTTAAATTTAATAATTTACTAATTTAATTTAATTCCTCATAAGCTTAAATTTTAATCAAAAGAAATTAACATTAAGCTATGTATATGTGGTCTTCATTTTCAGAGCCATTTTAAAATCTTTCAGGACAAACTAATTTAAATTTTGGAAATGAGCTTAAACTTAGTTATCAATCATTTGAATTGAATTTATGTCTTTACATCATGATAAAACTAACTTTTAAACAAATTTTGGAGGAAATTACCTTTTAATCGTACCACTGGGAGTTATGTGGAGTTAATTTAATCAACACGCTTTTAATGCCGCTTACAAAGAGTATTAATGAAATTTGAACTATTCATTAAAATATCAATGGACATACTAAAACGTACGTGTTTAGCTTTTATTACAGAATTTCTCCTTAAACGAACCCTTTCTTTAAAACCTCAGAGAGAACTTTTCGAAAGGAATGAGTTAGGAGAAATATTTTTAAATGAAGGTTCTTTTATATCCGATTAGGGCTTGACGTTGAAAAAGCATATATGTGTGTATACATTGGAGAATGTGTTAACTAAGTTGACAGCATTAAAATTTAAATTTACACCCTAGTTCTGTTATCAACTGGACAGTATACGTTAAAGATTGTTTTCACATAACAGGTTAGAGAAAACAAGATCATTTTTTGGAATTTAAAATCTTTTTAGAAATATAGCTATTTTAAGAAGAAATAGGTAGATTTGTGTAACGAGCATATATATATTCCCAAAATGACCAAAATATCGAAGAGAAATGTTGGTTGATGTAATATTTACTTTATTGCTACACGAGAGTTAAAGAGACCTGGACTTAACACTTAAGGCCAATTCCGAACCAATGTAATAAGAAAAGCGATAGTACTATAAGGTTTGCTTGGGACACCAGGGAATTTAATTTCATAAAGCTTTAAATTTTGTTGCAAAATTGGATACAGATGGAACTGCTGACTGAGAAAGGGTATTAAATAGTGTTTTCAAAATAACTGCATTTAAAGTAACAATGTGACACAGTCTAAACACAAAATTCGAAGACGCATTTAACTTGAGATAGTCTGATATGCAATCAGATTTTACATGGTGTAAAAGTTGGCAAACAGCGAGGGCTACTTCATGCTATTTTTCGTATGCATCTTGAAGTCAACGGCAATTACACTATCATCTAAATATTCACTGATAATACCGATTACAACAACCGTTTCGTGTCTTGCATGAATCAAGAGCTGTTCTTGTCAAACTCTAAAGTAATTTGAAGGGCTACAAATTCATAGATATCTGCTGATTCATAGATAATCGTTTGGTGCCTCAATATATGCAGTGCTACCTGTTATCGAGCTTTGTAACTAATTTTGATATTTGATGAGAATAAATTCTCTCGATACCTAAACAGTAAGCTGAAAACCCTACATTTCTATTGCCTTGATTTTTCAAATCTTCGGTTATTTTTAAAATATCCGGTACATAAACATATGCTCTCAGTTATATATCTTACTTAGTAAATTTTCGGTTTTCACTGTACTAGCGCAGGTTGGAATAATGGGAGTACATTCCCTAATTACAAGTACCATCCGATGATAAAGGTACAAGGAACATTTTACTGACAGTTATATGAAAAAGAAATAATACCTTCTGAAAAAACGCAGTTTTATTTCTTTACATTAAACACAATTATTCTAGCTTGACGCTAGATTGAATATCCCTTCACAGTGCGGATGTTTGTCACGTTACTTCAAGTATCCCAGTATGATGTTTTACAAATTTTCTTAATTAGCAAAAATATCTTAGAACAAAAATAGCCTAAAAATCTAAGTAAATGGACATCAGAGAGGTCTAAATCTGGTTTATCGGGTGGATATTAATGGACTTCCCATTTGTTTGGTTTGTTATATAAGGTCCATCTTTAAATTTTATTACGAAGAGTTGATTTTCATTCCAATTAAAAAGTTTGACCCATAAATACATAGCATTGTACGATGAATTTCTCGGTAACTGCTAAGCAAAAATCGGATTACTACATGTACGTCAAATTTAAAAATTTTGCTATTACAAACACCATAAACTGCTTTACTACTTTCCGGTTCATTTGTGTTTTAAAATGCCACTTCAGTCATACTTACTACACTCCTCAACATAGCAAGTGCTACAATTCTTGTCAATATTGCGCAAGAGCTTCGTTCAACACTATCAATTCCTTTATAGAAATTCTCACGAGTTTGGCCTCTGCGATAAAAAATTTAGCAATAATGTGTGGTCGAGAATGATTTTGCGTATGTCTATCAAAACAGTAAACGTTCTCAATTGACATACTATTAAACTGCTAAAAGCAACCCAGATAACATTTTAATCGCTAACAATTATCCAGTGACTAAAATGCGCATAAAATCAAGGTATCTCTTCCAGATTGAAAGATTGAGTGAAAGTGAATCACATATCAGCAATTTGCATATAAGCATTAAGCCAAATATCATCGGAATCATTCTTTATACTTTACAATCATGTTTAAGCACACACTAGCCTTTTAGCACCCAACCTTACTAATATGTGTATAAAATGTTCTCAAAGTATAAATCATATTATTTCAAAATTTTAGTTATTTTTTGGATTACTATAAGCACAATCGGTATAAACAATTTTAAAAGCAAAATAAATCTTTATAGTAAAACGAATTAATTTTGTTTTAATATGCTCGTCATAACCTTGATAAATATAAACTAAAGAAATAAAAGTGATATATTTGGTGGTAATCTTAACACCCCAGTGGCATAACTGTAAGTGCGTATTTGGATATATTAAAGAAAACCAATTTATCTCTCAAAAAATAAAAATTTTAATCTCGAGACATAAATAATATCTGCAATAATCTCAATCTTGAAACTGAGCACATTGCTATTAATCGTAGAAGAATAGATTGTGGGGAAATATTATAATAAAAGAAAGAAACATGCCAAATAAAAGCAAATAAAAGTACATAACACAAACAATGCAAAACCTTATATTATCATAATAGCAAACTACATTATTTAAAGTTTTTTAAATTAATTACAATAATTATAAGTTAAAATTATGCAAATGAAAAATGTAAAATTGAGTGAAGTAATGATGCATCATATATCAATATTACTTTTTAGAAGTTGTATTAACAATATCACACTTTCGCATAACGAAATGAAAATGCATAAAATCGTAAAATTGCAGCTGAATAATATCTGTTCTGAGGTTTTTATTCTCTCAAAAGCATATTAAATATATTGAAATAGGAAACACACACATTTTATACCCTATGAGTTATTGCCTGAGATATTAATGGAAAAAAAGCTAGAGTGCTACCATAGAATTGTACTCCCGAGAAAGGAAATAAGTCTCCCGCAGAGACTTAAATGCATAATAGCTTGCCTTTCTTGTGAACATTTTTGTCGAAATACACATCTTACCCATTCAACTATAGTCATTAAATACGGTATGGTAACTTTTTCGATTTCAGTTTGGAATTTCTCTATGTAGAATCAAGTGCTAATTTAAGTCCCTAAATACTGAATAATTTCTCTCTGTGCTGTAATATGAAAATTTCGAGTTTATAAAGCATTCTGAGGGAAGTAATACGAGGGTTGCCTTTTAAGTTTTTACAAAAATAAGTACGAAAAAAAATTTGGGGGAACAAACAGTTTTAGTTGGTTTTTAAAAATATTCACTTTTAAGATTTATGGACTTTTCCATCCGTTTAAACCAATCCTTGAAATAGTTTACCACTCTGAAAATGATATCACTTAAAATATGATTTAGGAAAATTTCAACAACGTCTTTAGTGATGAAAATCGACGCCCACGCATTTTTTGTTTGACGTAAGAGAACAAGAAAATGTCGTTAGGTGACAAACTGGGAGAATATAGGTAGTAGAACATTAATTCGATATTTGTATTCGTCAAATAATCAATTGTTTCATTTTCTGTATGGAAGATGCTGAGTGGCTTGTAGTGATGAAGAAAGATACTCCGACTTTTGTTGTTTTTCATGATTCCGTTGATGACTTTTGGCAAATAAATGTCTGTATACAATTTAATGTTAACAGTTTTTTGATTATCTAAAGGAATGATTGCGAAAAATCCTGTAAGGCCTAAGAAGCATGTAATCGTTTTCTTGGAAGTGCTTTGGGAACGAGCAACTTTCGTGGGATTCAGTCCATCTTGGAACAAATAGACTATGAATTTTTGTTTAGTTTCCGACTCAGACGGAAAAATCCAAATTTTGTCGTCTGTAATGATTTTGTATACAGATTTTGCTGTTCCAAATTTGAATTTGCTTAGCATTTCCTTATACCAATTTGCACTAGCTTTTTTTTTATTTATTTTTATTATTTTTTTTGAGTTAATTTTTTTTAGTATAAAATTGTGCGGAATCCATCTAGAACAAATCTTTTTAGTAGTTAAATATTAATGCAAAATCGAATGCATTACAATCTGTGATATGATAAGGAATGACTCTATCTCACGATACGGGACATGTCGATCTCCTTTAATTATATTGCGCACAGCATCGATGTTCTTTGGAATCACTGCCGATTTTCGTCGTCCTTGCCGAGATTCATGACTGATTGCCGCACGACCATGACGAAATTCTGCAAACCAATTATAAATTGTCTTTCTGATGGTGCATCACTACCAAGAGTTTCATGAAGCGAGTTTATGCATTCTTGTTGAGTGCTTCGTTTCTAAAAATCATAAAAAATCATCAAATAGAATCCTTTACGAAGTTGTCTCTATTTTTTTTTACTCCCATGCTTCTTTTAAACATCCAGTGTACACACACACACGCACACTATATATATATGTATGTCAGGATTTAAAATATAGATTAATTTTAAGAGATTTTAATTACGGATTCTTTTAATAAGAGTGACGCGGATTGAGGAGTTAGCCACATAAATACGGCCCACGCGCAGTGATAAGAGCAGAAAGCAGTATGCACTTTCCACAGTCAGACCTGCAGCTCCTCGAAGCAGTAAAACCTGCCTTTGTCAGAAGTTGGGCGCCAATGTGAGACGCCATTGTAGAGTAGTGTGTGATGAGATTTAAATAAAGATATGAAGTGGTACTCCGAACTCTAGTGTGTTTACTGGAACCTGTCATATATATATATATATATATATATATATATATATATATATATATATATATATATATATATATATATATATATATATATATATATATATATATATATATATATATATATATATATATATATATATAACTTATGAGGAGAAATTTCTAAAGGCAAAGAGCACTGGAATACAAACAATAGATTTGTAGACCTTCTTACTATATCGGCTAAATTATAAGGACAATAGAAGAGATGCTCAACGCATTTGTTGAATTCGTTTTGGATTTGTCTATGTGTGTTTGTCTATTCATATCAAATATCGTAATATTATATAGCATTTGCGGATACCTTGATAGTAATATTACCCCTACGATCTATAGTCAACTCTCATCATTATCAAAGGGTATTATAGAATGTGGAGATTAGGTCATTCTAGTATATGAGATCATGTATCGTTGTGTTTGCGTTACGGCTATCTAGTTACTGTGTACAATGTGTTTAACATATCAAATGTTTAAATGTCTTTCATCTCCAAAAGATTTGGTTACTAATTTCTGGGGATCATATTTTTACCTGTGGTTTGTTTAGGGCAGTGGTTTATCCAAGGTGTAGTTTACCAGCCCAGATCTTGTTCACTAATAAATCTTAATGAAACGAAGAAATTCTTTTTTGTGTGTGTCTGCAACAGAGATTGAAAGAGCGAGATGGAGGGGGAGAATGATGAAATGAAGGAATCGAGTGAAAAGGCGAAATAGAGACAGAAAAGAAAGAAATGGGTATATTGAGAGAGAAGGTGAGAAAAAGAGAGTGAAAATTTGGGGGAGTGATAAAGTAAGGGAAGGTAGAAATAAAGAAATTCACACAGAACTAGGAAAAGTAGAAAATTAAAAGGCGAGAAAGAGAGTGAGAAGAAAAAATACAGTGGTTGAGAGAGAAGGCGAAGAGAGAGAGGTGGAAAAAATAAAGAGATTAAGAAAGATGGCAAGAAAGAGAGAGAGTGAAAGATATGAGAGAAGTAGAAAAAAAAAAGATTGTCAGAAGGGGAAATAGACGGGGAAGAGAGAAGGATGAAGTAGAGATATGGAGAGAGAAGGCGAGTAAGAGACAGTGAAAAAGATGGGATGGTGTGAGAGAGTAAGGAAAAGTAGAAACTGAGAGATCTACATATAAAAGGAAAAATAGAAAGTGAAAAGGTGATAAAGAGATGGAAGAAAAAATAAAGCGATTAAGAGAGTAGGTAAGGGAGAGAAAGTGAGAATGAAAAAAAAAGAGAAAGATGGCGAGAAAAAGAGTGGAAAGAGATAGGGGAAGGTTGGAGGGAGAGGTACATATAGATATACTAAAAGGCGAAAAAGAAAGAATGTAAGTGAAAAAAGGAGAGGAGAAAGGGAAGGAGAAAATAAAGTGATTGAGAGAGAAGGAGAGGGAGATATAGATAAGCGTTACTTATTAATTTTCCGTATTTTAAACTTAAAAATATAATTTTAACAAAATTGCTAAATGAAAACTTTCATACATTTATGTACAATTATATTTGATTAAA
>CM063506.1:17017474-17022474 GCA_032207245.1 Pardosa pseudoannulata
ATTAACAAATTTATTTTAAAAGACGTAATCCTATTCCAGACTTTATATCCTTATTAGAATATTTTTTCGGTTTATTATGAAAAACAGTCCTGTTCCTTTTAGAATAAATGCTTCAAAAGATCTTTTAAAATGATCTTATGTTAAAAATGTTTTTAGTCTGGCATACGTAGCATAGTTTTAAAAATAACAAAAAAATGCCCAAATAAAAAAACTGAAATTTACTTATCCGTAAGATGACGTTTGAAATATGTTCACAAATATTAAATATTTCTATCAAATGGAATTTAAATATTACTTTCATTTTCTAAACCTAAGCCTTTTTACAGGAAAAGACATTTTAAAAATTAAAACAGAATTAATAACTGTTACAGAAATGAAAATTTATAAATTTGTAACCTTTATCGTGCTATAATATTATATATATATATATATATATATATATATATATATATATATATATATATATATATATATATATATATATATATATATATATATATATATATATATCTTTATATATATACACACACACACACACACACATATATATATATATACACACATATATATATATATATATATATATATATATATATATATATATATATATATATATATATATATATATATATATATATATATATATATATATATATATATATATATATATATATATATATAAAGAAAAGTAAACTGGATCGGGAAAGTGGTGTTTGCATTTTGACTTAAACCCCTAAGACACCCCGAGAAAATTCTCAGGGGTTTTCAAATATTAATCCAAGGACAAAAATTTTCTTTTGCTGTCCCCTTTTTAACCTCTAACCTAAATTGACCACTGAGGCTACAGCTTAAACCCTGAGAGGAGGGGTATGACCAATTAAAATTCTACATTGCCCTATCAAACAATTTAGGAAATTTCCAAACAAAAAGGAGATGTACGCTGTCGGAGGCAGATCTTCCCAAATATTTTTACTGAGATATTGACCCAGGTGTTAAGGATTTTCTACGCATAACTTTATGCTAGCTGACCCATAGTTTGTCCTGTCCCTATGGTGAAGTGGAAACCTGTCCTCCAACGTTAACTTAATAAAGGTCTTTACCTAAAACGGTGTCAGTTTTATGGGCCATGACTGCAACCACCCATCGTGAAGTCCGTCTTATTACATATATATATATTTCTCAGTAATAAAAATAATATTTACGTAAAAAAATATTTAATGTCTATTTAATATAAAAATTAGCGCTAAATTTACAGATTTTAATGTTATTTTGGGAGTCAGTTGATTTATGTATCTTTCATTTGGTGTACTTATGTTGTGCGTATTTATATTGGTTTATAAAATGGTTTTTATATTGGTTTATAAATATATATAGATTAGATACCATTAATTATTTAGGAAAAATTTTATTCTAAACAGAATAGATTTTTTTTTATATTGGATCAAAAATTGCCTCTTAAAGAACTTTCAGTTTCAAAAATAATTTTCTCCTTCAGACCATTTTTTTTCATAAATATAACTGACATTAATTTTTTTTCATTATACGAATGACGAAAGTTAGAATACATTTTTTACTTTGCTGCCAAAAAGTATTGAAATTATAAATAAATCTCACTAAAAATTTTTCGTTCAAACTTTTAATTTGGTTTTTGGATAATTCTACAATTGTTTCTTGGTACTCATATGTTTAGTGACTTCCATAATATAAATTTAAATTGTATTTAAATAAGATAAATGAAAATAAATTTATATAGCCATTTCATAACTAGACTTCATTTAGATTATTTTACTCAACGTAAATTTATAAAATGTGTGAGAATTTTATGTGATTTTTTTTCAGAAATGAAGCTATTATCATTAACTTTTCAATAAAAAAATCACTTAAAATATGTTTAAAATATTTTTTGTAATAAGGTTTGTAATAACATTTTACATGTTAACCATTTTCGTGAAATTTATTTTTAAGTTCGTTTAATTAAAAATGAATAAAATTATAATTTATTTTTACGCGATTTGTTTGAGTATAATTTTAAATCCTATGTTAGTAGTTTACAAAATCATCTAGTAACATCTTTTCTCATTTGAATTAGTGAAATTTAAAATTAAATATAAATTACAATATCTTTATCATTTATTTTAATGTAAAATGCTACTAATGTTAAAATTTACAAAAGCCTTAGAGATAGAACAGAAAAGCACACAGTTTAACGATATACTGTGCAATTATGTTTAATATAAATTGTCGTTCATTTTCCCTTATCATTTCTGGGAGGTCTAATCGGTTTGTTTTAACAATGGTCAATAAACAATACTCACCCTATCTTCAAAGGAGATTCAAAATTCTGCCTAGGATTTAGAATTCTAGCAGGCACAGATCTATTTAGGATTCTACATCTGATTCGACTACTTATTTGGACTAAGAGCTGAATCAAAATATACGCTAGGAAGTGTTAAATATTTGTAAGCGACTACATGGAGCAAATTTTGCTGGCAGGATACAAAGGCAAAAGAAAATCAATCAGAAAGGACACATTTTGTCAATAGGTAGAATTTCTTTGCTCCCCAGATTAGATTATCCCTGAATGAAGAGAAAAAATTTAAATTTTTCAAAAGTCTTATAAAGAGGACACAAAAACACACAGTTTAACGATATACTGTGCAATTCTGCTTATTATAAATTGCCGTCCATTTTTCCTTATCATATCTAGGAGGTCTAATCGGTTTGTCTTTGATGTACAATAAACAATGGTCACTTTATCTGCAAAGGAGATTCAAAATTCTGCCCGGTACCGTACGATCCAGAATGGGAGCAGCACAGCTCTATTTAGGAGGCTACATCTGATTTGATGACTTATTTGAACTTAACTGAATCAAAATATACGTTAATAAGGGTCAAATATTCGGTAAAGGTCTAGATGTAGCAAATTTTGGTGGCAGGATACAAGGCAAAAGAAAATCAATCAGAAAGGACACGTTTCGTCAAAAAGTAGAATTTCTTTGCAACCAAGATTACATTATCTCTGAAGAGAAGAAATTTAAACTAATAAAACTGAAAGTAAAATAAAATAATCAAACTTTTTATTATTTATTTTAAGCGGCCCAGACAGTATAGTTATTGACGTATCGTGCTTCCACCCGATTGCTTTGGCTTCGACTCCTGACCGAGACTTAAAAGTATTTTTATGTTGTTCCCTCAAAAAGGAGCGATGTTAGCATAAATATATGAGGGTCCTAAAATAATAAGAGTAATAAATTCTCAGATAGTGTTGGGTTAAATTTTAACTGATTAGCAGAATGACCAGCGTCATGTTATGCGTGTGGTGTGGAGATACGTAGAAAATCCAAAAACACAGCTTATTTCATCGATTAAACTTTTATTCGTTCAACTCGAACGATAAAAATATAAACAAGATATTAAAATAAACTAAAGCAATTTTCAGCATACTACGTCGTATTTCCTTACGACTGGATTACCAACATTTTTAGCAGTACCAAACAATCAGAGCTATAGAATAGGCCTAGGAGCTAACCGGGAAACTCCATTTATACCACGGCTCATAGTTAAAATACATTTGCATAGGAAGAAATGCAGTTACGACCGAAATGAAAATTACATCGATATGTTTATCAATAAGCCTTTCTAACATATAGTATGGTAAAATACTAATAAAGGATAATGCCCCACATTTGTAAAAAAATATTTATAGTAATGAGAAATTCTCTAGATGTTAAAATTAATGTTCTGTATTTTTTGTGTACATAAAATTAAGCGTAGTTTTCAGATTAGGTTTGTTTAAACATGTACTATATTTTTTGAGTGTACTTATGTTTAATATAATTTGTTGGATATTTTTTCAAATCACTTCTAGAAGGTCTGATCGCTTTGCTTTTGAAGTATAACAATGACCATCCTATTTTAATAGAGGAGCTAAAATGTTGTCTGGAATCCTAGGATTTACAATGGCGGCAAGCACAACTCTATTTAGCACTTTATATCTGACTCGATGCTTTTCTAAGATCTAAATCAACATATGAGCGAGGAGAGGCCGAATACTTGATAAAGGACTACCATTTAGTAAATTTTGGTTGCAGAGCTCATAAGCAAAAGAAAACGAATCAGATAGGGCTTTAATCAATATTTATGTTAAATAATGAAAGATAATTCGTTAGTAACGAAAGTCTGTCGTTAAAGACTAAATTTCTCTGCGTCCCAGAGTACATCCTTTCTGTAATCAGGAGTAGAAAAATTTTGGAAAATCCATAATAGATCTCTATGTACTCTATCTTCCTGCTTATGCCCTGATCTCCATGTTTCATGATCTGTGCTACGATATCTCCGGGACTTATAGTATTATGGGTGGCTTGGCTTTACTTTTTTAACGCCCCCTCCCCTGCGTTATGTGTAAATTATAAACTGGCAAACTGGAAAGCTTTATAAAAAATTTTAAAAATCTAAATCACTAAATAAGCTCATAATTTAAAGTACAATTTCTGGTTTTCCTTTTTAAAATATGTATTTTCCCTACTACAAATTTGACTTAAATAATCTCATTAATGCTAATTCTGATTTTTGATTTTACATTTCTTTTATATCACACTCTCAATTCAGTTCCGCAAAGATTCACTTCTGTTGCATAAAATGCTTCGAAAATAAAGTATATCATTTTTTGAATTATTTCAAAGTGTGATCCTTATCATACTTGTATTTTTCAATGGAAAGCTAAAAGAAAAAATCCTGGAAAATCATACTACTGAATTTAACAGTCCTTAGCCCCGACTCATTAAAAAAAAATTCTAACTTTCTCACTTCATTAAAATGTTTTAAAGTTTGGAAAAAAACATTTTCCTAAAACAGAATCTATTCGGAAATTTCAAGCAAGTTTTTAAAGTCCTTTTTAAAATTTCTGTAAAGGAAGCTCTTATTTTTCCCGGTAACTAACTATCGACGAGTGTGTCGCGGAACATAAGAGATAATTAAAAAAACTGGGCATGTTTGTTTAG
>CM063506.1:17027474-17032474 GCA_032207245.1 Pardosa pseudoannulata
AGGGGTCCACTCCAGAACGGCGGGGGTCAGAATCCCCCAAACCAACGGACCCTTCTATTGGTTGGGAGAAGTCCGAAGTTTGTTTCTAGTTCAAACTGGTCATGTTCTGGTATGTGTTTGACGATGACTCACGGGAAGAGGTAAAAAAGCTGAACCAAATGTAACTTATTGTTACAATTATCTGCCGTATTATAGTTTTATAGTAATGATAAACTAAACAGTAAATACTTCTAAATTTTCTCTGTACAATGAATTGATAAAAGTAATTTTCTGATTTGTGTCTTCCAATTATCTGAAGAATACTGAATATTTTAACATAATAGAATTATTTTACACTGATAACTTATTTATAAAAATAGGAATTTACTTCTGTTTCGTAAAAACAAGTAATAAAATTAGTAGTTTTTATTATTAAAAGACTAACTATGAAATCTATAAAACAGTATTATTTTGCCTTTCAGACATAAACATAATTTTTGATCGTATAAAGAAAATTTCTTTCTACTTCATAACTCAGATTCACCTAATATAAGATTTACAGACCTCACTTTATATACAGTTTTCGCTTCTTAACTACGAAATCTATGAAACACATATTACTTTGCCTTACAGACGTAATATGCTTTTCAGACATAAATATAATTTTAATGGTATAAAGAATCTTTCTTTCTACTTCATAATTAATATTCACCTAATATAAGATTTACAGACCTCACTTTATATATAGCTTTCGCTTCTTAACTACGAAATCTATGAAAGACATATTACTTTGACTGATAGACGTAATATGCCTTTCAGACGTAAACATAATTTTTGATTGTTTAAAGAATCTTTCTCTCTACTTCATAACTAATATTCACCTAATATAAGATTTACAGACCTCACTTTATATATAGTTTTCGCTTCTTAGCTACGAAATCTATAAAACACATATTACTTTGCCTTTCAGACGAAATATGTTTTTCAGACTTATTCATAATTTTGATGGTATAAAAAATCTTTCTCTCTACTTCATAACTCAGATTCACCCAATATAAGATTTACAGACCTGACTTTATATATAGTTTTTGCTTCTTTTAATAATAGTAAAAACTCAACATTTTTTATTATCTTTCCATTATCGAAATATATAGTAGACAATAATTAAACTTTCATCAGATCTCTAATTAAATTAAGGAAAGGGATTGCCAGTCTTAGTTTCTTAAATTCCTGTTGCTATATATTGTACTGCTTTATTTTCGCAATTCAAGATAAATGTGTTAGCACTATACTTTAGAAAGAGAGATTCTAGGAGTATTTTAGAATGGAACCCAATCAAAGTTTTCTTAATTTAAAGTAAAATGGATAACTTATATAATAAATAAGGATATTTTTTTAATTAAAAGCAACGTACATGTGTTGCGATACGAAATTTTTCTTCGATTTGTAATTGTATTTCTGCAGAATTTTTAAAAGACTTAAATTTTAGTAATTGTCTTCTGTCATATTGTTTTGAAATTATATTTATTCGTTATATTTGTAAACAAACTGAAGAATTATAAAAAAATAATGCTTTTTTTTCTCTAATATAATTAAATGGAGTTAGTCTAATGAACGTGAAACATCGGATTGTAGAAAATTTGCAGAACATCAAATAACAGTACTACATATTTAATACCGCATAATAAAATAAAGAATTTTAAGACTACTTAATATATTTAAATAATTTGTTAAATTAGTTCTAATTTTAGTCATAATATTTTATTCTTTTAAAGTTATCAAAATTTTTAATCTTATCGCCGCTTTGAGTTATTTTAATCATTATCTATAAATAAACATTTTCTACAATTCCTTTTAAACAACAAATCTATTTTTGCAATTTTCTGTCATGATAACGTCCCATTCACTCAATATATTTCATATATCATAATTAAATCTTCGATTCCATTTAAAAGAGTATATTTGAGTACTGAAATAAAATACTCTTATATTATAAATTGTTAAAAATTCATTGAATTCGATTAAAAGAATGGAAATTTTATGAAGTTTCAAATACCATATATAGAATTTTGCGATTTTAAAAACTATATGCGAACCAATTATTTGTAAGATAACAGAAAAGAACTTCGTTTTCTATTTTAAAAAGAAATATATAATTTTTAGTTAATATATTACACTAATATTTCGTGACATACATATATATATCAAACATGGAGTAGACTGCTATGCTTCGAGGATGTAGCTTGGTCAAAAAAGAATACGATTTTTCAGGATAAGATTCACATACTTTATTTGAAATCCACACCAAAAACTCAACAAAGGATGGTTGCACAGCCTTTTATAACCTTAAGGACGCCATAGTAAGAAAGGAATTTGTTAACTCAGCAAATTAGAAATGTTCTTAATCAGCAAAATAGGTTGGCGAGTTGATCTCGCCAACAGGAAGAAGGCAAAAGAGGTTAACGTCGAGAGGCCACTATAAAGATGACGAAATTGCGGATTTGGTGGTTTTTAATAGAGGAGTTAATTTAGGATAAAGGATTAAATTTTACATATACATATATATATATGTGTGTGCTTAATATGGTAGAGACTCATTTAAAGGCACAGCACATTTTATTTCTGGTGGGATACATGAAATAAATACGACAGGCAAGAACTTTTGCAGCATCGTGCACATACACAGTGTGATCCTGCACACACACTTTTTAAGTAGGGATTTCTCAGGTAAAAATACTAGGAAAAATTCCTAAGCACAGTTGATTACGTGATAAAAAATACCCATGTTTAAAGAGAATGCGCTAACTTTTGGCTAAAGTAGTACAGACAGAGGCTGAATTAAGTCTATAAAGTATCTGGAGGAAAAAATCAGAATTACCGCGTAAACCCCAACGTATTTCAAGAATAAAAGTTTTTAAATTAATGTTAAAATATGTAAATAAGGGATTTTAATATTACACACACACACACACACACACACACATATATATATATATATATATATATATATATATATATATATATATATATATATATATATATATATATATATATATATATATATATATATATATATATATATATATATATATATATATATATATATATATATATATACAAATATTAAAAATTATATGGTAACATATTAGAGCAATCCAAAAATTAAAAAAAAGAAAACCACTATATTACAGATTTATAAATTAAGTTCTTAAAAATAATCTTTTAAATTTTATTAATTCAGAATATTTTCTTGAGAATTTCATTCTTTTATATTTTATAGGAATAGTTAAAAATATATTCAATAAATGTAGTGCTATAATATATTATATTTCATCTAATTAAATGTATTGTTTAACGTCACCTGGAATAATTAATCCTTATTTACACTCATGAAGATTTTAATATCAGCATTTTTAGTTTTTAAGTTTTCAAACGTAAGATTAAACAATGTAAATCACTTTTAAAAAGACTTTAAATAACATTTTTGGTATAGGAAAAAAATAACTCTGCTTCAAAGGCTTAAAATAATTAATAAAGATGGGAAACTGTTCCCTCCTTTGGTAAACAAGTCTTTACTAATAAAAAAATCTGCAAAAAATGTTTTCGGTCTATTGTTTGCATGTAAAAATTTATTTTACCATGCTAATTTTTTAGATCCATGTATTTAAAATATTATTATAAATAATTCATTACTTTGTGAGAAATATTTTATAAAAAAAGGTTAGGGAACATAGTTGACTATGTATATTTTAATAAATATTAATAAATTTTTCTGCAAATTTCAAATTGTTGGTCATAGAGGATTTAATTAAATACTTTACATTTTATCAATTCATTTTGTTATTTTTTAATATTATTGACAAAGTTTTTGAATCAATTATATTGTAAAATTGTTACCTTTATATGTTTTGTGTATTATACACACTCCTTAACATTTTAATTAAACAAAGAATAAATCCATAATTGCTTATTAATACATTAATTGCTAAATATTTTTACAGAAATAAGTTGTAATATAGTTATATTTTTAATAAAATTTAGAAAGTTTCGTGTTATTAAAGAAAGTTCCATTTGTGTAAATTTCTTATCAGCTCAGTTTAATAATAGTGTTAGAATGTAATTTCATCAACAACATGTAAAGATTTTTCTGCACCCCAAAATCATAGTGAACCATTCCATTGGCAAAATCGTTATATCTAAAAAATCTATTTTGGCATGTAAAACGTCTTTAAAATCTCTGCATTTTGAGATCGTTGATTTTTTGTGGTATTATATATTATACACTTTCAGCAGTATTATAGCAGAAATTTAAACTGTTTTATATATATTACTATAGAAAAGTTTTTTATGAGAGATAAATCAGCATTTGATATCTCTAAATATCTCTTCATTTAACAAATTCATTGTTCAGTATAGCTATTATCACGTTTATCTCTTCAAAGGACGAATTTAACTTTGATATAAAAAACTAAATTTATCATCACTATACTTCTTTAAACAAATTTGTTAATTGCAATGTTTCAGAATAGTAATAACAGAGAAAACACTTTATGCCTTATTACAAATCACCTTCTCCATGTTGAAAAAAGCATTAACTTAACAGTTTAGGGTTATTTTTGCATTTGAAGAATATACAAAATTCTTGCATGGTACCGAGACATTTTCAATCAATTAAAGAAAGCCTTATCACACATCTAATTAAACGAAATTTTTGATTACCCCGTAGACATCTATTTTCATCGAAAAGAGGAATCGTAAACTGAATTTGCTGTTCTTTAAACCCTTACACCAGTTGACGTGTGATCAGTGCTTTAAAGTTCACTGTGGAAATAACATCAATTTTTCTTTATGTTCTAGATTTGCAATACAGTGACAAAAAGAGTTAAAATAATTTTCATACTTCGGACATTCGTCCAAGACCTGTGTATTGGGCATATGTTTTTAGCCTCCGATTTGAAATTGATCTTGTTAATTTCTGAACATTCACTGTTGAGAAACTGTTTGTATCCTGCACGGTGTAA
>CM063506.1:17037474-17132474 GCA_032207245.1 Pardosa pseudoannulata
TTGATAACTGTATATTTCCACGTATAAGACGGTACTTAAAACCTAAAAATGAACCCCGAAATCCGAGGTCATCTTATACGACAGGTACAAAAAAAATGTTGATTTCAAAACACCATTATAAAATGAATCAAGTCGCTCACTAATGTTTTTAAAAATCCTGTAAAATCCTCGCATTCATCATCTGAGGGCTCAAGTACATTCTCACTTTCATTGTTGAGTTCATCATATGGGTCCCATTCTGTACCTAATGAGTCAAATTCTGCATCGTCATCAGAATCCCATAACATATCGTCCTCAGTACCATCCAAAGCATTAGAAATCCCACAGTTTTTAAACGATTTTATCACTGTTTCCACTTTTACTTTTTCCCATGATTTGATGACAAAAGTACACAGCATATCAAGTGACGCGGCCCGCATAGCTCCACCTTTTTTATACTACTTTTCGCCACTACTCATCCATTCATTCAGTGTAGGTGTAACTAGTCGCATAGTTTCCAAGTCAAATAACTACGAATAGGATGTAATTTCATAAACAAGTATGTAGTATTAATCAATGCAGCTATCCCAATGTGGTGTTGCAAGGTGCTAAAAATAAAATTTGTTAGTTCCGTATATCTATGCCTTACGATATTATTGAGAATTTTAGGGTCGTCTTATATGGCAGATATATGCTAAAATTGTAAAAATTGACTGAAAATTTATACTTCGTCTTATCTGAAGGTCTCCTTATACGTGTAAATATACGGCATATACCTAAATAATCATTTATAACAATTTTTTACAAATATATAATTTCCAAATATATAACTTACACGTATATCTGGAGACTTTTTATTTTCGGCTCAGGTATTTATTGCACTGGGGGTTTATAAACTTATGTATTTGGGGTACAAATGCTAACAATTTACAAAGAATTGATCAGAAAGGGATTTCCAACCGATTTTTAAAATTAGAAATAGTAATGCATCAAGAATACTCGATAAGAGTATATAACTGTACTGTCAAAGAGCTATTGATTGTGGGATTACTTCTAAAGAAAAGCATATTGGGCTCCGAAAAAATATCCAATAAAATAAATACCACTTATATTGAAATGTGTTCTAAGGAATATTTAAATAGATTTTTAAACTGCAAAGCACACAACACCGTGAATACTCGATTATATGTGATAATGCTGGTAGAAATTAAAAAGTGGCTGGTTATAGTAAGTTTAAAAATATTATATTGAAAAGTGTGACTAACAAAGATAAAGTCTGAGACATCAATATTAAATTTTTACAAACCCGAAAATATAAATGTATAGATTCTAGCAAAATTAACGAACTAAAACGACTTTGTGGCACTAAAATATAGCAATATTCAAAAGGAATACAGAAAGAAAGAAATTGCTATTTTAAGTTGAAAAAAAAAATGCATTTTAAAAATTTCGCATATTTTGGGTGGTAGTTACAATTTTTGCCGACAGCAACAGAATAACTTAGCAGATTCCTTCGCTAGACAAGAATTTTCCAAGCAAATCGTTATTTATGACTTTAACACTAGAAATGTAAGCGATGATTGGCCGAAACTCTGCAGAGTTCCATACCGCATTTATAACTATTATCGCACAATATTAATATCTCTGTAACAGACGAAACTCCATATTAAACTTAGCATTTCATCAACTTTCAGAAATTAGTTTTTCATTAAAGCAACAATGTTAATGAAAACACTAATGTCGATAATTATTGCCTTTCATTAACTATTGCCTTAAATAGGTTACATTTAAGTCTTCGATAGATTTCATCGATAGATACTTTATACATGTTTTATAAAGTAATTGTAATAGCACCCTGTTCTGGGGCGCTATACTCGCGTAGGACTTGCTCGCCTACTGTACTGGGGCAGGTATGCTCGTAGATCGTCTCTGGGATGCATGAAATTTCCTCCGAAAGCTTTTGGGACAACAAATAACATTTATTTACAAAAATTGGCGAAAACACTAAATATTAAAGTAAACCAAATTGACATATTTTGAGTCTCAGCGCCTGTACAAAATCAGAAAGCATTAACCGAGCGTTTTATACCCAAAATAACATTCTTTCGCTGGAAAACAGAGAGATGTCTCCAAGTCGTAGGCCTGAATAAAACTGCTCTCTTGCAGATCTTATCTCCCTTCCTCGGGGGGGGGGCAACATTCTCGAAACTTGATTCCTGCCGAAAGGAGAAGTCCTCCCTTCAAGATATACTGCCGGCCTGCAAAAACACCAACAAGCGCATCCGAAAAACCTTATCACCCCCCTCCATTGCCGACCTATTTACCCAAGGATTGCCGGGTAGGAGGGGTCAACGAGGACGATTTTGCAGATATCAAGAAAGGCACACATATGCTGAACGCTGGTCATGCGGTCCAAATTCCTTACAGTAATGAAATTATAAAAAGGCCAAATATCGTACAATTTAAAATGATGCATTACTTACATCATTGCTATAATAGTAGGATCCGTTCGGAACAAGTTCATATTTGGTACCACTTCTAGTCCAGAATGCGAAATCCTCCTAAAAAAGAGATTATATTATCACAATCATAAACTTCATTGAAAATAAATATATATTTCAACTGCATATTATCCAATCTACATGATTTTACAGGTAGGTCATAAAATTAATTCTGAAGTGAATTAAGAATTCTTAATAATTGAGCAATTTAATAATGTCTGTTTTCGGCAGAAAGTAAATACATCTAAACTTTAACGGGAAAAACTTTTTCTGTAGTAATCCTTAATTCCTTGCCTTACGGTTTGAGTTCTAAATTCGCTGGCTATAAAAAACTCACAAGGTTAAGCCTACGTCGATTCTTTCACAGGATGAGCATTAAAAATGGGTCAATCAGATTACTTGTTTTTTGATATAATAACGAATGTTTAAAGTTAAGCGAATTTTATGTTGCAAGATTTTTGAAAATATAAAACAAATAGCTCTGACTGGATATCATCAATTAGACCTCTTGCAGGAAGGTAATCATTTATAAATTGTAACCAAGTGTCACAAGAAGTAGATCTAAAGTCTCCGTTTTAAGTAGAAAGATATATGTAATCATTTCCTCTCTACGGGTCATCAACTTAGTTTATTTATAGCTATCTTTAGCAATAAATCCAAACAAAATACATTAATTTTGTAAACGAGTAAAGATATTAAGAACTATAGTACTTATTGCGAGAAGTTTAATAATCTCCATAGTAACACAGTTATCTAATTAATATTAACTTATTTAAAAATGATTTCGCGAAAGCATTTCTAATTTGGTGAGAAAAAATTAGAAGTGTAAATTATTTATAGGTTTATAATGGATACAAATAGAGAACAGTAAAAAAGTATCCGTACTTTTGAGTGGGTTTTTAATGTTGTCAAATTATAGATAATTTTCTAGAAATCGTTTATGTGGGATTTTTTTTAATTAAAAATCTTTAGTCTTCAAATTTGAACTTAAAATTTGAATGCAAAGAGAAATTGTTTTACTTGAAATTAGAAGACTATTTTAATCACATATGGCTTCCATTTTTATCTTTCCAATGCAACTGGCAGTATAGACAGATATCTTTCTGCAAAAAAAGGTACGAAGTTATTAATCATTTAGAATCACCTGGGGAATACGTGTAACTTATGAATGCTTCTGTGTGAATAAATTGCCACCGCTTGTGTTCGTAATTTAAAAGAAGAAACCAAATAAAAGAACTCCAGGCTTGGCCTACCCCCTTTAGAGGTATTGTTTGAACTTGGAGGACATTAAGGCCGCGAATCTATTTTACGTGCACCAGACGTTATTAATGAAGAGGGTGGAATATTGTCCGACTTAAGCCTCGAACTCAAAACACTCAGGTTAGGAAATTAACTCCGTTTGAGCTACCGGGGTTCATATAGATTTCATTAGATAAATCGTTATATCAATGTAACAATAAGTAAATTTTGACCAATAGAAGGGCCCGTTGGTTTGGAGGGATTCTGACCCTTCCTTTCTTGACTGGACCCCTGTTTTTTTTCTCCGCTGGGGAAGTCTGTTTTTTTAGAGGACAAGGTTGTCACCATAGGATAGAAGAGGGTGAACGCTCCTGGTATCCGCTGCTTGAGGAAGAAACATGCTTTGGAGTGTCACGAGAAAAAGGAAAAGCATCGCCATATTTGCGAGACCGATGCCAGAGGAGTCGTCAATATATACAAATCAAAAGTTGTATTCCCTAAGCATTTAATATATAAAATAATTTAATTAAGATATTTGTAAATGTGTTTTTAATAAGTTTTAATTTCTTCTTTCTCAGCCATTAAGCCAACGTAACATTATTTTTACAATCCATAAAATTAAAAAAAATAAGATGTATAAAAAATTTTAAAAATCAAAGAATTTAATAATTGATGATCAAATTCAATTGTTTTCCAACCGTTATTTTAGGTAACATATAAAGCAAAATAAATTAACAGTAGTTTAGCGATGGTGTACAATAAAAATTCATAAATCCTTAATACTGAATTTTTGCAGAGATAATTTAGTACTTTAATATAAGTAAACTAATACTTCCTATTCTAAGAAATATATTTTCTTGCTTTTCCACAATTTTCTATGAATTAATTTTTCTTGGCGATAAATGTGTCTTGCCAAAATTATATTTTCTTAATTTTGTTTTTGAAATAAAATGTATAAAAATTTAACAAATGAAATAATTTAATAATTGATGATCAAATTCAATTATTCACCAACCATTATTTTAGGTAACATATAAAGCAAATTAATTTTCCAAAAGGTTAGAGATGGTGTCCAATAAAAATTCATAAATCCTTAATACTGAATTTTTGCAGAGATAATTGAGTACTTTAATATAAGTAAATTAATACTTTCTATTCTAAGAAATATATTTTCTTGCATTTCCACAATTTTCTATGATTTTTTTTCTTGCCTATAAATGTGTCATGCCAAAATTGTATTTTCCTACTTCTGTTTTTGAAATAAAACGTATAAAAATTTAACAAATGAAATAATGTAAGAATTGATGATCAAATTCAATTGTTCACCAACCGTTATTTTAGGTAACATATAAAGTAAAATAACTTCACAAAAAGTTAGAGAGGGTGTCCAATAAAAATTCATAAATCCTTAATGCTGAAGTTTTGCAGAGATAATTGAGTACTGTAATACAAGTAAATTAATACTTCATATTCAAAGAAATATATTTTGTTCCTTTTCCAAAATTTTCTATGAATTATATTTTCTTGGCTATAAATGTGTCTTGTCAAAATTGTATTTTTCTACTTTTGTTTTTGAAATAAAGTGTAAAGAAAATTTAACAAATAAAATAATTTAATAATTGATGATCAAATTCAGTTGTTCAACATTCGTTATTTTAGGTAACATGTAAAGCAAAATATCACAAAAGTTTAGCGATGGTGTACAATAAAAATTCATAAATCCTTAATACTGAAGCTTTGCAGAGACAATTGAGTACTTTAATATAAGTAAATTAATACTTTCTATTCAAAAAATATATATTTTGTTGCTTTTCCACAATTATCTATGATTTAATTTTTCTTGCCTATAAATGTGTCTTGCCAAAATTGTATTTTCTTAATTTTGTTTTTGAAATAAAATGTATAAAAATTTAACAAATGAAATAATTTAATAATTGATGATCAAATTCAATTATTCACCAACCATTATTTTAGGTAACATATAAAGCAAAATAATTTCACAAAAGGTTAGAGATGGTGTACAATAAAAATTCATAAATCCTTAATACTGAAGCTTTGCAGGGATAATTGAGTACTTTAATATAAGTAAATTAATATTTTCAATTCTAAGAATATATTTTGTTGCTTTTACACAATTTTCTATGAATTAAATTTTCTTGGCGATAAATATGTCTTGCCAAAATTGTATTTTCCTACTTTTGTTTTTGAACTCGAAATCAATAAAATGATTTTTAGAAATACATTTCCTTTCAATTTTTATAAGACTGCAAACATCGTATTGTGAAGGAAAACTAGCTAAAAAAATATCAATTTACTTTTCGATATGTGTAACAGGCAAAAATCTAGTGTAAAACAGAGAATTCTGTATCCGTGACTATACACCTTTTTTTAAAGAAAGCATGATGGAAAAACGATTTCGCATCTGTTAAGCTTCTTCTTTTCAGCTGCACTTACATTAGCTTCTTACTAAACACCGCACAAAAATTTTATCCCTTAAACCCATGGAATAGAAGGGAAATCCTCTTTGTCTACTTCTACAAGCACATATTTCTTATCTCCCCTTTTCTTTACTTTATCGTATAAAGATTTTCTTCTCGTTTTCAGAAAAAAATCTTGAGTGAAGTCGCTCTGGTATTCTCTATTTACACTTGTATTTCAATACTTAATTGTTTTATACCTGTATGCTATCTCTACATATTTTATAAGGAAATGTAATAAAGTACGTATGTTCATCAAAAAGTAAGGTAATAAGAGTTTTGATGAGTGCACATATTTTTCGTTTGGATTGAATTTATTGTCGAAACAAATAAAAAGATCACAACTTTCAGACATTGATTGATATTGAAAAATGTGTATCGTTCCAGATTCTCAATTCTTTACATCGGAAATAGAGGACGCTTTGTCAATTTTTTTAAATTGTTATTTTACTGCATTAGTGTACAATTTTCTCCCCTCTATTATGTGATAAAACCAATATCATTTCCTAAAATTGAAAGATTTCGTGAAAGACAAAAATTACAGATTCAACATGTTTTCAAGGTAAACACACCAATTTGACATAACACTTCTTGTTTACTTCTTATCTCTTTTACATAAAAGACATTTATAAATGTTTTTGATAATAGCGATCAACACAAATAAATGTTTAAATATCTTATGTTCGTTCCTAAAATTTCATTTTTTGACATAGTGCACCATGATCTGGACACTGATTTCTTCTATGCATTTTTCAGCAATTGGTGTATTGGAGGTACAATTACTTATGTGACTATGTGGAAAATTAATATGTTCCACTATCTTATAAACGTTGTATATCTGTTTGAAATCATGAAATATTTTTTTTCCTCACAAAATATATTATTTTATTCTCGAATCTGTGCTCGTAGATTGTTACAATCCCAGCAGAAACATTCGCTTCTTCTTTTTCAATATGTCAGAGATTTACATTTGTAAAACATAAATTACATTTTATATATTTGGAGGTCCATTTATACATTGTGAAAAACATGAATTAATAACTAGTTTCATAGAGAATTTACGACGACATTTTACATTTCTTCTTTAAATAGGAAATTTTAATTGATTTAAAATAATACTTAATGTTAGTATTTTTAAGGTTGGTATGTCGTGCAGGTACGGCATATGCATTAGGAATGGTCATATATTGGTAGATTCACATACTACTTCGTCCCTAAGTTGTCCTGGTTTAGGAATTAGTCGAATCACTGTTTGTCTCAGCTTATCATAAATCACATTTTTTTAACGTTTTTTAAATAGATCGCTTCTATAATTGGAAGATATTGTATTTTAATATAAAGTTTTGTTTCGTTGTCCCTTTTAAACAATAGGTGACTTCAAGTCCTTGGGGTTGGTGACGGATTTCGAATTATGTATGTGTGCATGTGCTGGGATATCATTAAGGCCTGATTATCAGGCGAATGCTTACTCTGTTAATTTGAGTGATTTTTAAATATATGTGACCAAAAATCAATAGAAATTGTCTTCTTTGGAGATACTTTAAAATACTTTATTGTATAAATTTATTAAAGCTTTCTCCATGTATTTATTCTTTTACACATTGATAAATAAATGTATGTATGTTTTGTTTCTCTATCCCTTTTAAACATTAGATGAATTCAAATCCTTGGAGTTGGTAAGGGATTTCGAAATATGCTTTTAGAAATTTATTAAAGCTATCTCCTAAGTATTTATTCAAGAATTCAAGTCCTTGGGGTCGGTAAGGGATTTCGAAATATGCTTTTAGAAATTTATTAAAGCTATCTCCTAAGTATTTATTCTTTTACCCATTGATAAATAAATGTATGTAAGTTTTGTTTCTCTGTCCCTTTTAAACATTAGGTGAATTCAAATCCTTGGGGTCGGTAAGGGGTTTCGAAATATGCTTGTAGAAATTTATTAAAGCTATCTAATTATTTATTCTTTTACCCATTGATAAATAAATGTATGTATGTTTTGTTTCTCTATCCCTTTTAAACATTAGGTGAATTCAAATCCTTGGGGTTGGTAAGGGATTTCGAAATATGCTTTTAGAAATTTATTAAAGCTATCTAATTATTTATTCTTTTACCCATTGATAAATAAATGTATGTATGTTTTGTTTCTCTATCCCTTTTAAACATTAGGTGAATTCAAATCCTTGGGGTTGGTAAGGGATTTCGAAATATGCTTGTAGAAATTTATTAAAGCTATCTAATTATTTATTCTTTTACCCATTGATAAATAAATGTATGTAAGTTTTGTTTCTCTATCCCTTTTAAACATTAGGTGAATTCAAATCCTTGGGGTCGGTAAGGGGTTTCGAAATATGCTTGTTGAAATTTATTAAAGCTATCTAATTATTTATTCTTTTACCCATTGATAAATAAATGTATGTATGTTTTGTTTCTCTATCCCTTTTAAACATTAGGTGAATTCAAATCCTTGGGGTAGGTAAAGGGTTTCGAAATATGCTTGTAGAAATTTATTAAAGCTATCTAATTATTTATTCTTTTACCCATTGATAAATAAATGTATGTAAGTTTTGTTTCTCTGTCCCTTTTAAACATTAGGTGAATTCAAATCTTTGGGGTCGGTAAGGGATTTCGAAATATGCTTTTAGAAATTTATTAAAGCTATCTCCTAAGTATTTATTCTTTTACCCATTGATAAATAAATGTTTTATAATAAATATTTTATAATAGTAAGTTAACACATTAAATATATGAAATAGTAATTTTCAGTTATACATTTCTTATTAAACTTTTACAAATTTGGGATTACAATTTAAAGAAAAAAAATGTGAAAACCTTTATATTCAACGGTTGTTTGCATGCCTGTAAAAACTGTTTATAAAGTTTCTGGATTCTCGTTTATAAATTATGATAGAAATTATTTGGAAATAATAATTGTTAAAATAAAATTGATTTTTAAAGCTCTAAACCATTTTTAACAAACAGTGTACAAGTGTTTAATTTATCCGAAAATCAATAATGAATATTTGGTGCAATAATGAGGTGAGTAATAAAAAAATGAAGTCATTAAAACTTCTTACCCAATTTTGAAAAAAAAATCTATTTAAATGGATTAATTATTTTAGGAGAATATTCATGTAAAAAAATAGTTTGAATAAAAGCTGTTCAGGGATGCAGTAAGAAATTCTTAAAAAGAAAATCATCATAGTTTAGTATTTCTCTATAATGCAAATTAATAAAAAAATTATGGTGTTTAAATAAGGCATCAAAGTATACTAAAATAAATAATTCAAAATAATACCAATGAAATAATTCATTTAAAAAGTTTTTGAAATATATGTTAATAATATTATTATATTATTGGAAAGATAAACTATTTAAGAATTAGATATTTATATCTACATATGAACTACATAAGAATTAATAAAAAAAATATATAGTGTTTAAATAAGGCATCAAAGTATACTAAAATAAATAATTCTAAATAATACCAATGAAATAATTCATTTAACAAGTTTTTGAAATATATGTTAATAATATTATTATATTATTGGAAATATAAACTATTTAAGAATTAGATATTTATATCTACATAAGAACTCATTCGAAAAATTTACAGGAATTAAACTTTTTCTTTAGTTACTATTTTAATTTCAGCACTAATGGTTGTAAAAATAATGTTACGTTGGTCTAGTGTTTGAGAAAGAAGAAATAAAACACATTAAAAAAGACATGGACAAATATATCTTGATTAAATATTGTTATAAGATTAAGGAATACAATTGGGATACAACTTATCATTTGTAGATATGGAAGAACTCCTCTGGATTTGGCGTCGGTCTCGCAAATATGCGATGTTTTTTCCTTTTATCGTGTAGCTCCAAAAAATGTCTATCCCGCAAATAGCGGATACCAGCAACGTTCACCCTCTTCTCTCCTCTGGTAACAAATTTGTCCTCTAAAGAAATCAGACTGCACCGCGGAGAAAAAACAGGGGTCCAATCCCGAACGGAGGGGTCATAATCCTGAAAAACCAACGGGCCCTTCTATTGGTTGGGAGAAGTCTGAGGTTTTTTCTAGTCCAAACCGGTCTTGTACTGTATGTCTTTGACGAAGGCTTACGAGAAGGGGCAAAAAAATCTGAACAGAATGTAACTTATTGTTACAATGGTATAATTGACACTTATATAGCATATTGAGAGGAAACTAGTTTTCATTAAAATATGTATAATGCTCATTCCTTAAAAAAGGGATTTAATAAAGTATTTTATTTCTATACTATCTATTATAATTCAAAATTCTTACTAGGCAGATATCGGAAAATATTTTAAGACGTTTTATAAACACCTGATAACACTATTATTTACATAATTTAAAATGCATAAATTATTTTACAATCATGAAAAATACTATATATAAAAAAATTTTTAGTCTTAATATTTTAAAATAAAAACATATCAAATCATTTTTTGGATAAGTTTCAGTATTTCTATTTTAAATTAGTATACAAAATTTCATTCAGCTATGAGGACTAAAAATATATGAAATATGGTGCGCAAAAACTAAAAGTTGTAAAAAATGATAATAGGCAGTCTATTGTTTAAATTATATATGAACCTTATAAATTAGATAAAAAATTGAATTCATAACTAATCTGTCGTTCGATCCGATATAAAAAAACGAATTATTGTAAAACGAACAAAAATGTTCACAAATTCCCTATATAATAATAGCCTAAATTGTCTATCCATTTGTCCGTCTGTCCGCGAATTAATGAAGCTTTTATACCCGGAATGGATACAAGCATCCATATTGGATTTTTTTTATGAGTTAGGCTTAGCAAAATTCAAAGCGAGTTCGAAATCCACCTCATCACTCCTTTTCGAGTGTTTAATGCTATTATTTCAAGCCTCATTCTCCCTCTTATTCTATACTAAATTCATTCTTGATAGGATGGGGAGGGCAGATATTTAAATTTCTGGACTGTTTTTACTCGACCCTCATATACTCTAATTAGTTCCCTCGTCACGTGTAGGCTTGGCAAGTTCGGTAAAGTGTCTAACCATTTGATCGTCGTACTTCTCAGGTTCACGGTTTTGCCCCCAAAGGAGTTAACCCATTAGCGCCCAGTGATCTATTTTTAGATCGCTAAACATGGCTTGGTAAACTCGCTTTTAGATGACCTTAAACCCACCCCACACATTCTATACTGCACAGGGGGCAAGACAAGGCATGCACCTGTTTACCAACAAGTGGTTTTCTTGTTTTGTTTATATCATTGATCTAAAGAGATAAGAGAAAGTTTGTATCGCCCTTTCGTTCCGCCTTTTTTCTACGTTCCTTAGCATAAACACTGAAAACAGCTAAGTAATAAGCAAAAGTTAAATTTTTTTTTGGCGATTTAATATCTTCATAGATGTAGCTATCAGAATATAAACCGATGTTATCTTAAAACAAATATAAATAGTAAAAATTAGTGTCAAAATACTGCTGATCTAGAAATAGATCACTGGGCGTTCGGGCGTTTTTTTTTCCTGACCCTGGTAATATTACGTTTTTTCATCTTTAGATGAAAATATGAGTTGAAAAGTATTTAATAGCTTTCAGGATGCAGTTGATTATCTGTTTTCTGAACAAATTAAAGAGGATATTATTGCCATATTCACTGATGTAGATGAACTGACAGATGAAGAGAAAATAGATGATAAGTTACATGCTCCATTTGTAAATGATATTGTTGGTAAAATAGAAGTAATATCAAAAGATGAGTGTGATTAAATAGATTTACCTTCAACGTTTGAGAGGAAGTCTAAAATATTAAAAACAGAAAAGCCAAAAATTGTTTGGAAAAAAATCCGAATTATACCAAATGGTCGGAATTAGGGGAAACTTATAAGAATAATATTTTGGCAATGGAAAATGATCTTGCAAATGCATCTTGCATCATTGCTTTGAAAAACTTTTTTTCTGATGAAGTATATAATGTAATTGTGGATGAGACTATTCTCTATGCTAAAAATGTCAAAAACGACCATGATTTAATTATCACTAAAGAAGATATAAAGATATTTATAGGGTTTTTGATATATTTTGGCTATCTTACTCTTTCAAGTGAAAGATATTATTGGAGTGATGTAGAAGATTTAGTGATAGGTCTTGTACAGGACTCTTTTAATAGAGATACTTACCTAAAAATAAAGTCATATATTCATTTCCAAGCCATTTCAAAAGCAGATGAACGTAAGAATGACAAATCAAGATAAAACTCCTTTTGGAGAGAATAAGAGGTAAAATATGGTACTGGTGTCTATTCACTCGAATAATTGATATGGCTGTAGTTAATGCAAGTATTCTGCACAGAAATGTTCATAAAGGTGATTCTATGCCCATGTAAGATTTTCGAAGAGCTGTTGCTGTAAAATATCTAAAATTGGGAATCGGAAAAAAAGTTTTGAACGGTCGACCTTACAGTTTTCCTTCATCCTCAAAAGCTAATCTCAGTCATGATGTTCGCTTTTATACGCTTTTATAAACATTATGGGACAAAGAAAGGGCAAAAGACGCTGTCGACTTGTAGGGTGCCAAGGAAGGCCCCTAACATATTGTGTGAAGTGCGATGAAACTTTATGCAAGAAGTGTTTCTTCAAATTCCACACTAAACTGTAGAAACATTGAAATTTTATTATTTTAAAATAATTAAACTTTACTATGTACATTCTGTAATATTGTGAAATTCTGCATAAATAAACGTTTTTTAAAAGAAAATGCATTAGTTTTTATCTATTTGGTTCGATTTTACCACGTTATTGAAGTACTAATGATTGTTGTGTGTTTGCTAAAATATATCCTCCGAACGCCCAGTGAACTATTTTTAGATCAGCATTTTTAAAAAAAACTAAGGTACGTATTGACAATATTCGATAATAATATTCATGTTGATGGTAAAAGACACACAATTTATGAATTATATGTCAGTGCGTCAAAATAAAATAATTTGGGCGTTAATGGGTTAAAGTATTCTGAATGTCTAATTAATTTAATATTTTCTGCTTTTTCTTTTAAATTCTTATTCCTAAAGTTGTTTTATTATTTTTAAATTACATGCTTACTAGTTTTTCAACTTTTTATGATTTTTTAAAATATTTATTTTATTAAATTCACATATTGCTGTACGGATGTCCCTGGCCACATAAACATTCCATGTTTTCTATCCTTAAACTTTCATCTCGTAATATAATAATAGCCTAACATATCTGTCCTCGAATTTATGAAGTGGTTGGACCAGGAATAGATAGAGCATCCATATTGGATTGTTGATGAGTTAAGGTTAAAAAATTCAAAGCGAGTAAAGTTTATCTTTTCCTAAACTATAGATCTGATTCTAAAATAAATTGGTATGAATAAGCTTCGTATCAGAACGAAAAATACTGTCATCTTTGAAACGTTCGAAATCCACACCGTTCCTCTTTTCGAGCGTTTAATGCCATTATATCAAGTCCCATTTTAAGAGCAGGCGATTAAATTTATCAATTTATCACATAACAATAAGGTACGAATAACAATTTTTTAATTCCTTTAATCATCTCATCTTTTTATCTCATTTAATCATTATTTTTAAATTATTTAAATATCTTCTGCATTATTCCCATACGTTTTATCACTAAACTTAGATATTACATAAATAATTTTCTTTTATATTTGGCTTAAATAATAGGTTAGGTACATATGTGATAATTTCAATTGATTATTTTTGTTGAAAGATAATTCTCAGCCAAAAAACAAACCATTTTTTTTACCTGCCTCAGAGGATATTTTACAATTCTGGAAAATTCAAAATGTTACTGATCCCGTCATATGACGGGCTATATTCTAGTTAATATATAAATATAAAAAAAAATGTAGAAGCTATTTTAGGTTTAGTAGTTCTCAGGAGACATCCTAAGGGCGCAAAGTACAGCTCCAAAATGAAAATTATACTAAGGAGATTTTAAGATGATTTTAGTAAATGTTTATGTGTTCACATTTATTTCAGAATATAAATAAATAAAAAAATACTCTAGTAAATCCAAACGCTATATCTAAAGTTAATATTAATGAAAATGTTTAAACTAACCTTTTGATTTATTATAGAATTTTTTAAAGGATTGATACCGTAAATCAGTAGTCTTTCTAAATTTCTATTGAATTTTTCTTTTTAGATTCAGTTTACACAGGAAATTACATTTTCCAACAGTAATTTACAGTTTAATTTTCATACAAAACATGTGTTGAACATATTTTTATCCGAAAAATACATGAAACGAGAGAAAAAAAATCTAGAGGCATACATTTTTTTAAATATCTCGTTATACAAAGTTTACATATACTAGGTATTAAAATCAAGTTAAAACTAATTCTCTATCTTTAATAATCTTTTTGAAAATTGTATCAAAAAGAATAGATATTGTTTTTAAAGTAAATAGAAATAGATATGAAAGTTTATAGATAACTGTTAACTAACTAGATAATTGTTAATTAGGTTTAGTATGTTTTAGATCAACTGTCGCATATAAAACTCACAGGTTTATGACAACAAAATCCATGACATTTACTGTCCAAAGAGCAACATCTTTATATAATGATCATTTTCTTAAATCTTAACAAATTTGCCAAATTGATTCTGTATAATTTGCATTGGTACAATTCATTATGTCTGCACTGAAAGGATTAAATCTTTCTTTCTCATTAATTTGAAAGTCTTCTAATTTTGCCTTACTACTTAAAACAGTTTTAAATGTTTTTGTTATTTTTATGCTGGTTATTAAAATAGTAAATGTAAAAGATATATTTTCTGTGTATATATCGAGTTTTAATAAAAAAAATTGAGAATTTTAATTTAAACTTAGAAGTTTTAATCATCTAAATAAAGTCGAAATTTAAAACGAATACAGATTTATCTTAATATATTCCCAAATTAAGTGCGTCTGGTATACAGTTTTTGAGAGTAATGAGGAATTACGTCTCAAAGAATATTTTTAACTTGGCAAATAATTTCTTAAAAATTAATTTCTCAGAAATGTTTTTAAAGATGTGATAGACGTTGCAGACTGATTTTGCAAATTATTAAATTATTAAAACCGTAAAACATTTTATGCATATATAATAAGAGGATCGGAAAGCAGTGTCTTTACTCTATTACAAATTCAAACAGGTAAATTTTTATCGAGTTTTTATTTTTAATCAATAATGTAATCACTCTCTTTATCAACAACCTTTTCGTATCCACTGAGAAAATTTTCCTTTCTGGATCAATAAAAATCTATTGGTTTTCGAAAAATACTCTTGGGGTATAGCTCAAAAATTAATAGATTTTTATCGAGAGGATACGGAATTATACTGGAGTAGTGTTTTGGACATCATCTAACATTTCAAAATTTTTGCCATTAATCAAATGTCGTAGTGATCGGAATAAATAGAAATGAAAGTGCACAATATCGGGCTTTAATGGTGAATAACAATATCCTCCCATCCCGATTTATAAACTCTTTCATGATTTTGTCTAGTGCAGTGAGAGCTTCCACTATCGTGTTGTAAGATAGCATATTTTCTGTTGAAATAGTTGAAAAAGTTTCCATTACAAATTGAATTATTTAATGCAATTGTTCCCATTAAGGGTCCAGATTTCACCACTTCAATATAAACGACCCCCTGAATGCTCAAAAGACACAAAAGCGTCATTTTCGGCTGTAAACCTTGCTTAATTACACTTCTTTGGAAATTCATTCGAAGAGAATCACCACTTTTTGCGTTTTGTATTATCATAGAGGATCCATTTTTTTTATCTCTATTGATCAAGCGATTAAAAAATACCGTTTCAATATTGTCGCGGTGAAACAATATGTGGTGGATAGTTTAACTTTGTTTTCTTCTGGCAGATTATGCTGGATCCTAACACCTGCTGTACTTACTTAATCTACTTCAAATGTTCTTGGATTTACGACGAAGATTCGTTAAGAATGTTTGACAGTTGTTCCATTGCCTAAAATGGATTTTCTTCCACTTCGTCTCTGATTTCTTCCACTTCTTTCTAAACCAGTTGTTCTTCCTTATCAATACAAGTGTATAAGATCGAAATTCCCGAATTCGAACTTAAAAAAACCACATATGGAATTTACAAACGTCTAATACGTTTGAATAAACATCGGAAATGTTTTTCGTAGCAAATGTTTTTCGTAGCGTTGTTCATCTTTGCATTACTACCTTTATGAAACTTAAAATGTATACAATGACGGTTATGTACTTCTTCTGGTATTTGGCTTCCATTTCACGCTAAACTGAAAAAAAAAATTATTTTATTATTTAGGAGTAAGCAGAATTCCTTACTCCGATTCTGCCTAAGTAATACGGCAACCAACGACGACTCATCGCGACAGCCGTTGCTAAACCATCAACCATGTTCATACCTGCAGCCCCTCACCTCCGGATTCCAATCTGTAGGGACGTACCGTCCTCACTCATCTAGCCCTTTACGATCCGGAGGATCAGGGTCACCAGGATTAAATTTAGTTCCAATAGGAAGCACTGAAATTTAATGACTCCAATTTGAGTCTGTAAAAATGTCACCATAATGAGTATTTTGAGTCAATCCTGCGGGAGCCAATCACTCTTTATTTAATTCCAAATTACACACAAGAAAGGTATTACATTGAGATGTTTACAGTATAAACAAATTTTACGAGAAGTCTTCCATACAGAAGATCAGACAACGTTCCATTATCAAGTCCCAATCTGCTGATCGGAGAAGCACAAAGTAGTAAAAGTTCTACATTGTAACGTATCCGGTCCCTGTTATAGGTGACACAATGAAAAATAAGGTGCGTCTGGACTAATAAATTTATTTACACCTCTGCTATATACATCATTTCATAAATATACAAAATAAAAACAATTTCCGAATACAGGTATGGGATTAGATACACGAAGGCTTAAGTAGAGACGTGTAATATCTAAGATCAGAATCTGCCGAAATATTGATGATCCGACGGAAGAAACAATTCGGTAGCTCTCTCGAAAGTTCACTGAAGTAATGGTAGAATATCAAAGCTAAGTTAGAGTTCCGAAGGGAAATATGCAAGCAATCCTGTAGAGTATTATATTAAAAAAGAACACCCAATGCACAAGATATCGTTTCAATCTCAGCAAGAGACATATCCCAAGACGGGATTTAGCTAAATAAAACTCTCCTATGGAGAGACTGATAGAGGCGACCTCCGAGTTAGCCGATGTGGAAGAAAAGAAAAGATCCCAAGGTGAATCTCTTTAAAGAAAAGATCCCAAGGTGAGATTATAGAAAAAAAATCTCCCTGATAGAGAGACTGGTCAAGGCGACCTCTGAATTAACTGGTTGCTTGCTAACTAACCTCTTTTTTAAAAACCAAATCTTCTCTCGTCTCTTTCTAGGAGAAGGGCCTCTAAGAGATGGCCCTCACCCACAATTTCATAATTGGATCATCAGCGATGACCTCACCTTCGAACAACTGGATTGGTCTGGGTTAAACAATCATCGGCCGCAAACCTACGGGTCCCTGGAATACTTAGCGGTTAGATTAAAGTCGCGGCAAATCCATTGTCGTTCCGACGGTCATTTTTCTCGCTGTCAGTGAAGGTGCCGGGTTGTCTGGTATATTGTTTCTCTACTATAAGGCACAACAGTGTAGACATAGTGGTGTCAGGGAAAACAATCCCTTTGTATCCACACAAGCGAAGTCCACCTCTCAAATTAAAGTTCTTTGATGTCAACACACCGCTAAATCACGCCGTTACAACATCTACAAAATTGCGACGAAAGTACTACATCCTTAGATTATTGAAGAAACTGCAGCTGAAGACGATGTGTCGAAGATCACCAACTTCGTATCTGCACCAGCACATCTTGTCCTTACCAAACAAGTCACTTTCAACCTTTAAATGTCTTTGGTCCAACCTTGAAGTACAGAATGAGCTCATAAATAACTAACCACTATCGACATGGTCAAAAAAGGCCCCTAAAGTTCCCCTATTATAATTTAGTAGAATTGAATAAATGTATTTTAAAAAACCTTATAAAACAAATAATTTTATTGATTGAGCAGTTTTGAGTAAATTCTAAAATCTCTTATTTATGAAAGAATTTTGTTTTTGTTCGTTGAATTTTCAAAAGAAAAAATCAATTTTTTTAAAACTGAAGTGGAGTTTTATTATTCTAAATAAAACCGATATTTAAAACTACTACTCAGATTCATTCTTATGCGTGGAAGGAGGATTTAACATACATTGTGTAATAATCGATGAAAAATAAAGTCGAAAGAGAATAAAAATTGACATTAATTCATAAAAATTAATATTTCAACTATATTAAATCGATTTTATTACTCTAAGTAAAATCGATATTTTAAATTGTTACTCAGATTTATACAGATTTTTTCTAATGCAAAGAGTTTTTGATATACATTGTGTAAGAAACGATGAAAAATTTAGTCTGAAGAAAATAAAAATTCACATAAATAATAATAAAAATTAATATTTCAGCTATATTAAATCAATTTTATTACTCTAAATAAAATCGATATTTAAAACTGTTACTCAGATTTATTCTAATGCAAGCAGTTTTTTCATGTGCAATGTGTAAGAATCGATAAAAAATGTAGTCAAAAAAGAATAAAAATTGACATAAATAATTCATAAAAAATAATATTTCAACTATATTAAATCGATTTTATTAATCTAAATAAAATTGATATTCAAAATTGCTACTCAGTTTTATTCTCATGCACGCAAAGAGTTTTTGATATACATTGTTGAATAATCGATGAAAAGTCAAGTCAAAAGAGAATAAAAATTGACATAAGTCATAAAAATTAATATTTCAATTATATTAAATCCATTTTATTACATTAAATAAAATCTATATTTAAAACTGTTACTCAGATTCATTCTAATGCATGGAAAGAGGATTTGATATACATTTGATATACAATCGATAAAAAATAAAGTCGAAAGAGAATAAAAATTGACATAAATAATTCATAAAAATTAATATTTCAACTATATTATTTGATTATAAAAAGGTGAGTAAGTTATTTTATTTTATGTGTGTACTAATTTTCTTAGACTTAAATTAATATTTCAATTAAAATGCTTTGTATGGTTCCTCATTCCCTTAAAACAATTCAAAATCACAGAACATTTAATTTAAATTAAAGTATGAAATGAAAGCACTTGCCTCTTATTATCTATAAACAAACCTAATGTCTTTTCATAGAAAATTGCCTTGTTCAAATGGATGAGATTTACGAGTCCAAAATGCTTTCTCCTTTAAGGAGATGATAGATTTGAAGCCATAAATTTTATTTAGATTAGTTTTTAGATTAAGGAGGCAATGATGTGTAGCAATTACAGTCAATGTTTCTAGAGTATTTTGCTTTTTTATTCTCACACGCTCTCTAACACAATAAATGTCTGTTTTATCTAATTATTTAAGATTAATGCAGGAAGGTTAAAGGTATTTTATGGTTATTAAAAAGAAGTATCCCTGTTGAATTTCTTACCTGGCTTAGCATAAGTAAATCAAATTTCATGTGGAAATCTTTACCCTTAGCATTCCGCACATTTTTGTACCACTGCCTACCAGCAACTCCGACACATTTTCGAGTGAAATGGAGTTTTATTTTAAGTGAGAAAAATCACACGAGATGGTGAATGCTTTTAATTTTGTTTATTTTATACATATGCACTTTCTTCTTGCAAATGAAAGATAAATTTTGAATTCTGTACTTCACCATGGTGTGATATCTTTGGAAACAGCCTCCCATATGCTTTCTGGGTTTGCTTGGGTAGTATAATTTCTGAACTAGTACTTAAAGTATCAGAATTATAATCAATATTTGTCTTTTGCAATACCTTTAATTATTCACTACTACTCAACTCTAAATTGTCATAATAATTATTTTTCCCCATGCTGCTAACCATAAATAAGGTCAAACAATGGTTTAATAGTAACTGTACAGAGACTGAGCACGTCTTAACTACAGATAAGAAATGCCAAAGCCGACAATTTCGCAGTATCTTAATCATGCTAAAAACCTACGGAGCTGAGGAACAAATGCCTGATGGCCTCGTAAGGGAGCCAACGAAGATCTAAATGTTAATAATTTGTCGTATGCTTATTAAATTATGCAAATATTTTGTACGATGTATCATCAGAATTATCACTTGTATTCCCTTAAGAGGTCTCATACTTTTTAAAACCGTCTTAGTGCACTAAACAAAGTGTATCCATTTCGATAGACAATAGGTTTTCAAATATTTAATTTACTTTAAAATTTGATAAACATTTAAGACGTTATATTAAACCATTCTTATAAAACCAGGAAGTTATCAGTCTTAATTTAGTAGATTGAAAAATCTAGATCAATAATATGAATGAATTTGAAAAGTTAATGTTCAAGTGGTGTTATGGTTTGCAAGGTTTTTGTAGTTAAGGTAGATTATAGGTATTAGCTTAATATTGAAACTACAGTGATCTCAAATTTATATTCTCTAGAATAAATTAATGATCTAGAATTATTTTTATTATATGAAGTTTAGAACCTTGTTTAAATCTGAAGAACAACACAAATAAAATAAAATTATAAATAAATATACAATAAAAAACCTAAATATTTAATATCTCAAATAATATTTGGTGTTTTCAATAGAAAACACTATAGACACTAAATAAATAAGCTAATATATTTAATATTATTTTTAAATCCTACTAAACCTGCTATAACATATTTTCAATTTGTCTCAATTAGTTGTTTTTTGTTATTTTTATAATCATTTAAAAGAAATAATTTTATAATCTTAAACAAGATGAAAGAAATCTTACATTTTCTAAAATTGTTGAATAGTTTAGTTATTGTTTAATAGGATATTCAAAATCTTATGATCAATCAAATTAGACACGAAACCGTGCACGAAATATCCTTTATAAGGTATTATTCCCCATAAAGTGCCAAAGTTAGTTTCTAATATTTGAACTTACAACAAATGATACTTTAGGCTGGTTGTACACACAGTGGATTTTTTATCGAGGGGAGAATTTACCGTCGCCGATCAACAAATTCAACGTTAACACACAAGGTTGGAAAATCTCCGTCGCCGTAGTCTTACGCAGTGTAAAACTTGTGCTGCTACGAGCAGAACCCGCTCTATAGGTGCGGACAATCCCTACATTCGTCCGGGGCATCAAAATTCCGGCATTTTGGCTACGAGTGGGAGAAAAATATTGATATGTCAAGTACTCAACTAACTGAAATTTATTCATGTCGATTTTTCTTTCACTAAAAATTTACAATTCGTATTTATACTGTTTACGATTAAATTCTAAAAATACTTACAATCCTTAATTCTATAGGAAACAGTTCTGAAAAGCCGCATGTTTAATTAATAAGCAGAAATACGAAAATTTTTATAGTCGGGCACTACTCTGTAAACCATTTTTATGAGACCTAACTTCTATTGCAGACTCTTAAAAAAGTATTCTGCCACTGGGTGCATAGGGTATGTGAGAAAATATGGTTAACAAATTTACTTCTCTATTTTTCTTCCAATTGATCGAAATCCAAGGCAAACTAGCGAATTGAGTATTTATCCTAAAAATTGCCAGAGTTTTATCCCATGAAACAGGTCTTTCTTGTATTAATGAAATCCGAATTACATTATTAATAACTCTCGTGTTCACGGGACTATTCATATTCACAGCGAAAGTCCAATGCAAATGGTAGATAAAACGTTCACTGGATCGCATAGAACTCTTGTTCGAGACGATGGATACATTTTCGCTAAGCTCCAGAAGCACCAGGCGGCTGCACAGCTACCGTCGACTGCAAATTAACCGATTGTTTTTTTTTCGTCTAACGTGCAAGCTCTAGTTCATTTTAACGGACTACTATTGCAATGGCAACGACGGTAAATTTTCCGCTCGCAAAAATCCGCTGTGTGTGTAACCAGCTCTAGTTTTCTTTCCTGTCTTAATTTTATTTTTCTAAGCTTTTCTATTGCACTCGATTTGTTTTATATTATTCGTAAGATTTTATACCTGTGTTATTACTCAAAAGTATGTGTCGTAGTGAGCTAGAAACTCGTGAATATATCTAAAATATTTATTGTAAGCATGGACAAACAAAATTCATCTAACTGATTAAGATAAGTTTTCACAATATTTGCACAATGTATGGCTATACATGTATTCATTTTGGAAGAGTAGATTGATCAGAAGAACAGTCTACTTTTTGAAAAAGAAACACTCGAGGCATTTTTTACAGTACACCAACAAAAACTTTCTTATTGTGGAGAATTAGGACTTATTAAAGGTGTCATTGACAAATATTTTATCGATTGTGTACAATAAAAACAGTAGAAAAATGAATAAAAATTCCATTATGACATTACATTATACAAGTCTACCAATAAGTATTTGGACAGCTGTGATAGAAAACAAAAACTAACTTTATTCAAGATCAATAGTTTGCAGAGCCTCCAGGAGAGGCAATTACAGCGTCAACCCTCAGGGGCATACTTTCCACAAGTCTTTCTATTGCAACTAGTGGTATTGTCTTCCACTCCGCTTGGAGTAGACATACAGGTTCCTTCATCGATTTTGGAGGGTAGTGCACCCCTTAATTCGGCGATCCAACTCGTCCCAGAGGTTTTCGATAGGGTTCAGGTGTGGTATCTGTGCAGGCCAGTCCATTCTATGAACTCCATTGAACCATACCAAGCGCTGGTTAACATCGAAACATGACAAGTGGCATTGTCGTCTTGAAAGTAAAAGGGGTCCAATCCGTAAAACTGCCACAACGTAGGAAACACATTGTCATCCAAATTAGTGCAGTAGGCATCGCCGTGGAGCTTACCATGAATGGGGAACAAGGTTCCCAGTCCATATCAGAAAAAACACTCCCAGACCATAATTCCACCGAACTTGACTGTTGACACAATGCATTCTGGCAGGAGACATTCTCCAAGCAGATGCCAGATCCAGACCCTGCCATCCGAAAGGTAAAGGGTGAACCTTGATTCGTCGCTCCAAAGAACCTGTTTCCACTGATCTACGGTCCAATTTCGATGTGCTTTGTACCACATTAACCGAACACCGAGGTTGGACACTGTGATCAAATGGGCAGCAGCACGACCATGAAAACCAAGCTGATGTGCATCCTTTCGGATGGTATTCATAAAAACAATATTCTTGGATACCTGTTGAAATTTCTCGCAGATGAGGGTCATCGGTTATGTTGAGTTCTTCCAAATTTCTCTGGACAGCACGAGTAGGTCTCTATCTCTCAGTTTTGTTGGTCTGCCGAATCGGGGCACATTCCGACAATCACCGCTCACATTCCACTTCTTAATCACATAGAGCACTGTCGATTTTGGGTACTTCAGATCACTAAATATGTCCCTTAAGGATCGGCCACATTTGTGATACCTGATAATTATACCTTTCTCGAAATCAGAGAGCTCCGAACTGCGCGGTATATGGCATGCTACTAATATGTATATATATATATATATATATATATATATATATATATATATATATATATATATATATATATATATATATATATATATGTGTGTGTGTGTGTGTGTAATGATATTTTTTATCACTTTATATATATACACCCACACCCACACACACACACACACACACATATATATATATATATATATATATATATATATATATATATATATATATATAATATATATATATATATATATATATATATATATATATATATATATATATATATATATATATATATATATATATATATATATATATATATATATATATATATATATATATATATATATATATATATATATATATATATATATATATATATATATATATATATATATATATATATATATATATATTATTGAAATATCAAAATCTGAATAATTTTTATCTAGACCAACTAATACAAGAGTGTATACTTTACAATCTCTCAGTATTTTATTAGTCTTGGGTAAAGTAATAGCAATAGCTGTGATAACAATCAAATAGCATAAAAATCTGCTTTAGGACATTCAAGGACTAATAATCTAAATTACTAAACTGTAAAATAAATGGGTTTTCTAACTATTAAGAATGGTTCTTTAATCGTTATGAAAAACATATCTTCAGGCAGAATAGTAATATATAAAACCTTTATTATAACTAAATGAGATTGCTTGAAATGTCATGCATTCAAATTTAATTAATCTCAATGCAATATAATTAAGTATTAAAATGCATATGAATATTTGGCTAATTAGTTTGCTGTATGAGAAAAATAAGGAAATCGTAATAGGGTTTAATGCCATATCTTTTTATTCAAAATATATCGATCTCGTAATTTTTCATACATAATTCGTGAATCTTTTATACACAATTGAATAATATATATATATATATATATATATATATATATATATATATATATATATATATATATATATATATATATATATATATATATATATATAATATCAAAATTTTTTAACTTTAATATTTCCTTAAAATCCTTCTTTCTAACATTCTAATTCCCCAAAATATTTTTCCCAACCTCGAAATGTCGTAACCAAATGAGCATTCTCGACTTAAAATTCCTTTGATACAATTCCTAAAGGCCGAACGATGGCCGAATGATAGAGCGCTGGTCTTCGGAACAGGAGTTCGTGGGTTCGAATCCCGCTGCTGGCATGGATGTTTGTAGCCGTTCGGAATCGGCTTTAAACTGTAGGTCCCGGTCTCATTAGCCCTCGTGTGCAAAACAGTAGACCGTAGCGCTCCAAACCAAACCAAACCAATTCCTAAAGTTTTATATCCTATAGATGTAAATTTTTTGTCTATTCAACACATTTACCAGCTGTCAACGGCAAATGGCTACGCGTTTTTTCCTGATTTTAACACCTTATTCTCTGAGTTAAGTGGGAAAGTTCTTTCTGTCTTCGTTCTTGGGTGCACTTTTGATCGAGCAGAGTGATTTTTGTGTCTTTCTTTTGTTTGTCGTTGACTAGTAAAGATGTCATGTTTTAGCAGCTCTAAAATAAAATTTTAATTCTACTTGTTTCGTTCTCTTCAATGTCGGCCGGTTGTATTTTTATTACTGCTAGCTGATTAGGCCACTCCTTGCTCAGTAGACCGGGCAAGTAAAAATAATACGGGCTACATAATTATTATGACCAGAGGAAATTAATATATTACGTATATATATATATACATGTATGCATGTATGTATTATTTAGATATCAAAATGTGAATCATTCTTATCTAGACTATCTAATACAATAGGATACACATTTCAATCTCCCATGATTTTATTGAAAGAAGTTAAAGGGACTGCCTACATTCTGAGAACTTTTTTTCAAAAACGCACTATATTTACTAAATATATAAAAATTTAATCTCACTATATTATAACATTTTGAAAATATATAATTTTTCCAAACAATATCTTAAAGGATTACGGAAAAAAGACTTTTATTCAAAAAATTATAGAAAGGTAAATATTAAACATATTAAACAGCAAACGATTGTTCTGTAAAATATTTTAAAATATAAAATAAAATTAATAATTGTTTTAAATTTTAAAATACAGTCCTTATTATGCTTTAAAATAAGACATACTGCTCGTATTACTGTAATTGAGATAATCTGTAATTATGCTTTACAAAAAAAGTTACAGTAATAATTAACTTATATTTGTTATAAAAAGTTAGTTTCTAATTTCAAAATTTCAAAACTCATTTTTAGGGTAAATGAATTTCTACTTTTTACTTAGTTTACATATTTTATTCAAGATACATTATTGAAGACTAAAGAAAAATTTATTCTAAGCAGAACAGAGCATTTCGTTTTATATTAAATAAAAAGTAAGTTGTTTTAAAGAAGAATTATTAGTTCAAAAGGTACTATGTCTCTTTAACATACAGTCATAGGAAAATATATGTACGTATAAGTGCATACGTATAAGCAATCATATCAATATCTAAGCCTATAAAGTTTATCCTTTTTCCCAATTCATTATTATAAATCTTAATTTCTCCTCTTTACATTAATCCTTTTTCCCAGCCATCAAATTCGAATGAGGAAGTTTTTCATTCCTTCAGCCGAATCCCGAAATTCTTTCTCGATTCTCAAAGCTCATGATATTGCTGACATTTTATTAAAAAATTAATAACCCTCCCAGGAAAAATATGTAACAATCAGTAGTAATAGTCGTCCTGAACACAACACTTCGGCAGTTGTCTCTAGTTTAAAATCCCTCTCTTGAGAAAATTAATTGTTGTCTCAGCATTTTTCCACCAGATTTTAACACCAAATGGTACTTGGTTCTGTCCCTCTCAAGGTTGATGTTACAAGATCTATGCCGAGAGCCTTCTGACACTATCTGGTTCAGTTTTTTTTTCTGTATTTTGTCCTAATTTTTATGAGATGAAATACAAATTACGTTCGACCAAGACGAGTGATGTATTTATTCATTTAGAAGTTTAATGGGACTCTTGTCCGCCCAGTATGGGGTTTTCCCTTATAAATTTAGGGTCCGGTTTACCAAGCATTTAATATATATATATATATATATATATATATATATATATATATATATATATATATATATATATACATATGTGTGTGTAGATATATGTCATGTCCTGGATTGTCCGTCTTTAATTAAGCAATCGGGACACTATTTTTCTTCAATTTCATTCTTTATTTATATCCAAGACATGAGTGACTAGTATGCTTAACACTAAGTACTGTGGCGGCACGAAGTCTGACACGAGAGCTACTGATCTCGAAGACATTACTAGTCTAATTGACATGACCAGTTAACTCACAGCTGGGGAAAGAATATACTAACTAGCCAGCTGACGGCTGGATAGAGAATATGAACTCTTTAACGAAAATATAAAATCTTATTCTACAGGGTTTCCGTGGGGGGGGGGGGTATATGGCTGACCAGTTTGAATTTGAGAGGGCGTGTTTGGAGTGTTCTTGGACTTTTCAATTAGTTCTTGCACTTTTTCTTTTTGTTTTTAGTTTAGTCGAACAGATAGCATGGGACGCTATCCTGTGCGGTACATGTGGCTGTTCAGGGTATTAACTCACGCAAGTTATGTGACTCTATAGTGTTACAGGTGATTTACCCGTTTGATTTTATGACTTCTGTAACGTCAAAAGGAGATTAAAATTGCGTCTTCATGACCCACAGGTGGTTTCCATCTGTGTGTTTGCTTAAGGTATTGTTTGTTTCCTACACTTAGGGTCTTTGTAAGTTTTTTTCCCTCATTACTTTTTGTTTTTGAGGGACTTATTTCTACATCTTTTATTGCTATAGGACAATATTCCCATATTACAATATTATGCCCTTCCTATATTATATATATATATATATATATATATATATATATATATATATATATATATATATATATATATATATATGTCAGGTCTAAAAAGGGAGGTAGTTGGAAATTACGTGTGTTATAAACGATTTTAAAAAGGGGACTTTTATATGGTATTAAAATAAAGACCCATGATTCCGTAACCTTTTGGAGTAATGCGGTCAGGCGCAGAGATTTTTCACAGGAAATTGTTGACTAATCAAATGAGAAAAAACAGTTAGCGCGTGGACATGGAGCTGTCAACACATTCCACTTTTAGTTTCGCCACGAATAAATGAAAATGGTGCAAGTTTTGCTTTTAAATGAAAATATAATTTAATAAACTTCTTATTACTAAGAAGGACTAATTATTCCACTCGCCTTAACACTGGACCATTACACACACACACACTCACACACACACACACACACACACACATATATATATATATATATATATATATATATATATATAATGTATGTGTGTCTATTAATTAAACAGCAAACGATTGCTTGAAACATCAACTATGAAAATTTGAGTAAACGATTTATAATTAAATATGTATGTAAATATCACTATATCATTAGTATGTTGTATCTAAAAACAAATTTATTTAGCCTGTTTCATGTTTTTCTGTAGTTTAACATTTAACATATCATACACAAATAATCTCTAAACGTTTAAACTAAATCAAAATTATATCATCAAAGTACTTTATTTTTTATCTTTGTCGAACAGAAATTGAAGCAATAATCTTGTTATAGGACACAACATTGGATCATGATACTCATTTTAGAAAGAGTGGGTGAAATAAATATCCTGAGCCTTTTTAAAACCAAAGTTCTTTGCGATTTCGTTACATGAGTTACACAATACTCTAAGAAATGCCATTTTAACTTCTGTAAACGTAAATAGGATAAGAAAGGAAACGGAGGAAAGTTAAGATTCTGTTTATTTTGGAGAGAAGGGGAAGGAGGGGATTGTTCTAAACTAAACTGGGCAGCCGGTGAAAAATTTCGCCTCAGGAAATTAAGAGAGATAGAATGTAAAGCAATTTACGATACTTTACAATAAAACGGGAAACTTTATCTATTTTTTCTCTTATTCTGATTTGCTAAATATAGTGCACATTACAAACGTTTTTGTAAATTAACTTAGAGATAGAAACCTTCATACACATATTAATGTATGGGTAAAAATAGGTGAAAATAATTTTAAAGTCACGAAATCTGTCAGTTTTTACATTTCAATGGAAACACCCAATTTTAATAGTTTAAGGGTTAGGCATGTACGAGTGTATAAAAAATTTTAACTTAAAAATCCATTTTGATGACCTTGAATGCATTTTAACGTGTCGGTAGGGGTATCTGTACCTTGCGACGTATTGAGTAAGGGTAGGCGAGGCCGTCAAAAATACAGGCTGAAGCTCGATTTACTCTTGAGTAAATGCTTTATTCATGGGAATAATTATATACATTTATGTACAGGATTCAGTAATTTCCATTACTTCTGGGATCTTGTGCTGAGATAAATGTTAAAAATATACCATACGTGGGTACAGTGAAGCTAGTAACACAGGAACAGTTCGCTACAGATTGCCGGTACGGGACTCAGACACTATAATCTACCGGTCTGATGATCCGAACCGTTGACTGAGGCTCGAATCTCTCAGAGTGCGCATATCGTTGGAGTTCGTGGAGAATCGAAGGATGCAGAGTGATCCAAAAATGAGAGCAAGTGTCACTCTCAGCGATCTACTTCTAAGCCCGAAGTAGTAAAAAAGATCCCACAGTCAAAAGTCGACTTCTTAGCAGAAAGCAAAGACGCTGGTGGTCTCTGAAAGAAAGAAAGCTCCGGCAATTCAGAGAGACAAGTGGACTCTTCTAAAAAAAACACTCTTCCCAAACTCCTCTGTCTTAGCTCATCCAATCTCTTTATATAGGAGTCCCGATTGCCCCTCGCATGATTCTTCCGGAACCTTCCAGAAAGAGAATGATGCAATCTTACGGTCAGCCGACCCGCCAGGATCAGCTGATGCGCTTTCAGATTTGGCCGAAGTTCTTCTTTATGTTCGCCGACCAACGATACATTAGGGGCACCTGGGGACCCACCATCACTCGAATTATAAACATTATCAGACTCTTTTGACGGCAATAGACATCATAAAAGCGTAGAAACACTAGTTCTGAAGTATTGACAGTTTTTAATTTACCTCCATTGAAGCGACTGCCTCTGCTTTGTGTCGGAAACTTGGTACACGAACGGCTTTGTTCGGACCACGCGTGTCTACCTACCGCTAACCATAATTGTCCGCTGCTAAAGGTAATCTTCCGTTCTTCTTTTGCTCGGGTCATGTAAAGGATCATTACAACATGCAAATGTATTTTGCAAACTTTGCGTACAGTAAAATGATTAGCTATATATTTAAAAAAAATTTATTTTAGATTTTTATAACAACTAGTGCATCTCTTTTTTCACCGCCAGTTTTTGAATGCACAAAATGTAGTGGAACCACAATAAATTGTCAATTATGTTTTTGTGCGGAGTGGATGACCAGCAACTATGTGTTTCGTATTTGGAGTTAATGTTTTTCCAAAAGTCCTGTTGCCGACCATCTGTCTCGGTGACAGCTTTTTACTCTACAGTCCTAAATATTCTTAGCTTTCAAACCTGTAATCCAAAAGACAGCTCCCGCCTTTAGAGTCCTTTTGTTATATATTCGTTAAAAATTTGTATCTTTTATCAAAATGAATTACAGAAATATGAACTGAAATGAAATCTTAATGAAATTTTCTTTCACTGATTTCCGGATAGGACGTCATGAAATATTAAACTTAACAACCCACCAACTAGTACACACATAAAGGAGCTTAAAATAATAGCTACTTAAATCTCAGAAGATATAACTTCTAATTTGAGATGAGTTATAACAAACTTGAAATCAATTTTGAGCATTGATATTATAGTTATTAGGACTCATCATACAATCAAAATAAAAAATTGCGTCTAATTTTAAAGATATCCGAGTAAGTCATGTGGTGTCTGCATCGGGTTTTACTTATTAAATATTCTGAAATATTTTATTTTAAAGTTTTAAAAGCTATTTTTACACTACTTAAGAAGTTTCATATTATAATCTCATAAAATTGGACAAAGCTTAAGTAAGTCTTTCAATCTCTTATTGTTGACTTACTCGAGTTACATGTATAGTCTGAAATGAGGAAATTTAGCTTCATTATTATTTCTGATGTACTCCCAGATTACAGAATTCCCCATAAACAATTATTACTTCATTTTAAATTGCTTAATACATGTTTCCTGGCTTGTATTGTTTATTGAACGGAGAATCTCCTATGTTATTTTGATTGATTTCTCAATATTACAAAGAAACAATTTCCACAGGGAGTTTTAGATATTTTTATTTTTTTCCCTCCTATCATAAAGTGAATAACTATTGCTTTTATGTTTTCATCTATTCTTTTACCTTTAAGAATGTGAAAATTTCTATTTCTGTTTCCACTTTTTTTATTTTTGCTTTCTCGTAAGGCAATTTATTTCTTTTTATTCCAAGTCTAATAGATTCGACTAATACATCAATACATTATCATCTGACATTTGCTTCTTTGCAAAACCATTTTGGTGGTTAATTATATTTAACCTTGAGTTATAAATTTAAATTTGTCGTATTCCGTTATTTTTGAAATGAAATATTGCAGTGAGTATGAGACAATTTATGTACTGTAATGGGGATGCTAAATCACGTTTAGTATTTGTAGATTCATACTGCAATGCATACATTTTTTAATCAGATAAGGTAACCTCCACGATTGGAATTTCATGCCTTCTATAGCCTATTCTTTGGTCCAAGAAAGTATCCATAATTGTTACAAAATAATTAACAAAAGCAAATACAATATTAATCAAGGTGTATAATCGGCTATACTATTAATTTCACTTAATGTCTCTAAATTTCAAAAAAACTTTAGAAATGTTATAAGGATGTTTTAGATAAACTATAAATGGGCATTTACGTTTAGAACATTTAAATATAGTACAGTTCGATTCTTTTTATATATATTTTTTGCAGATATTTTTAAATATTGATAGCCATGCCATTATTCATGCATAGTTATTCACGATTGAAGTGCTCGAATTTTCCAACTACTGGATATGAAGCTTAATTTTTTAATAATTTACGAAATTTTCTTTATCTATGATTGCTGCATTGTGAATATTTTTTTTCGAAAAAAGAAAATAGTTTTCTGATCTAGTGAGCTATGCCGAGTCTTCTCCGAGACCGACTTTCCATTAATTTGTTAGTTTTTGGGAAATTTTATAGGAAAAAATATTACACATGCATTTCTAAAGTAACGCAAGTATTAATTGCAGAAAATAAAGAAAATAGTAGAAACCATGTGTTGATGGTATCTTATAAATTTTCAAAAAAAAAGAAAAAACAGATTTAATGCAATTTCTTAAAAAAATATTAAAAAATTAAATAATTTTATTCAATATTATATATACATTATCAATCTCTTTTATTTACTGCCTGAGTTCTTAAAGGCAAGCATGATCCATGCTCTATTTGAAGTCAATTTAGTTTCAAAAGCTTATATCCATGTTTTTATCGATGTTAACTTTTTATCGATGTTTATCTACTTGATCTATAGCTCGAAATCAAAAGTCTTGTGTTACTTGTGCCCATATTATAGTGCAAAACTATTATCACATATATTATGGATATGTCTCATGTATGTGAAAGAGGCAATATGCAGACGAGGCGACAAAACAGTGATTTGAATCCAATAGGGATATATTTACAGAAAAGCTCCTTTCACCAATATTGATATCTACCACTGTAATGGATTCTACCATCTCGTAAGGTTTTTACATCCTAGAACACAGTGTGTATACCAGGGGATTTAAAATAAGTTTTAAATCATAAACTAAAGTACACAAACCTAAGCTAAAAACTCTCCAAAGTAAAGATATTATCTATTGGAATGATTTTCCAGGAGAAACTATTCTTTTAAAAGGTAATATAGTTCTTAAAATTTCTATTTTTGTGTATTGAATTCTAAAAATAAAATTTTTTTTCGATGATTAGAAATTACATAATGTTTAAAATAAGTATTCATTTAATGTTTCGTTTGTTTGTTTCTAAGGCGGTGGTAAGAATACTTGCCATAACATTCAATATTTTTTTACTGTCTATAATAAATCATTTTATCAACTCACATTAGATCTACGATTTATTAATAACTTAAGAAATAACTAAGAAAATTAATAAAATCTTGACGTCATAACATTTTTTGGTTTGGTTTGGTTTGGAGTGCTACGGTCTACTTTTTGCAACACGAGAGCTAATGAGACAATGACCTACAGCTTAAAGCCGATTCCGGACGGCTACGAACATCTATGCCACAGTGGAGTTTGAACACACGAACTCCGGTACCGAAAGCCAGCACCGTAACCAATCGACCATCGTTCAACCATAGCATTTTTAAAGAATTAAGGTTAATTTTGACAAAAGAAGGCAAGACAACATGAGGATGACAATTTCTTTTATATAAAATCCTATTGATTATTTTTATATTTATATACGTATATTTTATATAGACTGTAGTATTTACAAAATTTATATGAGATTTATTATATATTACTAGATAGAAGTATTGACAAATATAAACTATCATAGTCTACGAGTGGTAAATTTACTTCCAACCAATAAAAAATGGTTACACAAAATAATTTAATTCAATTATTTTAATATTTTTTTTAGATCAAACTCAATTAAAATATCTTTTGGTATACAATTACTAAGGTGAAATAGCATTATAACGGTTAAGGAGAACTGAATATATGAAAAAGAAGGTAATTAATCTCTAACATTCGCTTATTAAAATGAATTTTAAGTAAATATGGAGTTAAATGTTTAAATTAAAACAAAACTATCAACTAAAGGAAAAAAATTTCTATCAATAAAGTTATTATCCATTATAATATTTCAATAATTATGATAAGCGAATAGGTGTCATGCATTTTATTAGCGCTCGATAAAAATACTTTTGAACCTAGAATACAATCCAATTTTTGTGCTGCACCAGTTTATTTATAATAACAAAATAATTGTCGAAAACCAGTCATATAAAACCTATAACAATTATTAGGAAAAATGCATTTTTTTTAAATACAAACAAAATTATAAGCAATCGTATATTTTTTTATTGTAATGCCACAAGAATACAAAATGTATAAAATTGTACCATCTCTCACTCTCCCTTTCTCTAAAAAGTTTAAATTAAACTTTCTGTAACTGGAGAAAAAAAAACAGAATCAAGCACAATACCAAAGAAAAAATTATAACTTCAAATTTAAATCTTTTATTTCATCCACATTTTACCAGTTGCATCCTTACATGGCCTCTGTTTTTCTAGATGGAAATGGAATGTTCCAACAGGACAACGCCCCGTGTCACAGTGCTAAAATTGTTTTGGAGTGGTTCTAGGAACATGATGCTGAATTCTAGTTAATGTCCTGGCCGCGTAACTCACCGAATCTCAATCCGATAGAACACATTTGGGATGTCATAATGTTTTGGCCCTTGAGTGTATATATTTATATATATATATATATATATATAATATATATATATATATATATATATATGTATTTATATAATTACTTAAGTACTGAAAAATTATTGTCAGTACTAATTTAGAAAGTGTTGATAAAGCATATTTTATGAAAATTAGAATTAGTTTGTGTGTACATATATATATATATATATATATATATATATATATATTGTGTGTGTGTGTGTGTACATATATATATATATATATATATTATAATAAATTTACTTTTTTTATATTAATCTAGTTTCGGATGCTGTAATTTAGCTTTTAATTTATTTTCATATCTTATGTCTGTAGTTTCTGAGAACCTGTGGTTAAATTTAAATTTAGTATTAATGAGACCGGGACCTACAGCTTAAAGCCGATTCCGGCTTTAAGCTGTATACATATATATATATATGTAATATATCAAAATTATTTAACTTTAATATTTCTTCAAAAAACTCCTCTCTTCCATTTTAATTCATCTAAATATCTTTACGAGTCTCAACATGGTGTGTTCAACGGAGTATTTTCCACTTAACATTCCTTTCTGTCATAAAACTGTAAACTTTCTGTCTATACAGCAAGTTCCCAGGTGTTGGCGGAACATGTTTTCGCGTTTTGCTGATATTGCAGTCAATTCGCTTATTAAGCTGTTTTTGTTGTGGGAAAATACTTGCTGTCAGAGCTCTTGGGTGTACTTGTGTGAGAGCAGAGTGAACTCTGTGGCTTTTGATTGTAATTTGTCCAGAAGGACAGATGTGATGTGTTGCCTCTCTGAAATAAAGTTTTAAAATAGACTTCTGAGTTCTCTTGAATATGAGACCCGACTGCATCTTTGTACTTTACGAATGCTAGCTGGTGAACTTTCTCCTTATAAAGGAGTTTTATAAAAAATGGATTACATATATATATATATATATATATATATATATATATATATATATATATATATATATATATATATATATATATATATATATATATATAAAATTGAGAAGCTAATCAAGCTTCAATTAACATATCTTTCAACTAACAACTTAAGCGTATATGAAGTTACCACTAAAGATGAAAAATATGTTGCAACATTAATTAAAATATTTTTATTACTTAAAATGTGAGCCTCATGAAGTTTAGGTGAAAGATGTTGTTAACCGATGCCATGGGACGGCATGGGACGGCAGCTCAGAGTTCAAAGAATACCCATTCGCAATATCTCGGATTTGCGTAACCGTTACTTAAACATCTGGTACAATCTGTCTCCGGCCCTCCACCAAGGACTTGTGGCATCCATGACAAAGCGAATTGAAGCTCTGTTGCGCGCTAAAGTTGGGCCAACTCATTTTTGACAGGTGATCATAATGTTTTGGCTCTGGACTTTTTGTATCATTAAGAAAAATCATGCCCTTTAAAAGTTTCGTTCCTAGATCTTGTGCCTCGTATGCTTGTAATACAGTCAGATAATACATTTTATAATGAATTTTTAATGATTTATATATCAGGGCATTAAATTTCAAAAGGTGATTCTATGTTCAAAATTTGCATAGTATATTTTAAAACTGATACATATATGTAGATTATTGAGGCTTATTCTATATACTACGATACATATTAAAGCATCGTATTTACGATGAAACCCAAATATTTAACCCTCTAAGCGGTACGCACGTACAATTCCGCCAAACCGATGATGTCTTCAAAGCGGTTGTGACGTACAATTTTGGACCTCCAAAAATGTTTCGAAAATGGATGTATTGTACATTTCTGCCAGTGTTTTCCATCATGGAGTTTTGGGGTAGGAGGGTCAGGTCGATTGTTTAGGAACTGCACCCTTACTCCCTGAGGTACAAAGACTCTGATAGCTTTTCTAGGCTTTGTAAATCTCTATTTCGAAGTATTTCGTTTGCGGTAACAGATGTATCTTTAATTGCATCACTTAGTTATCTTGGAGAACTTTCGTAAAAATATAGATAAGTATTTCAAAGAATATCTTTATTTGTACTTTTAGAATCCATTATTTTTTATGGGATAACATTCGAGACTCGACGAGCTTTATATGTATTAAAAATTAACAATCTATAATCTCTATTTATATATCTATTTATAACCGGAAGTAAAGGGACAATTACGAGGGTGGGTTTCCCGAATTCCAATCTAGTCGTTAAAGGGTGAAGTAAAAAACCATAAAACGCTTTGGTCACTGACACAATAAAACTTTAGCGTATTTTTTGGAGACTTTTTACCTCGGTGTGTTCCACTCGGAGGGTTAAAGAGATATATGACAATTTTTCAAATTAAAAATTCACCGAATTTCAAATTCTTAAAAGTTTAAGAAGCAATGTCTGACGCATTAGCATTCTCTTCGCAAACATAAGGTTCAATATGCAATGTGATCAGTTTGATATATTACACTACATTTCATAACTTTCAAAATTTACTATTCAGAAAGTAGGAGGTAAGAATATTTAGAATATCCATCATTGTGCCCATAATGCTCTTTAAATATTGATTGAATTACAAATAGTGAACTATTTTATCAACTTCGTTATTTATCATTCAAATTAAATGTCAAAAAGTAAGTAATAAATTCTTTCTGAATTGATTTAAATAGGAAGAAACCTTTTAGTTTTTTTAGTTCAATTTTGGTGAATTATATCTTAAAGTATCAATGTTTGTAGATTGCAAAATTAGCTTTATTAATAAATTTATTGAAATATAAACTGTCCCATAAAACTAAAATGACTTCATTCTGATTTTTAGATATTAACGAATAGCAAACCTGTAACACTTACTAAATTACTTTCCGGATTTAAAGCATTTAGAGCAATTGTAGATTGTCTAAATTGATGTATTTCAACTTTCAATAAAAAACTTGTGCTTAATTAATTCTTCAAACTAAACTTTATAACATGTTAACACCATATTATGGTAGGTAAGAGTATTTAAAATATCAATCATTGTTTCTGTAATGCTTTTTAAATATTGATTGAATTACAGGTCCTGAATCGTTTTATCAACTTAGTCCTTTATTAATGAAAATAAATGTCCAAAGTAAGGAATAAACTCTTTCTTGGTTGATTTAAATAGGAAGAACCCTTTTAGTTATTTTTGAGTTTAATTTTGTTGAATTATATCTTAAAGTATCAATTTTTGAAGACTGCAAAATTGGCTTTATTAGAAAAGTTATTGAAATATTAATTGTGTCATAAAACTAAAATGACTTTATTCTGATTTTTAGATATTAACGAATAGCAAATCATCAATATTTAATCAGTTTACTAAATTTCTTTTCGGATTTATAACATTTGGAGAAATTGTAGATTGCTCGTCTAAATTGATGTATTTCAACTTTCAACGAACAACTTGTGCTGAGTCAAAGAGTCAAACTAGACATTACAACATGTTAGCACCATATTATGGTAGGTAAGCGTATTTAGAATATCCCTCGTTATTTCTATAATGCTCTTTAAATATTGATTGAATTACAAATAATGAATCCTTTTATCAACCTAGTCCTTTATTAATGAAAATAAATGTCCAAAGTAAGGAATAAATGTTTCTTGGTTCACTTAAATAGGAAGAACCCTTTTAGTTATTTTTTAGTTCATTTTTGGTGAATTATATCTTAAAGTATCAATTTTTGTAGATTGTAAAATTAGGTTTAATTAATTGTCCCATAAAACTAAAATGACTTCATTCTGATTTTTAGATATTAACGAATAGCAAACCTGCAACACTTACTAAATTACTTTCCGAATTCAAGGCATTTAGAGCAATTGTAGATTGTCTAAATTGATGTATTTCAACTTTCAACAAACAACTTGTGCTTAGTTAATTCTTCAAACTAGACTTTACAACATGTTAGCATCATATTATGGTAGGCAAGCGTATTTAAAATATCCCTCATTTTTTCTATAATGCTCTTTAAATATTGATTGAATTACTGGTCCTGAATCGTTTTATCAACTTAGTCATTTATTAATGAAAGTAAATATCCAAAGTAAGGAATAAACTCTTTCTTGGTTGACTTAAATAGGAAAAACCTTTTAGTTCAAATTTTTGAGTTCAAATTTTGTGAATTGTATGTTTAAATATCAATATTTAGTGTATTGCAAAAATTGACAAAATTGTTTGAAATATTAAATGTATCATAAAATAAAAATAATTTCATTCTGATTTTAAATATTCACGAATAATAAATCTATAACTCTTAATAAGATTACTAAATTACTTTTCTGATTTATAGCATTTAGAACAATTGCAGATTTTGAGTCTAAATGAATGTATTTCAACTTTCAACAACAACTTGTGTTTAGTTAATTCGTCAAGCTAGACTTTACAACATTTTAGCACCATATTATGGTAGGTTAGCATATTTAGAATATCCCTCGGTGTTTCTATAATACTCTTTAAATATTGATTGAATTGCAAATAATGAATTATTTTATCAAATTAGTCCTTTATTAATGAAAATAAATGTCCAAAGTAAGGAAGAAACTCTTTCTTGGTTTACTTAAGTAGGAAGAAACCTTTTAGTTATTTTTGAGTTCAGTTTTGGTAATCTATATTTCGTATATCGCAAAAATAGATTTATTATAAAAATTGTTTGAAATATTAAATGTATCATAAATCTAAAATATCATTCTGATTTTTAGACATTGACGAATACCAAATCTACAACACTAATGACCGGTCTCATCAAAGTTGTTTAACGACTAACCCAGATTAATCTCTGTTTAAACGGAAAATTTAGTTAACACTATTGGCTGGCACATTGGGTTAATCGCAATTAGCCGTTAAACGACTTTCGTGAGACCAGCCCTTAATCGGTTTACTTAATTTGCTTTCGGATATATAGCATTTGGAGAAATTGTAGATTGTGAGTCTAAATTGATATATTCCAAATTTCAGAGAATAACATATTCTTAATTGATTATTGAAACTTGTTGATTTTTCAACATGTTAGTACCATATGATTTTAGTAAAACGAAAAAAAATTGATTTTTGTCTTCAACAACAAGAACAACAATAGAATTTATACAAAGAATAATACAGATTATGTTATGGATAAAACTTTGAAGTCATGGCATCGTTTAACAACATCTTTCACCAAAACTTCATGAAGATCACATTTTAAGTAATAAAAATAGTGGTATTTAATTAATTAAGATGTCAGTTGAAACATATTTTTCATTCTTTGATTAGCTTCCAATATATATATATATATATATATATATATATATATATATATATATATATATATATATATATATATATATATATATATATATATATATATATATATATGTATATATATATTTCTTTTTTCTATTGTTATTACTTTACTAAAGTGAACATCAATGTCAAGAGCCAATATTATAATGCTTTAGAAGTTTTGCAGCTTTATCTATTTAATTTCTTTAGAAAAGTTGTTATTCTTATTAGAAAGAAAAATAAAATAATGTTTCTAACATCATACAATGCTTTGTAGATAAATAAAAAATTAAACCTTGAAACTCCAATTTTCCAAAAATGGAACATAGCCTTAAGTACGTAAATTGTACCTTTAAAATAAAGAAAAAGAAATTGCTTTTGTTGTATTCCAGTAGGATATGTTTTTTAAAGATATATTTTAAAATATTGTGGTTTTTCCATCTAAACTGGAATTTTAGTAAATTTAACTGTAAGGGAGAGTAAAATTGACAAAATATAGTAAAATTAAAAAAAAAATTGTAAAAATAAATAAATAAATAAATATTTAAACAAAATAAAACTTACTGTAAAACATACTTTATAATATCATGTTCAATTTTATGTAAAAGCGATACTGTTAAGTTTTTTTTTTACATGTGAATTTTTTATTTTAAAAATCATGTTTCATTATTAGAACATTGGTAGGTAAACGGTTAAACTATTCGAAATAATTCATTTTTGTATCCAAGGATTTATTCAACAGTATTATAACCCATGATTCATCAATAAGTTAAAGTAAAAATTAAGGATTCAAGTTCAATTGGATTTTATCCGTTTTTCTACGTATGCAGCCTGATTTCTTCCATTATATCATTAGTAACAACATTTATATCAGTTCAATATTAAATTACATCTATGGAAGCATATATTAAATGCAAGTCCTTTAACGTTTTATGCAAAAAACTTCATAATATTTAGAAATGAGTCATCTTGGGATAAAACGTTTCTTGATGCCGTAGAAAATGAGATTATGAGATTACACCATGTTATACTTTGTATAAATGTCACTTGAATGGACATCTCATTTTTATTGAATTTGCACAAAGTAGTTTAGTTTCGAAAAGGGATAAAACTAATTTATTATAAGATGTTAAATTGGATATCATGTATATTATAGAATGACGAAATATACAGATCGAAATTAAGTTATGACATTATCTAATAATGCAGATATCTAATAATAGATGGAATTTAGATAAAATTGATAATAAAACTTTAGCAATTCTTTTAATATGGAACATATAAATATGAGATATTTAAGCATGGTGCATTACAATGAACACTACTTACGTGAAAACCAAATACTGAAAATATTTTTTCTTATTATAATATATAATTTATTTTAATATATTACGCATTTTAAGAGATTCAATTTTTTTAATTTCATGATGCTTTAAATAAACATTATATTCATTGTACTTACTTGTAATACTCTTCGAGCTGATATATATATATATATATATATATATATATATATATATATATATATATATATATATATATATATATATGTATACATATATACATGTATATATATATGTATATGTATGTATATATGTATGTATGTATATATGTATGTATATATATATGTATGTCAGGATAAAAATATAGAGTAATTTAAGAGATTTAATTAGGGATTCTTTTAATGGGAGTAACGCGCCTCGCGTTATTAGATGGCGGCATAATAGGGGGCTAAAAATTTTAGGTACACATATGTGTACCTCGGTTCTCAATTATGCTAAAACATAATAATCTTTGAAATGAAAAACGACTGCTTAAGGACACATATTTTTATACACTGCAGCATTATTATCACTTTAAAAGTACAATACTGTTATTATAATGTTAGAATCACAGAATATTTTTCAAATACAATTTTTATTATGTAGTACATTATCTTAGGGACAACAAAATATTTTTTCAAATATAACTTTTTACTATGCTATGCTCTATTTTTTAAAATTGATTTTTCTCCATATATAGACAAATATTATTGCAGAAAAGTAAATAATTGCACTTATTATATTGTTAGAATTTTAAAAAAATCACAAGATTTGTATTATATAAGAAAAAAAACCAATTTTTGATTTCAATTTTTATTAAGTGTAGTATTTCAATAAACAGTTATTTTTCATTATACATAGGTACATTTTATATTTAACACACATAACCCTCGTCCTTGATTTACATCCTTCTAATCTGCACTTTGACTCATTTCGTTCATCCATAAAATTTGGTGCATGGCCCATGCATTGTCCAGTCTGACCTCTTTGACTGGTTGATTGACAACCTTCCTCTGTTTTTTTGGAGGTTCATCTTCCTTTGAACTAACCCTTCTCAATTTCCTCCCTTTTCTTATGTTATTTTTTATATTCCTTTCATATATATTGAGAGCCTGTGCCACCTGCATTCCGTATTTAATTTATTTGCTTTATGATAGCGCATATACCACACCAAGCAATTTGAAATAACAAGATCCACAAAATGAGTGAACACTTACATTGACCCTTTCTTTGTTTGCATGTACACCTATAATAGGCCAAATAGAGGTCACATAAATCGATCCCACCCATTGATCTATTATAGGTCTGAACAACTGCTGGCTGTGATACACTAATCTTTTTTTCTCCTCCTTTGACCACCTCATGCAGCTTGATTCAGGTTCACCACCCAAATAAGAAGATAAAAATAAGACACTTTTGCTATCTATCCATTTTAAAATGCACAGTGTTCCATTATTATTTACAAGTTCAACCGATTCTCCTCTTTTTTAGGATTTTATCCAATTTTAGTTTACTTTGGGCGTCCAATTTTTATCCAATTTTGTTTGTCCTAATCGTGCCAGCTGTAAAAATGTCCTTCTTCAAGTGATACTCAGCACAATTAAGACTAGTCAAGTACCTGTCAGTGTTTACTGCATGTTGCCAGTTGGATGGAATGCTTTCTGATAATGTCTTCACTACACTTCTACCAGGACCCAAATCTTAAATGTCCTAAATGGAAACAGAACCTTTTCCAACAAAAGATTTTTAGCCAATAGGATTGGACTTGCAGGGAACATATTGTCTAAAATTTCATGAAAGGGAATCATTTGCTCATCAATGGACATATGTTTGGGCTTTGGTAAACTTAAGTATTTTTTTCTAATTGGGTCAAAAAAAAGTCTTACTTTCCATACTTTACCTGTGTTATTTTTCCTACTTTCGGGGGCCTCATAGTTCACAAAATCCGAATTATTTCGCAGCTGTTTCTGGACATGGTATCATTGAACATCTGAATAGACTAATACATTTTTTGCCTGGAGAAATAGATATGTTTAAATAGATATGCCTGGAGTTAGATATGTTTTTATGACTTCAAATAAAGGTGTAAAATATTTTATTAGACTGCATACTTCAATAAAACACATTATATATCTTGGATTTCCAAATTTCTCCTATTTTCCTTGAAGAGGTAGAACTCGTGGAAAGTTCATTTAAATCAGGAATAATTGCAGATTCATCTCCGGAGTCACTTTCGTTAGCCGAACCAGGATTAAATCAACCATTATTACTTTCATCAGATCCATCTGACAAATCACTTTGTTCCAAGAGAGCTTGTATTTATGCATAAACTCTAATGTAAATCTACGTGTAATATTGCTAAGCGATATTAACATCAATTTTCAGATACTTTTTCTGAAATTCGAATAATATAATCAAAATAAAAATTTTAAATAATAAAATAATATTATGTTTCCAGTGTCAAAATTGATAAAAAAAATCTCATAAAATATCACGAATCAATTAAATCCCTTCAAAAGAGTCTAATTGCTTAATTTTTGAAAGACCAGGAAACACAAGCTATTAACAGTAATTTTAACCACTTCGTACCCACGTCCACATACGTGGATCTATATAAGTATCCCTCTCAAATGCACAAAATGCACGTTTAAATCTAAAAAACTATTTTAACACAAATTTTAAACAATTTTTTAATTAGAACACATTAATTATAAGACTTAAAAATCCTTAAAAACAAATGAAATTTATTTATTTTTACGAGCACTCTGCTTCGACGCAATTTCTTACGAATCTTTTCAGAATAATAAATATTCCAGAAGAACTTCTGATTACTGCTGCAATTTATTGGTATCAGTCAGAAGCTTAGACATCCTCGCATGTGTATCTAAAAATATTTCTGTTGGCGAACAACAGATGGCGCTGCAGTATTTTATTGCACCAAAGATGATTTACAAATTTAAAAAATGTTGACAACTTACAAATCAACTTAATTACAGCTAAATAGTACTACAAAATTTTTATCGTTGACATACAAAATCCGGTGTCTTTGGTGCAAACCGTATCTTTGTATTTTCATTCGTTTTCGAATTATTCCTTTTTAAAGTAAGTCCTGAATTATTGGACCACGGTATATATATATATATATAAATATATATATATATATATATATATATATATATATATATATATATAGTATATATATATATATATATATATATATATATATATATATATATATATATATATATATAATTTATATATATATATATATATATATATATATATATATATATATATATATATATATATATATACATATACATATATATATATATACATATACATATATATATACATATATAATACATATATACATATATATATATATATATATATATATTATATATATACATATATATATATATATATATATATATATATATATATATATATATATTATATATAATCTTTATAAATATATACACATATATATATATACATATATATATACATATATATATATATACATATACATATATACATAAATATATATATGCATATATATACATATTATATATATTATATTATATATAATATATATATATATATACATATATACATAAATATATATATATATATATACTATATATATATATATATATATATATATATATTTATATATATATATATATATATATATATATGTGTGTGTGTGTGTGTGTGTGTGTGTGTGTGTACAATCATGGAATTATACAACTGCTGGACACGTTTGAAATTATAGCCCCTATTATTTTTACTTGTCCGGGCTACTGGACAAGAAACCACTAGAATTTTTGAGTAAATTTAGTGGAGTTATTTTGGTAAAAAAAAAACAGGCACATTTCGTAACGAAACTTAAATTTTATTCATTACCTGTTAAAAATGAGATCTTTACCAGTCAACGACAGACAAGAGAATGACACGAAAAACACTTTGTTCGAACAAAAATGTACCCAAGACCGAAGACAGATAGAATTTTACAAGGGCCAAGAAACTTGGCGATTTTAACTGTTAAGATCAGGAGAAAAGCTGAGACATTTGCCGGTGACAGGTGGAAAACGTGTTGAATGGACAGAAAATTTTCGGCAAAAACTATTGGTCAAAAAGCTTTGGGAAATGTATAGGAATAATTTTAAGTCGAGAACACTTCTTGATTAAGACAATTCGAGGCTGGGAAAATTGATTTTAAGGAGTTAGAATGGGGAGATAAGAGGTTTTTATTGAAGTATTAAAGTGAAATAATTTTTCTATATTAAACACACAAGCACACACACACACACACACACACACACATATATATATATATAATATATATATATATATATATATATATATGTGTGTGTGTGTGTGTGTGTGTCAGGTTTACAAATTAGAGTTAAGAATTAAGCTAGTTATAATTGAAAATAGTTCGAACTCTTTAACGATAATTTAACAGGAGAAATGCACACCCTCGAACGAAACTTACATAGAAAAAAAGTTGGCGGGGAAATAGACAATAGGTATTTGTTTAGGTAGCAACGCCAAAGATACACTTCCAGGCGGTAAATTGGGCTGGTAACATCCTCCATGCTTGTCGCTCCAAAATGTGAAGAAAGGATATCTAAATGGCACAGCCATGGACAGAAGGATTACAATAAAGAAGTTTTTATATGCGAAATCAAATGTGTGATCCAAAGCGTTTTCACTGGGAACGTGTCAATGGTTTTTTTGATTTTGATATTACTGTTTTATATCTATTCTATGACTATCTATGTAACAATATAACAGCCTTTTTCCCTTAACGGTTCTTAATTGACTGAAAGGAACTTGCTGAAGTTCCTAATTACATAAGTTATCTTTTACGGTTCCATAAAAAGCATACATCAAAACACTATTTTAAAAAATTAATTGAACTATTTATTTATTCTGCTTTAATTACTTGCCTTAATTGCTCACTTACATATAAATTAATTAGAAGGTAACGAATTAATTTATCGCATGGTACGACAAATTTTTTTTTAGTAAAGTTGATCCTAAACTACAATAGATGATGCTTTTAAAACTTCTATAGTTCTCCAAATGAAATTTCCATTGTTTCTGGTTAGTAACACAGAAAGGTGAAATGCTATGAAAGGACTCCTTTGCCACAGAATTGATAAACTTTCAGGAATACATTCTTAACTTAAATAGAATAATAATGAAATTTTTTCAAATACAAGAAATAAAGAGATATAGCCGTATATCTATGCAGGAAAAATTAAACCATTAAAAGAAAATAGTTTTAATATTGCAGCATTTCGACGACAGAAGATATTAATAAAAAAGAAAAATAATAGTTCGATGTTCTAACTATACGAAATAACGAAACCAAATTGTTACTTCGTGATTTTAAACAATATGTCTTTAATCTAAACGCAATTTTTGAAATTTAAATGGTCAAGAGTTAATTCAGCCTTCAGGTTCTCGTTGAAATATAAATCAAATAATTAAAATAATTTACATACATGAATACGTGTATACATTTGTATACATTGAAATTTTTAAAAGTGTTGCTATATATATATATATATTATATATATATATATATATATATATATATTTATATATAAATATAATTTACTCTCTATATATATTATATATATATATATATATATATTATATATTATATATATATAGTATATATATATATATATATTTATATATGTGTATATATGTATATATATATATGTGTATATTTAATATGTATATATACATATTATATATATATGTATATATATACATATATATATATATATACATATATTATATATATACACACATATATGTATATTATATGTATATATACGTATATATTTATATATGTATTATATATGTATATATATATATACATATATATATGTATATATATATATATATATATATTATATATACATATATTATATATATATATATATATCCATACATATATACATATATATACATATATATAGTATATTTATATATATATATACATTTATATATATATATATATATATATTTATATATATATTAAATATCATAAACATATTATATATATATATAATATATATATATTTATATATATATATATATATATATATATATTATATTATATATGTATGTATGTATATGTATATGTATGTTGCGTGTGTATAAAGGAAAATAAATAGTTTCGCTATCCATAATGTCACAGAGAATGGTTTTTTTATTTACACTAATTTAGCAAAGGAGATTATGCTCCATAATTCAACAATAAAATTAAAAATGTTTTTCGGGGGTGGTTTTAAATTAATATCTTTCTAACTAAATGGGATTTCTAATTTAAATGACCAAAATAGATTCCTCGGATTATTTTTGTGTAATTTTATATATTTGTTTTATTTCTATGGGTTCGTGAGAAATTAGCCTTACAACTATTCATACATGCCTAGACATATACTGTTACATTTTGAAATATGATGTAATAAAACATGTTGATTTAATCATGCCTCTAATGCTTGGTTGTCACACCCGGTTTCAACTCTTGACTAAATTAGAACTTAGAAAGTCTAATCATTAAAATTAAACGACACTTTAAGGTATAAAAGTTTTACTCTGAATTTTTACAGAAAATGTTATTTCAGGGAATTAAAATGGGATTCAATTAATTTTCCTCTTGAATGAATACGATAAATTTGTTAATTAAAAAGTTTTCCGGAGTCAATTTTATGCCTAATTTCTTTAAAATCACGATGATTTAATCGAATTGAAGGTACTTTATTTTAATTTATTATCTTGAAATCTTAAAACTAATTTGATTAAAACTTTTCGTGTATGTAATATGACCATAGTATAGTTCATGGTGTATTTTAGCAACATTTTATACTGGAATATCTGAAAACTTTTGGCTAATATTATTGAGATCACCTAAACCTCAAGTGTCCTAATTACGATTAAAGTTAAATTAATTTTTCAGCAAATTTTTATCTAAACTGATATCTTTGAGATACCCGGGCCTTAAACGGGTTCCAAAACTCGCTAATATTTAATAAAACAAAAATGAAAATTTTATACTTCAAAGTTGTTGAATTTATTACATACACAGGACATTTTTGAGCGCGTGTTTTGTTTCTTTTTAAAACAACATTTTAAAATACTAATTTTTATAATATCAATTTATACCATAAGTATAATATTTACCTAAATATTTGTCTACTTTTTTTCTTTATCAGTATGTTAAACTTTTAGTTAGTTTTCTTGAAATTTATTTAACACTTTTGTGTCTGCGTTTTATTAATTGTACTTGAGTCACTCGAAATGTACGTTCCCCAAATCGCCAAAGGTTAGAGCTGCTAATAGCAAAGTATATGATGCCACAAGTCGGGCAAATTGTTGGTGTGAAAATCGTTTTAAGTTATAAATTACTAAAATTCATGTACTACATGCGCAAAACACTAAACTAATGCAACTGATCCCTTCCACATTTGTCTCAAATAACTCTTAAAAATGCAACATGAATTACGAGGGACAGCAATCATTGCACAATGATGTGATTATAAATCAATTTCAATGTTTCATTGTTAAGAATCACCAACCAGGCTTTACAGAAGGTAGGAACACATTCTGAAGGTAGGAAAATATTAACAATTAGGATACTATAATCTAAAAAATAATATTTCATAACATGATCTGAATGATAGCTTAGTTTAGAATATATACACTAACCTACAATTGAACTGATAGGGATTTAAAAATTGCACTCTATAAAACGAATAAATAAACCCTAAAAATTCCTAAAAATTCATAACAACATAAGGGCAGAATAAAGTTGTTACTAATTAGTGATTAAAACAGTTAGTTCATTAGTGTCTTGTAGCTCTCATTAAATTTAGGTATTTAACTGTCATCAATTTATAGTGGTTATTATTTAGTTATTCTAAGACTAAATTTTATTTGTGTTGCGTTGTCTAGATTATTTAAGTTTTAAAGTCAACCACAGGTTCTAAGAGACAACAGACTTAATTTTTGAAAACTTATAAGCTAATTAATAGTTGTTAAGACAAATATTATACACTTAAATGAACACATAACAAGATAGTGAGATGTCGTCTTCCTTAGTTTTTTGGAGTTTCTCTTGGATCCAACTCTTTTTTTGGTCCTCGAACTCTGCTGTCCGACTCTCGATCTGCAGCTAACTTCTCTCTAACTGTATTCTATTTTTTTATATTATTTTCATCTCTATCCTTTCTTACCTCTTTTCCTCCAATCAGTAGAGCTTTATAAATACATTGGTCGTCCTTTCCCCGCGTTTAAACCACAAACATGGAGAAAACATTACCCCTTCAAATTGGGCACTGTCCTTTAGGGACTCATAAATAACTCCACATAGGTACATTTTTATTTTGTGTCATGAACGGAGACATGATTCTAATCCAGGACTGGGATTAGAACACCACCCGAAAATCCCTCACATGATGAATCAATTCAATTAATTTTATAGGTCCTCTCTCCTTTACAAAAGATGTGATGAGGTCAGATATAGATCCCAAGTATTTCACTACCCGTTTTATTAATATTAATTACATTAATTAGAATGATGTAAATTGTCTTACCACAATTATCTGAATGATATAAATTCATTCTATAGATTCTACACACACAAGAAAATGTAGGCATATCAATTGGTTAGAATTTTTTAAATCTAAAGAATAGGATTATAACATACTTTTATTTCTTCTAAATTAATATCATTCTTCTGTATTGTAATCATTAAACATGTATAATTTCATGTCTCTAAAAATTAAGTATAATTTCAAGCATTAGAAATTTATGGAAAAAAATGGTTAAATAGATATCTTTTCAGTAAGCTTTGATTTCCTTTAGGAGGTATATATTAGACCTTTCAATGTTTCTACTAAGAACAATTTTGGAACTCAAACGGGTTATGAGAATTATGCTAAACAAATTATTTTTTACACAATATCTAAAACACCATTTTAGGTATAATAGTTCACAACACAAATTCTTATTTGATTTTCATGTAATAAATAAGATTGAGAGCTAAAACAAATGCATGAAATAAATACATGTTTTTGAGCAAGATTGTCCGAAAACATTCAAAATAGATATCCTGTATGCAAATGAAAAGTTTCTTTTACATAATATATGGAAAAAGGATAGCATCACTATAAATAGCTGTTATCTTATTTCTCAAAAATACTGAACCTTTTAAATAAATGAATTCTTGTAAACCTCACAAAAACACTTTTAACAGAGAGGGGAAATCGAAAAGTTAAAGTTACAGTTTATTTCAAAGCAATTTGTTCTCCAGTTCCATGAGCTGCTGATATTTTCTAAAAGGTTGCATGTTTTTCTTATTTATTTCTCGGAAAAAGTTGACATAATAGTGCTAGTAAAAAAAAAACGATCTTCTTCTTAAAGGAAATAGTAAAAGTATCTCAAAAGTATTGAATAACTTTTAAGAATAAAGAGTTTGACAACCTGGCAGGGTTCTTATAAGTTAGGAATCTCATTTTGAAATTATTCTTGATGTCTCTTACATTTTGACGAATTTTAATAATAAAGGATTGGTGGGCGTTACAAAGAATCTGCGTCAGTTATTAATTTAGAGTTATAAAACTTTGAACATGTATAGTTATTACTGATACTAGGTATGACTAAGCCAATCACATTATAATATTAAAATCAAATTATTTTAGGGAAAAATATTAAAGAAAAATTCTATAAATAATTAAAATGTTCCTTTCTATTTAATTTTTCTTTTTTCTCACAATTTCACCTTATTAAACATTGTTTATACATATATTTTTATATATTTCGTAATTTACTATTTACTTTGGTTTGGGGTGCTACGGTCTACTTTTTTCAACACGAGGGTTAATGAGACCAGGACCTACAGCTTAAAGCCGATTCCGAACGGCTACGAACATCCATGCCACTGTAGAATTCGAACCCACGAACTCCGGTTCCGAAGGCCAGCACCCTAACCAATCGGCCATCGTTCGGCTTTTACTATTTGCTTCTAGATTTATTAAAGATATTACTTATAGGTAATATTTTCTAAATTTAAAGTTAGTTTTAAAAAATTTGAAGCTCAATGGCGTTGGGGTACCGCTTCGAGCTGGCGTGACACAGGTCCGATGTTCGATCCCCGGATTGGGCAAGGTTGACCCAGCCTTTCATTCCTTCAGTGGGTAGATGAACTGATTATGAAGCATGCTTTAGAACTAAACACTGGGGGTTACGCGTAAGGTTGACCACCTAACCGGAACATATGCTTCGCATCCCACGGCCCTTGGTCTCAGAAACGGAGATTGACACTGTTGGCCCTGGCGCCCTAGGGGCTGTTGCGCCGAGTAGTAGATAGTTTAATAAAGTTGAAACTAAAACAGTTCTAAGATATGCTTTTGTGTAGTAAAAATGTTTAATAAATATATTAAATATATTGTACGAATCCACAAAAAGTTATTTCGCAATGAACATTTAAAAATGAAAATAACAAAAAATTTAATTATTTTACAAAAATTATCTGATATTAAGAAATGTTTTTAATGTGATATAGTTTTGCCTTAATGTGTATAGTTGCAAAATTCCATGCTGTGGACCATCATTATCGATTTTTACATAAAAACGAGCGAAAGAATTAATAAACAGTTTATTTATTCATATATCTTCTTTAGTTCTTTTAAAGTCCTATAAAACTATATATTTGTCAGTAGAAGTAGATACATTTTAAGTAAAATATATAAGAAATATTCTTCCACATTTACTGTTTTTATTTATTTTTATTTATTTCCTTGATATGATTATTTAAAATGCATTTCGAACTCTCAATATAAAGAATAAATAAAATTAAATACAAACCATTTAGATTATATAACATATGCTTTTGGAAAAGAGTAAAACCGTTTAAAATTGGATTTAAATTGTAAATGTAAAAGTAAAGCTTGCTAAATAATGATAAATTAAGTTAACTCGGCATTTTCTATTAAAATAAAAATAACTGTTTTTCTTTTCATTAATAATATTTTCTTAAAACATTTGGAATAAATCTAACTGAGAATTTCTCAAAATATTGGTTATAATTCTTGAGAATTTTATAGTTATATGAGTAATAATTTACGCTTCTAATATCTTTCTTTAATTAATGAATTATTCAATTACAAAATGCCATAAGATCAAACGCATTCTTTTATAATTGTGTTAATTAAAAGAGCATTGAACTAATGATGAAGCTTAAATTTAATATTGTTCTTGAATATTTAATTAATTTTAACATAAATTCAGAATTCTCTACTAATAGGTCAGTTTCCTTCATTTTGTATAAATTATTATACAATATCTGAGAAAGGCACATTTTGAATCATAATTATTTAGCAACTCTGAAATAAAAAAAAAATCGTAACAAACATGGAAAATTGTTTAGCTTGTTCTATTTCCAATAAATTTTGATTTTATTTCTTTTATTACAATTCTTAAACAAACATTTTTAACCCGTTCGCTACCAACGTCTCGTATACGTGACGTAGGTATTTTCCTCTTATAAGTCCAGCGTCGCCTTTACGCGATGATCTAAGGTTGATATTGAGATACCAACATCACGTATGCTTAACAGGAGATCTGAACGTTTATTTTAAATTTTTAAATGCTAGATTTAATTACTAGATGGCGTAAACGGCAACTCGTATGGCATTTACGTGCTGCTCCTCAAGGGGTTAAGGATGACATTATGTTCAAACAATGTTTAGTAATAAGTTTATCTCATTAAAAATGTATTATAATTCTTTTACAAAATGTATGAAAACATATTTGAAATTCGGATCACTTGATTGGTTTGGAGCGTTACGGTCTACTGTTTTGCACACGAGGGCTAATGAGACCGGGACCTACTGCTTAAAGCCAATTACGAACGGCTACGAACATCCATGCCATAGTGGTATTCGAACCCATGAACTCCGGTACCGAAGGTCAGCGCTCTAACCAATCGACCAGTGTTCGGCGTTCGGATCACTTGAACGCGCGGTATAATGCAATACGTTTTTAGCAAATTTTTAAAGAACCGGAATTCAGTTAAACTAATTTAATTTTTTTTAAATATACATAACTATTCCTCAAATCAAATGAACAAATCAATGATTAACAAATACACAACATTTTAAAAAATATTTAATGGAAAAAACTGTCGATATATATAATTCATAGCAGAACAGTCGGATAATAAAGGAACACGGCAAAATTACAGTGATAATTAGAATATAAAAAAACAACACATTGTTTGTTTTTTTTACAAAATCTGCCTAATCATTAACATATTAATCCCAACACGATACTAGTTAAAATGTTGATCCATTGTAATGCTGTTTGTCTTGTTAATTGAAATATTCCAGTGAGGTGTTTTCAAATCCATCTGATTAGCAACGTATTTTCCTGTCAAATAATTCTTTACAGGTCCAAATAAATGAATATCCTAGGGAACTGCATAAATTACTTATTATTGCTTAGTAAAAATTATTATTAAAACAATATACATTTACTTTCAAATAAAATAAAATACATTAATTACTCATTGCTTTTATACTAAATTCATGAAAACATAAATTATAGCTAATTACATTTCTTATTTAAAATGCATTTCGAACTCTCAATATAAAGAATAAATAAAATTAAATACAAACCATTTAGATTATATAACATACGCTTTTGGAAAACAGTAAAACCGTTTAAAATTGGATTTAAATTGTAAATGTAAAAGTAAAGCTTGCTAAATAATGATAAATTAAGTTAACTCAGCATTTTCTATTAAAATAAAAATAAATGTTTTTCTTTTTATTAATAATATTTTCTTAAAACATTTGGAATAATTCTAACTGAGAATTTCTCAAAATATGGGTTATAATTCTTGAGAATTTTATAGTTATATGAGTACTAAATTTACGCTTCTAATATCATTCTCTAATTAATGAATTATTCAATTACAAAGTGCCATAAGATCAAACGCATTCTTTTATAATTGTGTTAATTAAAAGACCATTCAACTAATGATGAAGCTTAAATTTAATATTGTTCTTGAATATTTAACTAATTTTAACATAAATTCAGAATTCTCTATTAAAAGGTCAGTTTCCTTCATTTTGTATAAATTATTATACAATATATGAGAAAAGCACATTTTGAATCATATTTATTTAGCAACTCTGAAATTAAAAAAATCGCAACAAACATGATAAATTGTTTAGCATGCTCTATTTCCAATTAATTTTGATTTTATCACTTTTATTACAATTCTTAAACAGACATTTTTAACCCATTCGCGACCAACGTCTCGTATACGTGACTTAGCTATTTCACTCTTATAAGTCCAGCCTCGTCTCTACGCGATGATCTACGGTTGATATTGAGATACAAGCATCACGTATGTTTAACAGGAGATCTGAAAGTTTATTTTAAATTTTTAAATGCTAGATTTAATTACTAGATGGTGTAAACAGCAACGGTTTTCACAACGGTGAACTCTTATGTCATTTACGTGCTGGTCCTCAAGGGGTTAAGGATGATATTATGTTCAAACAATGTTTAGTAATATGTTTATCTCATTAAAAATGTATTATAATTCTTTTACAAAATGTACGAAATCATATTTGAAATTCGGATCACTTGATTGGTTTGGAGCGTTACGGTCTACTGTTTTGCACACGAGGGCTAATGAGACCGGGACCTACTGCTTAAAGCCAATTACGAACGGCTACGAACATCCATACCATAGTGGGATTCGAACCCATGAACTCCGGTACCGAAGGTCAGCGCTCTAACCAATCGACCAGTGTTCGGCGTTCGGATCACTTGAACGCGCGGTATAATGCAATACGTTTTTAGCAAATTTTTAAAGAACCGGAATTCAGTTAAACTAATTTAATTTTTTTTTTAAATATACATAACTATTCCTCAAATCCAATGAACAAATCTGTGATTAACAACTACACAACATTTAAAAAAATATTTCATGGAAAAAACTGTCGATATTTATTATTCATAGCAGGGCAGTCGGATAATAAAGAAACACGGCAAAATTACAGTGATAGTTAGAATGTAAAGACAACACATTGTTTTTTTTACAAAATCTGCCTAATAATTAACATATTAATCCCAACACGATACTAGTTAAAATGTCGATCCATTGTAATGCTGTTTGTCTTGTTAATTGAGATATTCCAGTGAGCTGTTTTCAAATCCTTCTGATTAGCGAAGCATTTTCCTGTCAAATAATTCTTTAAAGGTCCAAATAAATGAATAACCTAGGGAACTAAATCTGAACTGCATAAATTACTTATTAAATTGCTTAGTAAAAATTATTATTAAAACTATATACCTTTACTTTCCCATAAAATAAAATGCATTAATTACTCATTGCTTTTATACTAAATTCATGAAAACATAAATTATAGCTAATTACATTTCTCTCCTAAAATTATTTCCATTATAACAAATAATTTACCAAATTATTGGTCCTCATACTTCCTCATATATAGAATATTACATTCGCATTACATTTAAACTATCTAGATGATAATTTAAAAAACAATTATTTAAATTCTTTAATAAATAAATGAATACACTTGGGCACTAAATTTCGACTGCAAAAATAACTTTAAAAATTATTATTAAAAAATCATACCTTTAGTTTCATATAAAATAAAATGCATCAATTACTCGTTACTTTTATGCCAAATTCTAGAAAACATAAATTGTAGCTAATTACATTTCTCTGCTAAAATTATTTACATTATAAGAAGTAATTTACCAAATTATTGGTTCTCATATTTAGAATATTACCTTCTCATTACATTTAAACTATCTAGATTATAACTTAAATAACAAATATTTAAATTCTTTTAATGAATAAATGAATACACTAGGGCACGAAATTTGTCTGCAAAAATTACTTAAAAAATTATTATTAAAACATCATACCTTTAGTTACATATAAAATAAAATGCATCAATTACTCATTACTTTTATGCTAAATTCAAAAAACATAAATTATATCTAATTACATTTCTCTGCTAAAATTATTTACATTATAAGAAGTAATTTACCAAATTATTGGTCCTCATATTTAGAATATTACCTTCTCGTTACATTTAAACTATCTAGATGATAATTTAAAAAACAATTATTTAAATTCTTTTAATGAATAAATGAATACACTTGGGCACTAAATTTCGACTGCAAAAATTACTTTAAAAATTATTATTGAAACATCATACCTTTAGTTTCATATTAAATAAAATGCATTAATTACTCATTACTTTTATGCTAAATTCTAGAAAACATAAATTATAGCTAATTACATTTCTCTGCTAAAATTATTTACATTATAAGAAATAATTTACCAAATTATCGCTCCTAATATTTCCTCATATTTAGAATATTACCTTATCATTATATTTAATCTACCTAAATGATAATTAAAAAAAACAATTATTTAAATTCTTTTATTTTACCTCACTATTTTAATCAGCTTTCTTTAATTTGTTTTAAAAAACTACAAAACTAGCGTATTTCCCGAATTCATTAGTAAGAATTCTATAAAATTCCTGTAAAAATATTCTTGAGTATTTTATTCTATACACACACACACACACATATATATATATATATATATATATATATATATATATATATATATATATATATATTTCATAAAATAAATAATGCATTCTTCCAGTTAATATAATGGTCCAATTGAATTTTTTCACGAAAAATTTCAGGAAATTAAATGTAGATCATAACAATGTTTTTTGAGAGGCATTAAACGTGTTCAGTGTAAAATTTTACTATTTTATTAAAATCAGAGGTGAAGGGAGGCAGCTATATCACATGACTTGACATTTCTAATAATGCAATATACATAAATCAATCTTTCTACTTCTGTCACTGGTACACATTTTTGATTTATATATTTCTGCAATTTAGCTTTCTATTGAAAATCTATGAAAGACCTTTTTAACAAGTAATGTCCTTATAAAAACTTATTAGGTTAGTTACGATTTGTACATTTTTTCTCTGAATAGCAGAATTGCTTTAAAAACACTTTCCTTAAATTATCGAAACGTTTCGTAACTCCATCTTTATATATCCATTCTAGTTCCTGGATACAATGCAAATGTTACAAAAGTAGTGACTCGGGTTCAAATCTTAGTTTGATAGTTTTTTTCTTTCTTTAAATGATTGTTTATAATTTTTATGCCTTCGCAATGGATTTTTTTTTCATTTGATATATAAACCTCACTTATTTCTAACACACCCAAAAAATCCTATAAACAAGTGTATAAATAAAAAATTCTTAGCAAGTAATGTATAAAAAAAATTTTAAGTCAATTCTTACTTAGGTCAACAAAGAAAAAAATTATTACAAGTAATTACAATTAATATAAACATGTATATACATATAACAGAATCACAATCATAATATTAAGTAGCAAAATAGAAAGGGAATTTTCCATTTTCCTTTCTATATATGGTGTTGCACTATTACTTTTGTTTGTTATTATTTATTCGCTTTCTTTTTTTTCGTTTCTAATTTATGAAGCTAATTATGGTGGCCTATAATTTCTCATTCTATCCATCTCTTGTAATGCTTCACTATTGTAAGGAACCTTTCCAGTGAGTTTCGAGCAGTCCAGTTCTTCAATTAATAGTGTATCTAATGATTTCACACAACTAAAGTGACATATTTCTTTTCGTTTCTAATTTATGAAGCTAATAATGGCCTATAATTTCTCATGCTATTCATCTCTTGTAATGCTTCATTATTTTAAGGAACCTTTCAAGTGAGTTTCGACCAGTCCAGTTCTTCAATTAATAGTCCATCTAAAGATTTCACACAATTAAATGCGACATTTTATTTTTTCGTTTCTAATTTATGAAGCTAATTGTGGTCTATAACTTCTCATTTTATCCCTGTCTTGTAATGCTTCATTATTTTAAGGAACCTTTCAAGTGAGTTTCAAGCAGTCCAGTTCTTCAATTAATAGTCCATCTAAAGATTTCACAAAATTAAAGGCGATATATTATTTTTTCGTTTCTAATTTATGAAGCTAATTGTGGTCTATAATTTCTCATCTTATCCCTCTCTTGTAATGCTTCATTATTGTAAGGAACCTTTCAAGTGAGTTTCTAGCAGTCCAGTTCTTCAATTAATAGTCCCTCTAATGATTTCACACTAAAGCGACATATGCTTGACCTGCTGCGAAGAGTTTTCATCCTAGATATATTACTGCATAATCTAGTGATACCTTGCGTCTTATGTACTGTATATGCCAATGATAGCATTAGTGCTAGCATTCTTCGTGTCAACACCGTAGCTACATTTGGCAGGGAATTGCACTAATATCGGCTTAAATCTGTGAACGCCATTATTGCCAAAGTTAACCGTGACTGTTGGAAATTAATGAATTAAATGTAATTAATAAATTAATACTTGAAAAAACTAACATCAAGTATCATCCAAGTTTAAAAAATGCATTTAAGCTGGAATGTATTTTATTAGCGATTGAAAATTTGAACGAGATATATAAATATATATAGGGAGAACGTAAACTAACAGTATGAATAGAAAAATGTTCAACATCGGATTGAGATTATCATGTGATTAAGATACAGCATATGAAAGGTACTAAATAAGTCATTTCTTACTTTTTCAGTTTTCTTATCTAAAGAAAAATGAATGGCAAAAATCAAAAATTTCTAGAAGATAATTAAAGCAGAGCTTATTTTATTTGTAGTTATTGTACATATGCATTGGCTCAATCACACGCAGAAAGCAAAAAGTTATTAATGCTGCCTTTACCCTCGTTGGCTGCAAACACATATTAATCCCAACTTGAAACAGAATCTTTTACTGCAATATTGATACAATATATATATATATATATATATATATATATATATATATATATATATATATATATATATATATATATATATAACTTATCTTTTGAATTAAAGTAGTTACAACTGAAGAGTACCACTAATAAAAACCATAATAAATTGTCGCTTTGATCTTCTTTCAAACGAAGTACTTAATATTTAGTGCTGCAATTTTGCCCGGGTAACAGCTTTAACTTTTATTGGTATATTTTAACTGACACCTTTCTGCGAAGCGTTTGAAATTGCTAAATAGAAATTTCTCCCATGACATTAATATAAAATTAGATTAGGGGGCTTAATTGCTCATTTATAGAAAAGTAAACCTTAGCATATTGTAGTAGCAGTTAAAAGGACGCATTAGAGAACTAAAATTTCTTCGGCAGTGGTCGTTCGAGCATTATAGAACATAAATATAAAAGAGAAATATAGTGCCTTAAGTGTGTGGAATAAGTCATATTAATTAGACAACTTACAAATTCCAGAGAAAATATTATTTTCAAATGCTGTCAAAATCCGTTCTTTACATGATTCTCAATATTAGACATGTTTATAAATATGTTTTAAAAGATAGATATTTTCTACTAAGACGTAATACACAAATGTATGATGCATTAGTTAAAGAAATGTGTATATACACAAGAAACTGTTGAGTTAATGTCTAAATTTCATTTATCTTATAAATTGTCTAGTACAATTATATTTCTGGATCAAATAAGTTTAATTGTCTATAGATTTTTAATACAAAAACTCGGAAGGTTGAAATGGTTGAAAGAAATAGACAGGGTTATGATATAAAACTTAATATTTTACGATGAATATGCTAATATTTTTCTCTCTTTTGTTCCCAAAATAGGAGAATTGTCATAGAAAATATATGTAACTCTTGTTAAAATATATACGAAATTCCCGTAATTTCTGAGTAAAGTAAGTATTTATCTTTACAGACAGTGGCGAGGCAAAGATTCTAAAACGACTGTAAGGAATGTTCGATGTTCAGTATAAACTATTTTATTGAAAATTACATGGAATTGAAATTAATCTAGTTCTCGAAGCTGAAACGGATGGGGTATAATATATATAGATTTTTGTTGTAATATGTACGAATAATTCAAATTGGAACCCTTTATGTTTAATTAGTTTACTTGCATTAATTAGTGTATTTTTCTCATGTTTTGTCACATAAATATTTCATATATCATTTTAAATTTCTCGGCTTCCGGACACTCCCCGGTATATATATATATATATATATATATATATATATAATATATATATATATATATATATATATATATATATATATATATATATATATATATATATATATATATATATATATATATATATATATATATATATATATATATATATATATATATATATATACATATATATATATATACACACACACACACACACACACACACATATATATATATATATATATATATTATGTCAGTATAGATATATGTTATGTCCTGGATTGTCCGTCTTTAATTAAGCAATCGGGACACTATTTTTCTTCAATTTCATTCATTATTTATATCCAAGACATGAGTGACTAGTATGTTTAACACTAAGTACTGCGGCGGCACGAAGTCTCACACGAGAGCTACTGATCTCAAAGACATTACTAGTCTAATTGACATGACTAGTTAACTCACGGCTGGGACAAGATCATAATAACTGACAAACTGTCGGCTGGGGAAAGAATATACTAACTAGCTAGCTGACGTCTGGGGAGATAATGTCTCCTTTTCTAACTGACGTCTGGATAGAGAAAATGAACTCTTTTTTCAAAAATATAAAATCTTATCTTATGAGGTTTTTTGTGAGGGGGGTTGTGTCTGACCATTTAGAATTTGCTAGGGCGTGTTTGGGACGTTCTTCGACTTCTTAATTTGTTCTTGCACTTTTAATTTTTGTTTTTAGTCTAACTGTGGGACGCTATCCTGTGCGGTACAGGTGGCTGGCACGGAGATTAACTCCCAGAAATTAAGTGACTCTATAGCGATATTGTGGATTTACCCGTTTGATTAACGTCAAAAGGGGATTAAACTTCATGGCCCACAGATGGCTCACATGTGTGTTTTTCCTAGAGGTCTTGTTTGTTTCACACACTTAGGTTCTTTGTAAGGTTTTTTTCCTTATTACTTTTTGTTTTCGGGGGATTTATTCCTAGATTTTTTATTGCTATGGGACAATATTCCCTTATTACAATATTATACCAATCCTATATTATTATATATATATATATATATATATATATATATATATATATATATATATATATATATATATATATATATATATATATATATATATATATATATATATATATATATATATATATATATATATATATATATATATATATATATATATATATATATATATATATATATATATATATATATATATATATATATATATATATATATATATATATATTTATATATATATATATATATATATATATATATATATATATATATATATATATATATATATATATATATATATATATATATATATATATATATATATATATATATCTATATATATATGCATAAAATAACAAATGTTCTGTAACATTTTTACATTTGTTATGGAAAAATAATTTATTTACAGATATTATTTTATCCAACCTAGTAAGAAATTAACAGAATTTACAAAGAAGAAAAAGTATGAAGTCATATTTCAAGCATTTAATCATTCCAATTAAATCCTACCATTAAAAGTTTAAATAAAATACATGTCAAGAAATTTGAATTTCATAAAAATAAAATACAAGAAATGAAGAATTATTTTAACTTACAGCATTTTAAAGCTAGGGAGATGAGCTGCAAAAACACCATCCGATATTTTTTTCAAATTCGGAGCCTGTGTAATGTACCTGAAAATTAAAAAAAAAGTAATTAGAACCATTATTTTTATACCCGTTTTTGGCAGAAGGGATGAGAAACAAAAAAACTTTTTTGGAAGAGTATATGCATTAATGACTGCATTAAGTGAATTTTTTTAGAAAAATGTTTAGAGAACCGAATCGATTAATATCTGATTTAAAGAGATATAGTACATCCCGAGCTAAAGCATTATCCTTTTAACAGTATTTCTGTATTTTAGGATATTTAAATAAGTTATCTTTGTTTTGGAATAAATTTATGCATGTTCGTTAATAAGATTGTGTTATAGATTATAGATATGATAAAAATAACCAGTTTAAACTAGTTGTAGTTGAAAGATATAATAAATATAACAAATTAAAAATATTTTATCCACATTAGAATTCTTACATATATATATATATATATATATATATATATATATATATATATATATATATTATATATATATATATATATATATATATATTTATATATATATATATATATATATATATATATATATATATATATATATATATATATATATGAATTTACAAACAAAATCTATTTTGAATATCTATCTTGTTACAAGCCTAAAACTATTTACGCATAAAGGTATCTTGGTTTGATTTGGACTGCTACGGTCTACTTTTTGCAACACGATTACTAATGAGACCGGGACCTACAGCTAAAAGCCGAATTCCAAACGGCTACGAACATCCATGCCACTGCAGGATTCGAACCCACGAACTCCGTTACCGAAAGCCAGCACCCTAACCAAATGGCCATCGTTCGGCTAAAGGTACCTTAATACGTAAAATATTAAATAGATCATTTTTTTTTTTTTTTGAATTTTTGGTTTGTTTGTTTTATTATAATTGAGGTTCAAACAATAAAGATATTTCTTCTTAATTAAAAATAGTAATTTAATTTGAAATAACCTAATTTTAAATATTTTCTTAATGTATGTGAGTAACTTTTTTTTTACATTTAGTGCACATAATTTCTATAAAATGTGTTAATTTTTAAGACAAAATTTTTAAAATGTGTCTTTTTTAAAGACCTGAAAATTTTGCTGTAATAAAGAGCCCAACTTCTTCTGTTTTAATAAATTAAATAATATCTTTTATAACAAAGTTCTACAAAGTTGAAAACATTAAATTCAAGTCGAATTAAATATTTTTGAAAAATAAGACTGTAAAGTAAAAGGTTTATTACGCAGTTCGTTTCGATTTTTAGCTATTTGAATGTTACATCAAGATGCAGAAACAGAATTTTATAAGACGTTATACTATAAGCAAACTCCACGAGTCCAGAACTAGGTTTGTTATTATATATGATTACAGCTGTCTTTAAATATCTTTGTGGTTCTGTCTATATGTCCACTATGTATTCATAAATGGTGGATTAATATACATAAATTTGACTTGGTAATTAAGCTAAAGTTTTGGAAGGTTTTGCGTAAGATCAAGTTGATCGAAATTAAAGCATATAATGGCTATAGAATTCTTCTTTTTTACCTTCACTGGGTCTGGTGAGCTTTATAACTTCGGCGCCATTTCATACACAAGGTCAAGGTCTTGGTAGTTGGTTTTTCCTTAGTACCTAGCAGTGATAAAATGCACTACTTCAACCTCCGAACGAATAAAAATCAAAAACATAATTTATTGAATTAAGAAAAACAAGTTGCCAAACGAGAATTTAGTACGCTAACAGCGGCTTTCGAAAAACGAAAAAATTTGTAAGGTGAGAAATCAATAATTCATATAACAATGCATATGTTACAATGCATTTTTTAATAATGTGCTAAATTTATCACAGTTTTTTTTTAAACTTAATTTGCATGGTAGCATATAAAATGCACTTTAGAATGACGTATTTTATATTAATAACCAGATTTAATTTACCCTTAATTATTTTTTATTGATACATATATATATATATATATATATATATATATATATATATATATATATATATATATATATATATTATATATTTGATATATTTATATATTTTGTTTATATATATGTATATATATATATATTTGTTGCTATATAAGAAATATGCTGTGAGTATAAAATGTATATATATATATGTATATATATATATATGTGGGCAAATTTATCAGTTTTAAAATTTTAAAAATGAAGTTAACATCAGTTGCCGAGACAATTTAAATTACCTTTAACGGAAAGATGTGTGTAGAAGAAGAGTTAGTTTTAATAAAATTACATACAATTTGAAACATATTTACATGTGATGTTGGTCGTATAAAATGTTTAAGTATTTATATAAATGCATTTATTTTACTATAAACAATAAAAGAAACTGCTAAATTCCTTCGAGTCTCTCTGAGGTCTCAGTTATTCTCCCTTTCCTCTGTCACTTGGCCAAAACTTCTCTTACCCATCACTTCATGGCAATTCATTAGAAATACTTTATCTCCAACCTCCACATCTCGGCCCTTTGTTATTATGTTTCACTTCTAGGACATGCACCGGAATCTTCGGTACGTGTAGTCCGTGAAAATATTAAATTTGGAGACTTTATGAGTGCAGTAAACGGTTGACCCACACTCCCTACGAATATGGTGAAGAAGTCAAGGGTCTACACCCGATAAGCAAGAAGGGTCATCGCGACCTCCGCACATATTACAAAAATTGTTCATGAGTCCAAACATTACAGTACTGGTAGACAATGATCCAAACAATCACGTGTAAAAAAAAGAGTAAGTTTTAATAAAATTACCTACAATTTGAAATAAATTTACATGTGGTGCTAGTCGTAATATCTGTTTATATATTTATATAAAACGCATTTATTTTACTAGAAACAGTAAAAAAAACTGCCAAATTCCCTCGAGTATCTCTGAGGTCTGTGTTTTTCTCCCTTTCCTTTGTCATTTGTGCCAAACGATGACCTATTGGTTAGGTTGTTGGCTTTCGGTATCGGAGTTCTTGGGTTCTAATCCCACAGTGGCGTGGTTGTTCGTAGACGTTCGGAATCGGCTTTAAGCTGCAGATCTCGGTCTCATTAGCCCTCGTGTTGCAAAAAGTAGACCGTAGCACTCCAAACCAAACCAAACCTCTGTCATTTGGCCAAAACCTCTATGTCCTATCACTACTTGAAAATCCATTAGAAATACTTTATCTCAAAACTCCACATCTCGGACCTTTGTTATTATGTTTCACCTCTAGGACCTGCACCGGATTCTTCAAATTTGGAGACTTTATAAGTGCAGTAAACGGGTAACTCGCAATCCCGAAGAATACGGTGAAGAAGTCACGGGTCCACATCCGATAAGCAAGGAGAGACATTGTGATCTTCGCACATATTGCAAAAATTGACAGTGAGTTCAAACATTACAGTACTGCTAAACAATCATCTAAACAATCATGTGTAAAAAAAGAGTTTGAATAAAATTACAAACAAGTTGAAATAAATTTACAAGCGATGTTATTCGTATAAAATATTTAAGAATTTATGTAAAATTTATTTATTTTAATAGAAGCAGTTAAAGAAACTGCTAAATTTCTACTTAAATTGTTATATATTTTAAAATAAATTACGTAAAGGCTGAAGGGTTAACAGAGCCCAATTTTTAAGTTAAAATCTTCATTTCTAAGAAAGTAGAACAAAATAATTGTTTAGTGATAACATAAAAATTGGAAAACCTTAATGTCTGCAGACGGAATTTAATTACTCCATAGAGTTGTTTATTTATGGGAATGGTTGAACCAAGAGATTTAAACTAATGATTAGAAGTTAAGTTCTTCCATGAATTCAAATAATGAAAGTTTTAAAATTAATTCATATGCTGAACTAGGATACACAACTTTAAATTAAAATTGGATCCTAAAATTAAAAACGATTCTATTTACATTGGCTTTTAATAATCTCGTATTTATTTGTAAGAGGAAACAGGGAGAAGCGTGCTTTTCAAAGATAATACAAAGTCAGTTTCCTATAAAGTATTTTAAAAACATCAGTTTATCATTCTTTAGTCTGAAAGGAATAAATATTTGTTTTCTCGGTTTCCTGTTTCAACCTAAAGCAATACATGAACTATTTAAGTTTTCTTTTATGAATGTTATTAAGAACTGTATAATTTTTATACTTGTAAAAATATATTTCTAAACTTCAGAATGAAAGTTCTCTTCTATTGCTTAAAAATGATTTCTTTTTGTCTTGTATATACATTCCATAATTAATATCTCGAACTTCTTCATTTCAAAGTTTTTCAAAGTCTCGAATTTACCTCAACGGAATTTAATAGAAGTATTTTATCTCTAACTCGAAGTTGATTTCACTAATCTCCTTGCTTCTGGGAGGGTGTGTATGTTCTAAACATTTTCATATACAAGTGATGAATGCTCGAATAGAGTAACCAGGAGATCACTTAACACAAATTATATACATATATACACACATATATAAACACTGACTACCAAAGGGTATACCTATGCAAATGACGATATCTGCCGTACGGAGGTACGTCGTTACCTCTTCCAATATACATCGTGTAAGAAACAGAATCGGCATTAGTCGCATGCAAGATGCCGCACAGTTCGGAGCTCTCTGATTTCAAGAAAGGTATAATTTTCGAGTATCACAAATGTGGCCGAATCTTAAGGGACATATCTAGCGATCTGAAGTACCCAAAATCGATAGTGGCCTATGTGATTAAGAAGTGAAAAGTGAGCGTCGGAATGTGCCCCGAGTCGGCAGACCAACGAAACTGGGAAATAAGAGACCGACAAGTGCTGTCCAGAGAAATTCGGAAGAACTGCACCCAACCGATAACCCTCATCCGCGAGGAGTTTCAACAGACATCCGGGAGGAGGCACATCTGCTTGGTTTTCATGGTCGTTCTGCTGCCCATAAGCCTATGATCACAAAGTCCAACCGCGCTGCTCGGTTAATGTGGTGCAATGTACATCAAAATTGGACAGTTGAGCAGTGGATAGGGTTCTTTGGAGCGACGAATCAAGATTCACTCTTTACCGCTTGGATGACACGGTCTGGGTCTGGTGTCTGCCTGGAGAACCTCTGCGTCTTCTGCCAGGATGCATTGTGAAAACAGTCAAGTTCGATGGAGGTGGAATTTTGGTCTGGGGTGTTTCTCCTGGTATGGACTGGGACCCTTGGTCCCCTTTCATGGTAAGCTCAAAGCCGATGCCTACTGCACTATTTTGAATGACAATATGCTTTCTACGTTGTGGCAGTTTTAAATGTTGGACCCCTGTCACTTTCAGGACTACAATGTCAGTTGTCATGTTTCAAGGTTAACCAAGGCTTGGTATGATGCAATTGGAGTTCATCGAATGGGCTGGCTTGCCCAGAGCCCAGACCTGAACCCTATCGAGAACCGTGGGGACGAGTTGTATCGCCGAATTAAGGGGTGAACTGCCCGTCCAAAATCGGTGAAGGAACTTGTATGTCTACTCCAAGCCGAGGGGAAGACAATACCACTATATGTAATACAAAGACTTGTAGAAAGTATGAACCGGAGGGTTCATACTGTAATTGCCTCTCGTGGAGGCACTACCAACTATTGAATTTGAATAAATTTAGTTTTTCTTTTCTACCCCAGATGTCCAAATACTTATTGGTACATAGTGTATAATTTGTTTTATGATCTATGTCTGCTGATTCGTTACTTGGTACTGAAAGTTACGGCCACAGTACTTCGATTTTAGAGCTGAAATTAAAGTAGCAAGTTTTAAGGTACATTTATATAGAATACCATTGAGCTCTTTATTATATATATATATATATATATATATATATATATATATATATATATATATATATATATATATATATATATATATATATATATATACATTTAACCAATGTGATAGGTGCATTGAACTCTAAAAATACAGTACATCCAATAATCAATATTTTACACTAAGTGCAGACTTTTATACAAAGAATGCTATGACCTTAACCAGTTCGAGACCAACGTCTCGTAGACAAAAATCAACGATTCCACTCTTATCAGATAAGCCTTGCCTCCACGAGAAGAGCTCCGGTTGATATTGAGAGACCAATGTCGAATATGCTTAATCGAAGATCGGAACATTTCATTTGAATCTTTAAATGCTAGATTTAATTACTAGGTGGCGTTAAACTGCAACAGTTTTCACAACGGTCGACTCATATAGAATTTACGTACTGGATTAAAGGGGTCATCCCATTTGCGCATATACCACGTGCTCAAAACGGGGAAAATGTCCCATTTGAACGATTTGACATTCCTCCCAAGTACACGACGGCTAATTTTATCTCGAAATCTTTCATCCGTCTTACTGACAATTCGCCTTTACATTTAATTTAATTGTAAAATACATTCATGTGTAATACAGCATGATAGTAATTTTAATTACATTTCTGCTTTGCAGGTAAGTTGATATTTGTAAGTAAGCACGCAACCAACACACTTGAAATTTAAGCATTAATATATTATTAATAAGTACAAACTAAGTATACCAAAGGAAATTTGAAAAAATAAAATTAATTACTTAATTAAAACTATAATTTAGAAGAAACAAAATGCTTTTCTATTATTTTATTTTTCTTGAAATTGACCACAAGAGTCTGAAGAAATTCCAAAAACATTCAAAATATGTTTTAAATAATCTAAAAAATAAAATAAAATTATTTAAACAAATCTAAGGTTAAAAAAATTATAAATCATATTTTCGAAAAACTTTTAAAAAATCCATAATTAGCATAAATATAATAATTTCTATTCTGTACATATTTAAATAATGCGACATAAACTTTTAGAATACATTTAAAAGATTGAAAATAATTTTGCAAAAATATCTTTTTTTTCAAATTGTATTTTAATATAGAACTAGAAATGTTATATAAATCCCTAATATAATTAATATAAACCCCCGAATAGTAATAAAAAATAGACAACTGTTATTAAGGGAATTAACATTATTATTTTTAAATGACAACTAAAGAACAGAATTTAAATTCCCATGGATTGTTTGATTTGTGTTACCTTAATATGAATACATCAACTGAAAAAAATCATTTAAATTAAGAATACTTTTTCAATAGGCATCGTGATTTTATAATTTAATCTATTCTTAAAAAATTAAATCAGTTAATGCTCAGAATTTAAAACTTTACACAAAGCAGGTAATTTCTTTTCTTTCTCACTACTTTTGCGGTTTCAAACTCTTAAATTACTAAATCATAAGCAAAAAATACCCATCATTTTCTACCTATTCATTCCTCCACTAATACCGTCAATTCACGTAAGTGGGTCTTTCTTTCAATTTGCGGAAGCAGGATTCGCGCAAGTGGCACCAATTTAGTAAATTCACTTTTCTGATTTAAGATGTGCAGTTAAATTTCAGATTTACATTATATGGAAGAATGTATGGGATCTATAAGTAGACAAAACATTTCATACATACAGTCTACGTAAATGTGACTTTTACTAATCCACTTGCGTCTGAGAAACACTAGTTTGACTACTCACAATTGTCTTTTAATAAATGAACTTGAACTCCGGCATTTCTATCAAGTTTTTATAAAATTACCCCTTTTTGTCATTTGCAGTCTCTTTAGGGTTTATGGTATTGTAAATTAAGCCGTAACCTATAAATTCATATATTTTTTTCTTTTTTTCTATTACACGCTTGTTTCGGTAAAGCCAATCAAACCATGTAAACTTTATTATAGCATCGAATTTTCTCTTTTAATATCGTTGGCTTTTATTATTATACATTTTGTACATTACAACTTTTAATATTTACTTATCTATTAGTTCATATTTTAAAATACTTTTTCTTATTTAGTTTCACTTTGAGCTTCAATGTGTATACAGATAATAATTTTAAAACATTCTTCCCTGCCCGAAGTTGTACACACCATGTGTTAAAGGATTTTTTCTTTTCAAAATGTATGAGAAACACAAGCCCAATCTCATATCGGTAAACTAAAAACTGAAAATTTTCTCAGATCGAGAAGAAAATATTTTATAATAAAAATTTTCTAGAATGTTTGTCATTTAAAAAAAGTATACCGGGTGGTCTAAAAGAAACTTTCCATATATGTGAGTACCTAGTGACAGAACCGTTCAACCAATAGAAATGAAAGTTTATATATAGTTATTTTTATGCTTGGGCTCCCTATTGTGATGATTTTAAACAATAAACTTCTCACAGTTACGGTTACAGTGACAAAATTACGGAATTTTCTAATGGCAACACCCACTTTCTTCGTATGCACATTTATCAGAGCATGGAAAAACCTTAAATGGCGTTGAAACTAGACACGTATAATGCAAATTTTTGACGTAAAACATTTGCAAAGAAGAGCATCGTGAAGAACCAATCACAAAAAAATTAAAGCGTATAAATGCACTTTGCATAATTCACTGGGATAGGCAGTAGAAGCACCAATCACAGAACACTCTTGCAAAGCACTAAGCAGTGTGGGAAGATTGTTTATCCATGTTCCTGCTCATCCGTCTCATTTCTTGCGAAGAAGATGACACTTTCAGGGAAAGGACGAGGTGAAGCAAGAAGTGTTTATCGGAGAAGAAAAGCTTCTTTCTGTATGTAATGAACCTGCAATAATCGTATTATGCACTTCCGCAACAATTTCAACAGGAACACGAGGTCGTTAGGATCGTGGTCTATCACATATGCACCCCGTTTCTTCAAAATTCTTTACCAAATTGCTTACACTTTTTACAGAACATGGGCCTTGTTTTAACTTATTTCGACGATAAACTCGCACTGCTTCAGTAGCATTTTCTCCTTTCAGATAAAACAGCTTTCATAGATAAAACCATTTCATAGATAATAGCATTTCGCCTCATTGTTTCCTTGAAAGTGTCATTTTCTTCTCACGAGACGAGACGGATTACCACGAACATGAAGAAAAAAATCTTCCCATACTGCTTATATCGCAAGCAGTGCTTTGCAAGAGTGTTCTGTGTTTGGTGCTTCTACTGCCTATCCCAATGAATTATGCAAAGTGTATCAATACACCTTCCTTTTTATAATAATTCACTATGGAAAAAAGTGGTTAAAGACACAGTACCCAAATGTTTTCTGTATGCTGGCTTCAAAACTAAAGAATTCAAGAAAAAGTAAGACGCAGCTCAGAATTCTGAATTTCGACCCTCAGCGTAAGCAGGACCCATCAGATACTCTCACTGGAAATGAAAGATTAAGATAAAAATCTCATGAAACTGCTTAATATGAAGATTTTTGACTATGAACGTATTCCCGATTTTGTTATGATCTTCAGTGGTATGTGGATTTCTGTAATGATGACGGTAGCTAATTTCACAAATAACTAAAAATAGCAATCAAGAAAATAATTTCAAAGAAGACAAAAAATAATATGTCAACAACTGTAATGTAAAACCGATTACTAAAATTACTCTATCCTCAACTGAAACATTACGATTCTATTTTTAAAGAGAGGAGGGAACTCAAGATTATTTTCCAAACTAATCCAAACTTTATTGTAAAGTATTCACAGATCACTTCAAAATAATCAAACTAACTATTGTAGGTATTCAGGTTGTATTTTTGTTTACACTTCCAGTGATTATATTTAAAAATTATTTTCGTTCTAGCAATTTTTCACTATACAGCCATTTGTTATAAAGAACCTTTATTGGTAGCGTAAAATGTTATTATATCGATATTCTACTCTATTATTTAGCAGTTAGAGACTTGAAGTTATTATTTCTTTCTATATTACGCCCGTCTGAACTCTTTGGAGCATACGACGCCTTACAGTCCAATACAGACAAGAAATTGCCTCATTAGATGGGAGAGTCGAAAAGAAACCCGAAGAAATAACATCCTGTTGGGCAGGACAAAAAGAAAGGTGATCTCCATGCATTGTGGCTGAAGCACAAAGAACACAATTAGGTGAATCATCAAGACCAACTTTGTACAGATGGGCTTGAAGAAAATCATGTCCAGTCTGAAAGCGGAAATGGGGCACACCAATTGCTCTGGGGAAGGTGTCAAATATTTGCTTAGCCAAAAAAGAAGACCATTTTTTTCCGGAAGCAATAGCCCTATAATGACATAGTCGAGCCTTACGAACATGTTCACGGATGGCCTGCTTAACATTTCTTAGAGGGGCACAAATTATGGGTTGGTGCAGAAAACAGACCTCTGTAGCAAGCGCGTCCGCATGCTCATTCCTATGCACATCACAGTGGCTAGGGATCCATTGCAGAAATACCTTCTTCCCTGATTCAATCAAGGAACTAATTCGCTTTTTGCACTCGAATTCAATGAGATTAAGTACCCTAGTATAGTTAGTTATTGTATGAATGGCAGCCATAGAATCCACAAGCAAAACAATTTTTTCCTTTATCTGTATTTTCAATCGCTCTAATAGCCATACAAATTGCATGCAATTCTGCATCGAAGTTATCACGGTAATGTCTAATTGCCTCTCTTAGTTGAAAAATTTGCGAATAAACACCGTTATTATAAACTTTATATTACATCTTTTTAAATTTTTCATTTGGTTAATTTCTTAGGAAGGTATTCAAAACATAACAAGATTAATATATTATTGCTAAATAAATTGTTTGCTTTATGAATCCACCTGTTAGAGAACATTTTTATATAATTTAATTATTCTATTATTAAATTAACAAAGACCTTTCTGTTACACATTATTATAAGCCTGTTAAAAGTCAGCAATAAAATAAACTTTTATTATTATACTTTTAAAGAAATGGTAATAAATTTATAAAACATCTTTTAAATCCTTTTTTATTTATTAATTAACCTTACAAGCAAGATATTCAAATTATGAAACAAGATTATTAAGATTTTATTGTTTTACCACAGTCTTAAAATCCTTATGCGATTTCATGGCTTCATTTTATTAATTATGTTTTTAAGAATGTTACAATCCAAAAAACTGACTTGTCTAGATTTAAATGGAAAGGATTAAATTTTATGCTCGGTTATTATGGATAAGAGACAAATGTTTAAGTAATCTGTATATTAATAAGAGATTATTTTAATGTGTGTAACATTTCTTTTTTAACATTTTCTGTTCATTGTAATTTAATAAGTAATATTATCTGAAAAGGAAAATAAACTCCCAAATGTAAAATTTTATACTAAGCTGAAATTTAACATGCTCCATTTTATCGGGATCTACAGTATTTTTTTCCTAACTAGAGCGGCAAATGTTACTCGTGGATAGTTAAATATGTAAATGATAAATTATTTTACAAGTGTGTAATAACTGTTTTAAAAAGCGTAGAAGCTTCAATTTCAAATGTGTAAATGTTTGGTAGACATCTAAACGGCATTCAGATTATTTAAAGGATGTGTAATGGAACTTTTGGCATTTTAGGGTGTAAAACAGCTATAAGAAATTCGCAGTTAAACTATGTCAATCATGTTGCTCACCTAATCTCATGTGAGACTCCAAATTTAAGCAATAAATAAATAGTTTAGCTTTACAAAAGTTTTCGGGTTTTATTTTAAAATCATATACTATTTAACTTTAAAGAATTTAGGAAATTTTACAAAAATATTTTATGACTTTTTTTTCTTAGCCAAAATAAATATTCATAAACATGTCGTTTTCTTTTTCCAAAGTATTTTTCACCCAACCACACACCACAACCCCAACCCACCCAGAAAAAAACCCATAACCACTGGATTATTCAATACAAGTATTAGAGTCTTAACATTTTACAGTCCATTGTTCCCAACAGGGAACATATATTAATAAAATTATTTAAAATTAAATTTCGTCAATACTGATACAAAAAGAAAAAATTAGCAAATGTAGTAAAAGGTCTACTCGACTTTTTAAAATGGAAGCTATGTTTCTATGATTAATAGAAAAATGTATAAAAAATCATAAAAATGACACTTTTCATCCTTTTCTATAGAGAACAAATTAAAATTTCACATAAATGTAAAAAAAAAATCTAATGCTTCTAAAATCCGATTAGTATACTTAAAACAACTTTAATGTATTAAAAAAGTATGAAATTCGATATTAATAATCAGAAACGTACCTGGAATAATTTATTAATTATGGATGTTCCCAATTGGGAACAATGGACTTTTGAAGCGATACTGTTACGAAATAATTTCCTCTTCGGAGAGCATTTCTTGAAAGGGGTAGGAAATGAAGATGAATTCCCTAATTTTATGAAAGGGCATTTCAATTCAATAAGCAGTCTAGTGCTTTCGCTTCTCATATATTATTTTGAAAGTTGTTGAATGTATTTTGTTTGTGAACTGCAAGTTACAACCACTTTTCTAAGAATTTCACCAAGAAAAGTTGGGCCTAAACATGGACCCAAAGTTCACCGCCCTATATCATAGAGAAAAAGTGATGGGAATTTTCTTGTACAAACAACACAAGGTAGATGTGCAAAGTACATATTAAATGCAAGATTAGCTTACAATGAGGGCAAGAAAAAATTGCATCTCTATTAATTTCCAATATATCATGGCATAAAGGTATAAACTCATATTTTTGATATTTGTTTAAGAAAATGTTGTTTTCATTTAAATTTATAAGTTTTAAACTTTATTGATATCTGTGCTTAAATTTAAAAATAAATTTTAAATTCATTCCAATTATTTTTCTTATTATTTAATATTTAATATATACATCATTCTACTCAATTTGTGAATCCAGTGTATAGTCAGAAGTGGCCAATGTTCCCAATTGGGAACATCATGAAAATCGTAAAAGAAATTTTTTTTTCCACAATTAAATGACTAACATACTTTAACTGAAGCATTAGAAGGCAAGATATGAAAAAAAAAATTTAAAATATATCTGGATCTGAATTCGGCCTGTAAAAAGTTAATAACCAAATGATCATTAAACTTGTCTCATAATCAAGAGGTCTTGAGGTCGAACGCCGGTAGAGACGATGGGATTTAAAATCAGTGTAAATGTTGATTTAATTCCTTTATTTCGTGTTCAGGAGATTCTGGACCTTTCTTTAGTTTCCTAGAAAATTATCCTGGAATATTCGTCATTTCTCTGCGTTGCGTAGTAAAAAACCATCGCCTTCCCAGACAGATTTCTGGAACTTTCCCTACTGCTATAAAAGTTAAAGATCTATCAGTCTCATATAGTTCTGAGCTCAGAGTTGTGCAGAATTTTCAATTGTACTTCGCTCTTACAGTTCAGTTACTAAATTAGATTAACTCTTCTTCCTGTGTGTTATGGGGTTCCACATTAAGATTCTACTTGACAATATATATACTTATAGCTACATTTTTAATTATTAATGTTAAATTGAATTCAATTAAACTTTTATTCTAAAAACTCGAGACTTAAGAATGTATCTGACATTTTAAAATTTAAAAACTGCTGATAAATTGACAATTTAAAAATAATAATCCTTTATTATAGTATAAAATAATATATGTCGCTAAATAACTGTTGCTGAAAAAAAAATTTCATTAGCTTTTATTAAAAATGAAAAACTATTTTCTAATTTACACATTTTAAAAGTTGTTGTGGCAGGTAGATTTCTATTTTTTTTTCTTGATTTATATATTGTGTTTTTTTAAATTAAAATGTTGCTTCATACGGCAAAACTAAATATATTTATACTGTTACACATAAAGGTTGTAGGAGTATTTTTTTACAAAACGGAGCATAGCATTTTATTTTTTACCAAATTTAAACTTTTATAATGAAGACATTTTAGAAAGAAATGTTCTACATCCGCTCATTGTTGAAACTATATTTCGAGAGACTTACATAAAGCCTTTTTTTTGTCAAAAAAGGAGATATTAATTTGGTAAAAAATATTTTTTTCTCTAAATAATTGAGAAGCCAGATCAATCTGTAATATTAATTTAGCTATTTATTCTAAATTTTTGTAATTATTTTGGAATCCTTTATTCTTTTCAAAAATTCTTTCAACACATTTTTATTATATCCAACTCTTTTTTCATGTTATGCCTTCGGGACTTGAAATAACGACTACATATCAATAAAAATTATTTCCCAACAATTTTTTTCGCTGATTTATTATTTGTTAAATTTGTAATTTTAGTTATTAAATTTTTTGTCTGTGTTTTCGATAATAGATCATGAAAAACTGAATCTCATAAAGAAAAAATTTAAAAAATTAGAAAAGAATTGACAAAGAAACTTTTGTAATGGTATACGTTATGTTTTTCTTACATTTGGAAATAATTATTCCATTAAATAAAAAAATTCCAACTTTAAATCAAATGTGTCTTAATATACAAAAAATTTTTTTATTATCTGTCATTATCTTCATTGACCCTCTTCCTTATGGACATAAGGCGAAAAATTATACAAACACTTACATGCATTAAATATATGCACGTAAAATATATGCCCTGTTGCTTCGTGTTGTGTCAGTTTTAACATTAAATAGATACACTGTTGCTTGGTGTTGTGTCAATTTTAATATTAAATATATGTACTGTTGCTTGGTGTTGTGTCAATTCTATCATTAAATATATGTACTGTTGCTTGGTGTTGTGTCAATTCTATCATTAAATATATGTACTGTTGCTTGGTGTTGTGTCAATTCTATCATTAAATATATGTACTGTTGCTTCGTGTTGTGTCAATTTTAATATTAAATATATGCACTGTTGTTTGGTGTTGTGGCAACTCTATCTTTAAATATATGTACTGTTGCTTGGTGTTGTGTCAATTCTATCATTAAATATATGAACTGTTGCTTGGTGTTGTGTCAATTCTATCATTAAATATATGTACTGTTGCTTGGTGTTGTGACAATTCTATCATTAAATATATGTACTATTGCTTGGTGTTGTGTCAATTCTACCATTAAATATATGTACTGTTGCTTGGTGTTGTGTCAATTCTATCATTAAATATATGTACTGTTGCTTGGTGTTGTGTCAATTCTATCATTAAATATATGAACTGTTGCTTGGTGCTGTGTCAATTTTAACATTAAATATATGCACTGTTGCTTGATGTTGTGTCATTTTAAAAAATATATGCACTGTTGTTTGGTGTTGTGGCAACTCTATCTTTAAATATAGACTGCTTGTGTTGGTCAATTCTATCATTAATATATTACTATGCTTGGTGTGTCAATTTACCATTAAATATATGCCGTTGCTTGGTGTTTGTCAATCTATCATTTAATGAACTGTTGCTTGTGTTGTAACTATCATTAAATAATGACTGTTGCTTCTTTTGTGTCAATCATTAAATATCACTTTGTTTTTGTAAATATCATTAAAAAATTTTTTTCTTTGTTGGCATTCTATCATTAAATATATGAACTTTGTTGGTGCTGTGTAAAAATAAGTAAATAAGATGTTGCTGATTTGTCGGTTAAAGACACCTACTTCTCATAAAGTATGTTGTCAACCTGAAATATTATAAATTCTTGTAAATTGAAATTCCTTGTGATCATATATTTTATTTAACTTAAACACTGTTAACCAAGATCTTTAATATATCTTAAAATTTTTACTATACTTAACTAAATATTATATTATTATTAAAAAATATAAAAATTTATCATCTTTTTATTTTTAAATTTTTGTTTCCTTCCTGTTCTAACTATTATTTGCTATAAAGAGCATTTCTGATCAGAGTTAACAATTCCTTTCTCACACTGACCCCAAAGTTATAAAAGACTGTGCGACCATCCTTTGTTGGATTTTTGCTGTGGACGTTGTCAAATAAAGTATGCGAAACTTCACCTGAAAAATTGTATTCTTTTTCGAAAACGCTACATCCTCGAAGCATAGCAGGCTACGCTATGCTACATATATATATTAAATATATATATAAATTGTTACATTTAAAATATCTTTTTAAGATTTTCGTGTCCTCATTCTTATTATTTCATATCAATTTTCTCATCCACAAAACCTCAGAATTAAAAGGCGTATCATCCACTTAAATTCTTCCAACCCATTTCCCAAAGCCAACTATGAAATAAATGCAAATTTTCACCCCACTCACCACAATTTCCAGTTGACCCAGGCAAATGATTCACCTTTCCAATGATCTAAATTCCTGTCTGAGTTCTAATAACTCTCACTAAGCTTCTCTTTCTTGTGAACGTTCTCCGTGTCTCTCGGTGTTTCGTTAAACATTGTAATTGTAAGTAGTTTTCCTGATCCTTCTGAACTCTGCCCTTGACTTAGTCCGTCAGATTCGAATGCCTTTCTTAGATCTTAAAAAAATTGAGTTCCTCGTTGGCTTCTTTTTATGGTATGGCCCGAGTGCATTTCTTATTTCTCAGGCTATCCAATCAAGCCCGGGTTATTAATAATAATAGGTGTTTAATTTTATCCAAGTGTAACCGGCGGATTAAATAAATTAGATTCAATTCTTTTATCAACAGAAGTAAACAGAGAAAAACATCAGAACATCTTTACTCCCTTTTCTGTCTTCAAGTGAGATTGTTTTCGGTGGTGAAAGTGTGAATGTTCTGCTAGACATAGGTTTGGATTAATATGACACAGATTTAACCGAAAATGTAAATAATTACGCAATTAATACAATACCAGGTAAGATTAAACCTTGTAAATTATATATTCATGTATGCATATATATACATATACATATATTTATATATGTATATATATGCATGTGTGTATATATATATGTATACACACATACACACATGCACATATTATATATATATATACATATATATATATAATATATATATATATATATATATATATATATATATATATATATATATATATATATATATATATATATATATATATATATATATATATATAAATTTATATGTGAAGGTTGCATTTATTTTTTAATGTTTTTATCAGTGTTCAATTCTTCCACACTAACTTGCCTCACATCTTCTCCTTCTTTTTTCCCCTTATATCCTAAGAAACGACTAGAAACGATTTTTGTTCAAATCTATATTTGGGGATAAGTGCCATTTCGTAGTAAAAGCAGGAATCGTGTTGGTGGAGAGAACGATTAGTTCTTTCTTGTCGACATCCAGGTACCGCAGATATTCCATTTGCCCGCAATGAATTCTAGACTCTGTCTGAGTTACCTGGAATGTGATTTTAGCCTCCAGTTAGTTTGAAGCATTACAATGTACTGTTTTGCTGCACGACTACTAATGAGACCGAGATCTACTGCTGAAAGCCGATTCCGAACTGCTGCGAATATCATTGCCACCAGCGGGATGTGAACCTCCAAATTTTGTACCGCAGAGCAACACCCTACCATTCTTCGATCTTTCGCCAGCTTCTAATAGTAAAATAATTAAAATATTACCTTAATTTGGCAATGATTGTCATTAAATTTTCAATTCATCTATGAGCTCTATCAGTAGTACCTGTAACTTACAAAAAGTTAAACTGCAATTACACGAAAGTGCAAACTTAGTTATATTCGAATGCCTCGATATTGACAATGCCTGCTATGAAATTATAGATCGAAAACTTTCAACTAACATACAAGTGCTATCTGTATTATTTTATTTCTTATAAAATGTTAAATTGTCATTATGTGAAAGTGGCAAATCAAATGTTCCCAAATGTCTCATTTTTATTTAGAAAAATGTATTTCTCGAAATAAATCTTTTTATTTTTTTAGATTCCTATTTATGTATGGATAACTTATTAGGTTGTAAAAAATACTAAGCTGTTTCCTTGTTTCTGATGTTTCGAAAGCATGAACACTCTACGTCAGAGAAATAGATAGAATATGAATTTAAATTTAAATCATAATTTAAGCAATTTATTAATCCTTTCTCAAGCTAATTTTTTTAATATTACAGCAATTGAAGGATACAGAAAAAAAATCATTAAGTGAACCTAATTCAGGCTGAAGTGAACATTTTCCGGTAGTCTATATGTTGCAAGCAAAACGTAGGTAATTATTAAGAGTCAGGAAACAGCAAAAGAAAAATAATCTAAGACAGTGACACATAATTCATTTTTAATATATATGATTGAATGAAATTGAATATTTAATTTTATAAATCTAGTGTTATATTGTAGATTGTTTTAATAATTTATTCTTCCATTAGCGAACCCAAATGTGTAATGATTAGTGATAAGAATAAATGCTACCAACATCACTGTTATGCACCATTTGTTTAATTGTATTTTAACCTCTTAAAATAATTTTTTTTTTTGCAATCTAAAATTTTCTAATCTTTTTTACAAATCATTTGAAAAGGAAACTAAATATCGAGTAAATAGGGCTGAAAGATTCAGTATACTGAAAGATACAATAATGTAAAATGCTTTATTTAGTGCTCATCACTCAGTTGAGAAAATAAAGAAATGAATAACAAACTGAGCTACTTGTTTGTTTATATTTTATAAATTAAAGTCTGGAACACCATTTCAGTGAGCTGAAGAGCATTCTACTAACTTCTAGAATTAAATAAAGAAAAATTAGAAATAAATTAAATTAAAATTGCCACGGTGCTTGCATAAAGATTTGATCCAGGGACATTTCACTTTGAAGTTTAACGTGATAGTGACCGTGTCACGCAGTATGTCACAAGAAGAAGTCTTAAGTGGAAAAGTAAACGAATAACATAGAATATTTGATTGTATAAATCTAATGTTGCATTGTAGATTGCTTTGGTAATTATTCTTCCATTAACTGAGCAAAATATTTAACGAATAATGATAATTATTACAAATATAATTGCAACATAATTAAAAACAAATAATCGTATTTTGATCATGTCTTTTATATTTATGCTATATTTTCATTGGTAATTAAAAAAAGGAAACCAAAGTGTTTGGTTATAACAAAAAAATGTGTCCTATAAGTATCGATGTTTTGACGAAAGGGATACAATTTTGTCTTCCTACGTATCTCAGGAATAAACGAAATTGCATACGTTGAATAGAAAATATCATTTTATTTACCAAAACACCCATTAAATTTACCACCCTGATCCCTATCGCAATGCAGATCATGTGTAGAAATTGGCTACAACGACTTGGCTATTTGGCTATAACGAATTACTATAATAAGAAAGTACATATCGCATCTATTCACCTACCTGAATGCTGCTTAATAATATCAAGATTATTATAATAATGAATGAAAAACAAACTGGCTTGCCATAGCTTTATTCTAGCTACGTACGAGCCGAACGATAGTCGAACGGTTAGGGCTTGAGTCTTCGTTTTCAGAGTTTGCAAATGGCATCCTATGATAATTAAGATGACAGTTAATCACTTTCGAGGTCAAGTTGTGATATCTAAAGTTGTTTAAATTTAATATTTGTTAAATTTTGGATATTATATAACACCTTAAATGTACCACATTCATCAATATACATTCTACAAAACTGACTCGAACAGTAATGGGTTAAAAGTAAGAAAAAAAATTATTCTAAATTTATCAGAATAACTTATTTTATGACGAATCGAAAAGAGACTGTTAAAATGCAGATTTCTTTCAGCTAGAAATGTAATAGGTTTCTTTAATAAATGTCGCTATTATACTTTTCATACCCAAAGGGTGACATTTAATGGGGAAATTCACAAATGGAACTGAAATAACGGTTTTTGGAACGTAGAAAAATCTAGCTATGCGTTGGAGCCTTTATTAAGTTTTGCACTGTATAATGACGACAAATTCAGAAATTTATTTCTAACGACGCTCTAAAGAGCCCGGGTAGATTTGTCTTCCTTGGGTTAAAGTTAATTAAGGAAAGAGTTAATCAAGACAATCCGGATGATTGTTTATGGAAGGAAAATTACCTTATATTTCTTATGTTTTTTTAGAAGTTTCTTGATTCTATTCTAATTAACGAATATGTTTGTTAAGAAAACATATTACGTTATACTTCTTAACAAACATAACGTTATGTTAGTGTTTATAGTAGAAATTTCCCGACAGGCATTTTACAAGTCGAGTTGTATGTTTTGGTTTATGACACCTTTTGCTGGTGAAGATGTGCAGATCTCTTGTGTTACAACGAAAAATTTTCAACCTATATATTTTAGTTCGAGTTGACTTGTAATAAGGCATTTAATCGGTTGAAGGTTGAAGGTTTCTCTCTTACACAAGAAATCTACTTTTTCTGTAGAGGGAAAAGAATTCTGAATTAAATTTGCTTTCCTTCAGTACTTGCATATTGAGGCATGATAAAGCCTTGGAAGAAATAGTTTATGTTACAAAATATTTTTGTAAACTTTTAACTTAGGCGGATGAGTACGTTTTAGGCTGGTTTCACACCCAGCAGATTTTTTACCGAGTGGAGAATTTACTGTCACCGATCAACAAAATCAACAACGTTGATTGGTTGATTTCGTTAATCGGCGACGGTAAATTCTCCGCTCGGTAAAAAATCAGCTGTGTGTGCAACCAGCCTCACATACAGGGAGGGAAAATTTCAGTCTTCGTAGTCTTATTCAGTGTAAAACTTACGCTGCTACAGAGCAGGATCCACTCTATAGCGGCTGACAACCCCTACATTTGTTCGGGGCATCAAAATTCCGGCATTTTGTCTGCGCGTGTGAGAAAAATATTGATATGTCAAATACTCAACTAATCAAAATTTATTCATATCGATTTTTCTTTAGCTAAAAATTTACAATTAGTATTTATACTGTTTATGTTACATTCTAAAAATATTTACAATTCTTATTCTATAGGAAACAGTTATGAAAAGTCGTATGTTTAACTAATAATCAGAAATCCGAAAATTTTTACAATCGAGCACTATTCTGCAGATTTTTACCAGACTCCCTACTTCCGTTGCAGACTGTTAAAAAGCATTCTGCCACTGGTTGTATAGGTATGTAAGAAAATATGGTTACCAAATTTATTTCTCTTTTTTCCTTCCAATTTATCTAAATCGCTTCGAAATATAAGGCAAACTTAATTCCAAGCTTTACGAGTAGCGTTTTTGTCGCTAAAAATTTCCAGAGTTTTATCCCATTAAACAGGTTTCTTTTGCATAAATGAAATCATAATTTCATTATCAATAACGCTCGTGTTCACGGAATTATTCATATTCACAACGAAAGTCCATTGCAAATGGTAGAAAAAACCGCTTCGTGTACAAACGATCACTGGGTCGCATAGACCTCTAGTTCGAGACAACGGATAAATTTTCGCTGAGCTCCAGTGGCCCTAGACGGCTGCAGAGCTACCGTCGACGGCAAATTCACCGATCGCTTTTTTACCGTCTAATGTACAAGCTCTAGTTATTTCAATAGACTACTATTGGAATAGCGGCGACGGTAAATTTTCCTCTAGGAAAAATCCGCCTTGTGTGTAACCAGACTTGTACACATGTAATACAAAAAGCATTCAATAAATAACTAGGAGGTGTGTTCTTCTCACTAAAAGTCATCGTTTTCGTACGGCTGGTTGCACACACAGCAGATTTTTTACCGAGCGGAGAATTTACCATCGCTGCTCAGCGAAATCAACAACGTTAATTGGTTGATTTCGTTACTCGGTTACGGTAAATTCCCCGATAAAAAATCCACTGTGTGTGTGCAACCAGCTTAAGTGTCAATTTCGCACCTTGTACTAGTACGACTATAAAATTTTGTTCCCTCTTAACATTTTTTGATTTCTAAAACACATGTCTGAAATTTGTTCTAGTTTGTTTTGTTTCAAGCTCTGGAGACGGTATGAGGGGATGGTTCTGAAACTAACACTGATAGCTGATCTTTGAAGGTATTTGCTCTGAATTCCTTTACCTCTTTCTGTAAGAACTCGCGCTACACCTGGCTGTTTCTATTGCAAAGTGTAAATAGAAAGAAAATCTTGGATTGCAATTTTTATAAAACAATGAAAAGCTTTAAAAGACAGTATGGGGGATGGTTCTGAAACTAACAGTGCTAGCTGATCTTTGACGGAATTTCCTCCGAATTCCTTTACCTCCTTCTGTAAGGACTTGCACTACACCTGACTGTTTCCGATGCAAAGTGTGAATAGAAAGTACATTTTGGATTGCAATTTTTATAAAACAATAAAAAGCTATAAAATTTAGGCCAAGGCTAGTTATTTATTGAATGCACATTATATATTAAATACTATCTGAATAGTGACTAAATTAAACTTTCTGAATTGGAATTCTCCTTTTGTAATACAAACGAAGCTTAGTTTTCGAGAGCAGAGCAAATTAACTTTCCCGTGAACGTAATTATTAACTTGCATTTTCCATGTGATCCCGTACAAATGATCTCGTCAAAACCTATTGAAAAACCGCTGCTTTCGAGTTTCTTAGTTACGTGTATTGCAAGTAAGCAGTTTTTTCCATAAAAAACCTGAAGGAGATGGGAATTTTGCATGAATTTATCGTATCATTGTGTGAAGGACATTGATATGAATTATTCATCTGTTTGTACTTGACTTCGACGGATATGGCTATACTTATCGCCCCAATTCAACGAAAAGTAAAATTTCATCCTTTGAAATAAATCTTTTATTTTTTAAGGATTTTGGTTTCTTTCAGAGTTTTCTAGGTATTAATTTAATTTCTGTGATATTACTAAGAGTACTCTTGCCGAACATAGACTCCCCAAATAATATTTTGACAGTTTTCTTTCAAGAATACGTGGGAGAAAAACTGTAAAGGCATACTATATATAAGTGGGTCCATACTTTTGATTGGCTGAAGTATGAACTCAAAAGATAAAATTCAGATTGCGAACAACATATAAGTTTATTTGGCATCCACTGGCTCACTTCTCTTATAATCTTTTACGGGATAGAGTGGCCGTGGATGGTTCGTAAGAGTGCCAAATATTTCCATAAGTTTTCTTAAAATACAAAACATGAACAAAATTTTGTCAACTAATGGACTACCTTAATCGACACATGCGTACTTTCTCGAATCTAGACACAGGCTCCAGCTTCTTTCACTACATACCGAGTTGCTTAAAGACATTGCTATTTATTCACAATATCGACTTAGCATTTAAAAAAGAATTAGAATGCCTAATTAGGGATGTAGCTAATAGAGATAATTCTAATGACTCTAGCTAATTAGAATGATTAACTTGGCTTACGTCGTATCGTTTGCAAACATAAAATAGTTATAATATTTAAAAAAGTGAAACTTGCTTGATATGTGGTTCCTTGGCTTGGAAACATGGTGATTTGCAAGCGGGTTAACCCTTTGCGACACGCTATGCTGAAATACTACTTAAATTTTTAAAAAATATTATAAAAGGGATTAGATGGTTATGTTTGTCTATATTATAAAAATGCATATATTTGAAATGCTATGCATATTATGAATATAATGCATGTATATTATGCATATTTTACATATATTGTAAAAACAATTCTGGATTTTTTTTTCTATAAAAGAAAATTTTCACATAATTGGATCATACAGTGCGCTAATTGAAACTGATTTAAAATAATGTTAATTGGGTGGGACAAAATTTAACCCACCCTGCCGGAAAGAGTTAACAGAAAAAGAAGAAATGAATGTAAAATCCCCAAATAACAAAAACTGGGCTGTAATTTCGGTATACAAGCACCAAAGAGTAATTGCAGTATGTAATTGAACTAAAAATCATTACACATAAATATATATGTGTGTGCGCTTATATATATATATATATATATATATATATATATATATATAATATATATATATATATATATATATATATATATATATATATATATATATATATATATATATATATATATATATATATATATATATATATATATATATATATATATATATATATATATATATATATATATATATATATTATATATATATATATATATTATATATATATATATATAGATATATATATATATATATATATATATATATATATATATATATATATATATATATATATATATATATATATATTGGTGTACTTGAAAATAATATCCAATATCTGTGCTTCATCACGGTATATTATATATATATATTCCAGACGCACTCGTATATATATTATCAATTTTCTCATTTCCTTTCTTATTTGTTCCAAACACATCATCCTTAAAAGTTACAAAAAGTAGTCCTTGTCTGACCGATTTTAAATATTCCACATCTTTTTCAGTACAGTTATAGGTTATTTCTGCAAATATTTCAGCATTTTATTGCATTTTATTCACAAAACCGATCGTTACGACCGTGGTACTAGTAGATTGACTATTGCGAATTTCATTTCTCGTCAATTTACAGTTTCCGAGGATATTTCCCTAAAGAAACCTGTATTCTTTAAGCTAACGATGGTCAATGGAAACTTTGCTACAATAAATCATCGATAAATATCTTTAGAATGCAGAAAGAATATATTTATTTGGGGCAACTGTTATCATCTGCAAATCGACCAATGCACGAGAACTTGCCTTCTAAAATTAGACGCGGTCTCAATATAGATACATATTGTATGGTTATATATTGTGTTAAAATCTCATTCTATAATGAGAAGGACATTTTAATTATGATCTAAATAATGGTGGTTCTAAATATTGGATATTATTTCTTTCGGGCAACTGTTATCATTAGAAAATAGACCAATACACAAGCAGTTACATTCTAAAATTATATGTGGTCTAAATATACATACATATTTTATGGTTATATAAATTGTTTAAATCTCATTCTATAATGAGCAGAATATTTTTATGATGGACTAAATAATGGTTGTTCTAAATAATATATCTAAATATTGGATATTATTTCTTTCGGGCAACTGTTATCATTGGAAAATAGACCAATGCGCAAGCAATTGTATTCTAAAATTATGCACGGTCTATTACATTCTAAAATTATACGCAGTTTAAATATACATACATATTGTATGGTTATATAAATTGTTTAAATCTCATTCTATAATGAGCAGAACATTTTTATGATGGACTAAATAATGGTTGTTCTAAATAATATATCTAAATATTGAATATTATTTCTTTCGGGCAGCTGTTATCATTGGAAAATAGACCAATGCGCAAGCAATTGCATTCTAAAATTATACGCGATCTAAATATAGATAAATATTGTATAGTTATATAATCTGTTAAAATCTCGTTCTAAAATGAGCAGAATGTTTTTATAGCGAACTAAATAATAGTTGTTCTAAATATTGGAATGTGTTTAAATATTACAATATTGTATGGTTATCTAATCTTTAAAAGTATTATTCTAAAACAAGCCGAATATTTTTTAGGGTGAATTAAAAAAAGATTTTATAAGTGGTACATTTCACACCTAGATACTCTAAGGCCTCTTTGAAAAGGTCATTATCCTTTTTATTCCTATCAGGTAAAATTTAATCTGGAAATTTACAAATGAAAGAAAACTCATTTTTTTGGAACCTAGTAATTGAAAGGAATTTGTCGTAACCATTGTTTCTGTTCTCTTCGCTGCCTTTAAAGAGTCTTGTATCTTATAATGGGGAAATCAGAAATTCCTTTCACGCTGCACGTCATTTATTTAAAAGACCTCATAGGAATGTTTGTTTTACTTCGCTGGTAGTTAATGAGCTGTAATAGAGACAATTATTCTGCTCCCTAGTAGGAATGAGTATCTTAAAAAAGAATTCGAAATCGGAGCCGTGGAAATACATTGTTATTTTAACAATTTCATGATTAGTATGATAATTAGTTGGTAAAAGGTTTATATTACGTGTTAGGGATTTCTCTTAACTAACCGGAATCCAGAAGAGTGTAAAACTTTTACAATCTGCTTTTAATCATCATGAATTTTATTCGCACCTATAATCATGATCTTAAAACTAATCCTTTTCTATTAAATTTCAATACTGTCTTATCAATAAAACGATTAATTTAAAATGTTCTATTCAAATGTCTTGTAAAAGAAATTTTACCAACGCTTATTAACAAATCAAGAACATTATTTTTTATTTCTGATGGCAGGGAGTATAAACAAGAATAAGACGAAGAAAATGATCAATGTAATTATAAACAGCAAAAATACGTAGTAAAATGAGAGAAAAAAAAGTAGTTCAAATAATCGAAGGTTATCGTCCCATAAATCCTTTCGTTTTCGAATAACTTGATGGCTCTGTTTCTCCATGGAAGGCTCCATAGGTAAGCAAGTAGCATTTATTCATTTGTTCATTGGTTCGATTTTATTATTATAAGGAGTGCACAAGTAGTGCAATGTAGTTCCCTCTCTTTGTGGTTGCAGCCTGGGCAACGTATTTGACGCAAAATAAACTATAGTTTCGACATTTACTCTTCTACTTTTTATTTGTATTACAATTCAATAACATATATTGTAATAATTTATATAACATAAAAAAAAGTATTCAATTGCATAAAATTTATAAAATCTATTTTAATTAATATTTTAAGAATTTTTTTGTGTGGTGGGTGATAAAATTATATCATTAGACTCTTTACAAATAGTTCTACTAATAATTAAATGCTCCTGAAAATTAAAGAGTTATCATGTTTCAAAAAAGATCAATTTGCGATTGTTTTCGCACTCGAAAAATATCATTTTAAATGTTAAAGATAAACAACGTTTAAGTTCCACATTAAAAATTTACTGTCGCCTTTCTATGGAAAAAAATATCTAAAACCTATTCTTAGTTTCATTTGAACATTTCTCTTAGATCTAAGTAATATTTGAAATTGTTATTGGATACCACAATTGATAATCGTATACCGTAATAAAAATTTTAATTAAGATAAGTCTTAATCATTTCTATAAAATACTGTAAAAATCTTCAAATAATGCTTTTATTGATAAAATGAACACTTTTAAGAAAGTAAAAATTAGTTATTTCTGAAGTGGGCATTGAAATTCCCAAATTATGAAAGCAATACTTCTCGTTGTTAAGTCTTAAGATAAAATGAATAAGCCTATACATCAAACAGTATTTCTTCACTAGGAATCGATATATAGGAGTTAACATTCTAATCAAGAATTCTCTAGAGCCAGATTTGCTAGATATCTGATAACATCTTCCCGTATAACTAGATTACTACGAGATACACTCAAGAGCCAAAAAATTATGACCATCCATACATTTTGCAATGAACTCGCCTGGATGACGAGGAAGGCACGTTATCAGGTGGAACTGGTATTTAACTGCTGCTGGAGAGTCTGAAGAATAATTCTTTCACTTACTTCTGTGTGTAATGGGAAAGGCTGGGGATCTAAGTGATTTTGAGAGAGGGCAGATTATAACGGCTTGAAGGCCTGGATGAATGACGGTGAAACCAGAAGTAGACATCATGGTGTTGGAGGTTCACACGCTATCAAAGAAAAATGTCGTAGGAGACTGTCTCGCATGGTGAAGCAAAACCGGAGCCAGACAGTCGCTCAACTGAAAACCCAATACAATGCAGGGGCAAGTAGAATAGTGTTGGAGCACACTGTTCAGCGGACACTGTTAGATATCGGGCTACGCAGCAAACGTCTCACTCATGTGCCTTTGCTGACCAAACGTCATCGCCAAATGCGCTTAAGCTGGGCCCGAGAACATCGCAACTGGTCCATGGATCAGTCCAAGAGAGTTGCATGGTCAGATGAATCACGGTTTGTCATTCATCACGCCGATGCCGTGTCAGGATACGTAGTCTTCCAGGCAAAGAGTTGCTCCGTCAATTTATAGTAGGTCATACACAGGCCGGTGGTGGAGGTATTATGCTTTGAGGGACGTTCTCTTGGGCGTCTCTTGGACCCGTAGTTGTGGTAGATCAGACATTGAATGTTACAGGGTATCTGAACATGTCCAGTTGCACCCTTACATGGCTTCTGATTTTCCAGCTGGAAATGGAATATTCCCACAACGCCCCGTGTCACAAAGCTAAAATTGTGTTAGAGTGGTTCCAGGAACATGATGTTGAATTCCAGTTAATGTCCTGGACACCTAACTCACCGGATTTCAATCCGATAGAACACATTTGGAATGTCATGGGACGGCAGCTCAGAGTTCAAAGACCACCAATTCGTAATATCTCGGATTTGCGTAACCATTCCTTAAACATCTGGGACAATCTGTCTCCGGCCATCTATCAAGTACTTGTGGCCTCCATGCCAAGGCGGGCTGAAGTTGTGTTGCGAGTCAGAGGTGGGCCAACTCGTTATTGAAAGTTGGTCATAATGTTATTGCTCTTGAGTGTTCGTTCTAGGCATACCAGTGTTCACAGGCATTAAAAGAAAGGTAGTAAATTATGTGTAGAAAATTACTGAAAGAGAAAAAAATACAGAAAAATGACAAAAAGTCACACAAAATAACTCTTTTTTTATCTACAAAAGATTCTTTTAGTTTAACAAAGACCTTCTTAAGTTAGTCGAAATCATTTATTGAATTATGGTGCTTGTTTTGAAAATGATTTTTCAGCATATTATGCTAAATAAGTATAAATAATCGTAAGCATTGAAAACAAATAAAGCAGGTGTAACTAAATTGTTAAAAAAATTGATAATCCTTTCATTCACATTAGAGTGATAACTACTGGAATAATTAGGAACTTGCAAATCATTTTATATTTTCTCGAATTGTTGAATCAAACTGAGCTAGTTCGATATTTTTTAAACAAAAAGTTTAAAAAACAAAAAGATGTGACTTCTTTCTCTGCAAATTAGTTTTAAAATATCTGATATATAATTTTAGATCTTGGCAAAATAGATAATTTCTGTTATCAATAGTTTATTTTAGGTTTCACGAACGTCCCCGTGCGTCAATTTTAGTTTTACGCAGGGTCTAACCATACCAAAAGTTCTATCTAGTTACCAACTTTTAGTCTTTTACTTGGATTTTTATTATATTATGTTAATATATTAGTGTCTTTATGGGATCCTTGTAAAGTAAACTTTTGAATTCCTCGGAAGATTTCATTATGAAGATCTTGAAATATTTTCTAATAAAAGGGACTTTTAGGGTTCAATTTTATCAAAATGTGACAAAAGTATATCAATTCTAAAAACGATTAAATTCGACTAAAATCAATTAAATTCGAAAAAAGGTACTAAAAGTGATAAAAACAACTCACTAACATACTTGTAATTACTTATAATCTAATTGCTATTGTTTTAAAAGGATCTAATTTAATTCTGACACTAATGCATTGCAAAACGATCTGATTTAAGACTCAGTTCTAGTCGACTTCATACGTATTTTATCGACTTCCATGAAGACTTTAAAGGATACATTTCATTTTAACATCTACATAATGAAGCCTGTATCGTAATGACTATTAAGTATAATGCACCGGTTTAAACTGTTCCTAGGATATGAGAAGAGGATAAATGTCTTCATTTCTATAAGCTTTGTTTAATGTTACCTCTACAGGAATGAAAATGTACCCGTCAAATACAAAACGTATTTATACAATGTACATGTATAAAATGTCGCAAGCAAAACATTAAAGATATGACATAATACCGAAAAAATGTGCAGAACAGAAAGTAACTAATAATTTTACAAAACATTATAGATACTACAAAAAGGTTTATTAGTATTAAGTTTAATTTTGAAATATGGTGTTATAATCTAATCATCTTACTCGATATTATATAGTATAGTAATATTGATGAATTAGTAGTGAATATTTGAAGACAAGAAAAACAATGTAAGCACGCTCTATTGGACGGGGTTTGAAGCTAGTTTATGAAAATTTCGGTATTTCATAGAGATCTATTTATTTAAGATTATTTTAGATAGTGTCTTTGAAAAATACAACAGTTAAGTAAAACTTGCGACTTTTATCCTCTTAGAGAAATATATATAATGAATCTAAAGCCTTTTGTCAGATACGATCGTATACATGAATTCCTCCATCATATGGTCATCGAGTTGACCAGAGTGTTGATTCGACAGTTTGATCATCAGTTTACAGTAGATATTCATGTTCACCAAGACTCCAGTAACAATACACTACGCAGTACGACGTAAAGTCTGTATTTTGCCAAACTGCCACTTATGAGAAAGTGTTGGGCTATAAAAATTCAAATCTAGTAGTCCCTATTAATGATTCCCAATAATTTATTGGCTTAAAGCTTACATTACATTATGTATAATCAATTTTGTCAATTTTATCTAGCTTTTGTTTAACGAACATTTGCAGTAAGTCTTTCAATAAAATATTGTTCATAGATAAAAAAGTAGGCATTCTTGTTTTCTTTAAGATCAAATGTTTTATTAAAAGACTTTCTTTAATTACAACTTAGGGTAAGTTTTTTCGTAATCAATAATCACTCAGCTTTTATTGTATCTTATGCAATTACTGAACATATGTTTCTTTTTACATCAATAGACAAATCCAATCATTTTCTGAAAAGTTCAGTTCTTCTAGCTCATAATTTTGAAAGAAAAATTTTAAAATCAATATCAGTAAATAGTATTGTCTTGTAAAAAGTACATGCCAACTTTCGCCACCCACACTGACATGGTTAATGAATTTATGATGGCATGTCAAAGAAAGCATCCTTTCAATGCTGATAATTATAGAAGGAACAATTTTTACAAGATTTTTTACCATCAGCAGAAAACCAGAGAAAAGTATTTTGGTCCCATATTTACACTCAAAAGACCATATGTCATATGTCCATACTATGACCATATATATTATGACCATATGTTAATAATGAGTTAGACCACCTTTGGCGTGCAACACAGCTTCATTCCGCCTTGGCATGGATGTCACAAGTCCTTGGTAGATGGCCGGAGACAGATTGTACCAGATGTTTAAGCAACGGTTACGCAAATCCGAGATATTGCGAATTGGTGGTCTCTGAACTCTGAGCTGCCGTCCCATGACATCTCAAATGTACTCTATCGGATTGAGATCCAGTGAGTTAGGCGGCCAGGACATTAACTGGAATTTATCATCATATTCCTGGAACCACTCCAACACAATTTTAGCTTTGTGACACGGGGAGTTGTGGGGACAATCCATATCCAGCTGAAAAACAGAGGCCATATAAGGGTGCAACTGGTCCGCAATGATGTTCAGCTACCCTGTAGCATTCATGGTCTGCTCTACCAAAACCGCGGGTCCCAGAGACGCACAAGAGATCGTCTCCCAAAGCATAATACCGTCACAGTGTGCTCCGATACTATTCAACTTGGCCCTGCATTGTATTGGGTTTTCAACTGAGCCACTGTCTGGCTCCGGATTTGCTTCACCATGCGAGACAGTCTCCGATGATCTTTTTCTTTAATAGCGTGTGAACCTCCAACACCATGTCGCCTACTGCTGGTTTCACCGTCATTCATCCTTTTTGCATAAGTACTAAAAACTGTAGATCTCGAACACCCCAGGAGTCATGTAGTTTCGGATATAATTGTTCCGAGCCTTTGAGCCGTTACAATCTGCCCTCTACCAAAATCGCTTAGATTCGCAGCCTTTAAAATAGCACACAGAAGTAAGGGAAAGAATGATTGTTCAGACTCTCCAGCAGCAGTTAAAAAGCACTTCCACCTGATCACGTGCCTACCACGTCATCCAGGCAAGTACATTACAAAATGTAGGGGTGGTCATAATGTTTTGGCTCTTGAGTGTATAACAGACCTTATGCACCTTATAAACCTAATTTGTAGATGGTAAGGTACAATTGTCTGTATAGCGTAACAATTGTATTAATACAAGAACTACTTTATTAAAACAAAAATTAACTTTTAAAAGAAAATACGGAAGATGTATTGTAATAAGTGCTCTCTAATATTAATACAATTTTATTTTGTAGTCCATAGAAACTGAATTTAAACATAGAAGATGTGAATAACATTGATATAAATTAGTTTTATAAGTAAGAGTACTAAAACTGAATAAAGAAGACGTACTAAAGTGCATCTTAGTTTACTTGTAAGAATATTTTAAAAATAAAACTTACAAAGTTCTTAGCCGGATGCACTCCCTAATCGCATTTGGTTCTATATCTTCTAGTTCTCGAGCATCTTCAATGTACCTGGGAAAGAAAGATAAAATTATCTGTAAAATAATATACTAATTCTTGCTATGATGTTAAAACTATATCAAATTTATCTCTCTTGGATTCTAAAATTAGAATATTTTTCTGGAAATCAGTAAATGGCATTAGGAATAATAAAAAAAGTATAAAAGATAGAGTACAGAGGAGTTGTGAGTTGTATGTATATTGAAAATTTATCAAACTATGGTTTTCTTATTTTAAATACATCTATTCAAGATTTGGTTTGCTTTGAGACAGTTATTTCCAACAATCAATATTCATTGGATCAATATATAGGGTTTAAACAAAATAACATGAACATCTTTGAAATGAGACAAAATCTTTTTAACATACCTTTTTTTTCAGTGATTGCAGTATATGAGCAGTATTTTAAAATAGATAAATACTATTCATAAGCAATATTCAAAACCTCAGTTTACATCTGCTAATAACCTTCATTTTACAGGATAAAAAGGATTTTACTTGGAGGACCAGAAAAGCCCGTTTACAGGAACAATGATTTTACCCCCCCCCTTTTTTTTGCCGGAATTATCACCCGAAAGCACGTGATCATGCATAAGTGCCATTCCATCATTCTGTATATTGTGCTTGAAAAACTAAGAAGTCGTTTTCAATATATTTATGTACGTTGAATTAAATATAACTAATAAATTACATATTTTTAAGTAAAATTAATTATGTTAAGCGTTTCTATATATAAATACTAGCTTAAAATTACCCTAAACATATCCTATATATAAAATATAATCGAGTTTATACAATGTAATTTTTATGTAATTTTAATTATTGTTACATAATTATATGAATTACACAATAAATATTATTTATAAGAAGAAGGCATTAATGTTAAACTTTTATTTTTGTTACACTAAAAACTGATTTGTTTTCTTCATTTTTATCATCTACTGGTTTCAATACAGTGCAAACTGTAATATTCTAAGCATAAAGTTTAAAATATTTGTTTACTGGTTTTTTTTCAGTCATTTTACGTTAATCTAACAAATTTTCCTTTTTGAATTTCTAACCATCACTCTAAAAGATTAATTACATAAATAAGTCAAGTTTCTGCCATGTCATGATGAATGGCCTAACAATATTTTCATTTAGAAAGGCTATGGAAACGTTTTCAGATTTAATAGATTAGCTGCAATGAAATATTAACCTTGAAACCGAAAAAAATAGACCTAAAGTTTTTTAATAACTTTTATTTAATATATTAAATAAAATAACTTCCTTCTTTTAAAAAGTCATTATTAAAATGTTCATCATACATTTCTCATTTTTTAGAACCATTGAAGTAATTTTAGTGCACGGAAAAAGTTTTCTACATTTTTTTTATTTAAATAATCATATTTCTTAACTATGGTAAAGCAAATCTTGATGTTTAAATTACAGAGTGATAAGAGAAAAAACAACAAATCTGTTTTAATTTTTATTCTAGACTG
>CM063506.1:17137474-17159974 GCA_032207245.1 Pardosa pseudoannulata
TTATATCTACATAAGAAAATATTCTCAGTGCTTAGTAATATTTCCAGTTGCTACAAGATGGCAGTACTTGAACTCGACTCAGGCAACACTGTTAACTTTAGAAACGAAACGGAACTTCTTACGGTGAATCATACAATTAAAATAAAGTCTGTAGATTAATAAGAAATCATTTGTTATCCACTTCAGACTTTTACAATTTTATGCTATCACCTCTATTAGAAAATCAAATTCAGTTTATTTTTTTTCTATTACAGTTGACCTAGACATAGAAACAAATTTCTTATTGTTGTTGTTGTTTATAATGCTTCTTAGACGAGCCAAGCTTGTGAACTGGAGGCTGCTCCATTTAAGGAGAATAGTTGCTTCTTTTCTTTCAAAGAATATCGATAGGTTTAAAGAATGACTACCTCAAAGTAGATCCTTAGATTTGGTATCAGGAACAAAGCAGAAGACCCATAGGCTCAGCCTGCTACCTCCAGAGGTATTGTTTGATCTTGGAGGACATGACATCAGGACCACGAAACTATGTTTATGTGCCCCAGAACATTGTTGGGGAATACGACCGGTTAGGGTTTCCAAACTTTCCAATTATGAGTTTGCTTTGTTTTCTTCGAAACTTGAGCTAACATGGTTTAGAGCAGGGGTGGGCAAACTACGGCCCGATTGCCAACTCCGGCCCGTCGGAAGGTTCTATCCGGCCCGTGGATAGAATTTTAAGTTGCCGGTCCGAAGCAAATTAAAAGAAATATCTATTTATACATTATATATCCATCTCCTTTTCTACTTTGCTTAAATATTATATCCCAAATTTATTATCTCACTGACAGAAGATCAGCGGTATATTTGCTTCTTATATGTGAACAAGTGTTTTCAACTTTGAACATTATAAAGAATAATTTCAGAAGTAGACTGACAGATGAGCCTTTAGCATCATTCCTTAAAATCTCACTTCGAACCTCAGTATAAGGAACTTTTAAAAATGAAATCGCAATTTCATTCATCTCATAAACGTATTTAAACCGTTAGGTCCTTGTATATTGTTTTTTAAATTTTAGAAAAATTTATCTTCTCTCTCCAAATTTATTTTCTTTCGAGTTTTGGCTAGCGGCCGAAAAAGTTTGTCCATCCCTGGTTTAGAAGAAACATATAGGGCCTTACTCTGGAAGCTGCGAGTCGGATTCGAACGTTTGTTGTGACCTCACTTTGATGTCAGCTTGTTCTTTTCCTAGCATAATGTCCACAAGCTGACGTCAAATTGACGTTACAATGAGGGTTTGAACCGAACCGCAACTTCCAGAGTACGGGCCATAGTCTAGATGTAGAAAAAGTGCTATTGCCCTAGCTTTACAGATATAATCTTATTACATTTATGATCAAATAAAGAGCAATTTTAATTGCTCGACCAATTTAAAAGACTGTTTATTCGGTATAAGGATATTTTTAAAGCACCTAATGCATTTGGATAAATTTCTAGTAATAAAAATAAGTAATTGTGACTTGTGAGCTGTTCAGGAAGATTATATTATAAACAAAGATGCCAGTTGCAGAAAATATAAATTTAAATTTAAACCTAATGAGTACAAAAATATCTTAAAAACAGTAAGATAAATATAAAAGAAAAGATTTAATAAAATATTAAATTATATGATTAAATCGGATTAACTAGATATGGTAAAAGGATTAAATGATGATTAAATGCGAATAAAATACTAATAGGATAACATAAATAGATTAAATGCCAGTAAATATTAACTAAATCCCACGATTAAAATATTAACTAAAATCAGAAAAGGGGTCCTGGAGACAGTGAGTGAAAGTTTTTTACAATCTATCAGGTGGTACAGACATTATTCCAACGTCTTAACAAGGCTGCGGACCTGTTACTCATTGAGCATCACCCGAGGAGCACGTGTAACTTAAGGTATGCTACCGATTCGAATAATATTATCCCCATTGGGTCCTCGTAATTTAAGAACAAGAAGCAAACAAAAGACCCCCAGGCTTGGCCTGCAACCTCAGAGTTATCGTTTGAGAACTTGAGGACTTATTTTAAGTGCCCTAGTCACCTTTAGCTAACATGGAGGAACTTAAGTCGGCTCTAGCCCCGAACCCGCAACCTTCCAATTACGAAATCACTGTCCTTGCCGACTGAGTACAGTGAATGAACGTTTTCTATTAAAATGGGAAATGAGGTCTAAATCACCCACCCAAGTCGTGACTACGACAAGTTCTGCTTGAATTCGGTGAACGTCATCACTCAAGACTCACGGCAAAGTTAAAATGGATAGTAAACATATTAATAGTATAGAAGAGCGTACTAAACGACTTTTCAATATATTGAAATCATTTTCAAATTCAAATTTTTTCAAAAAGATTTCTGATAATTGCAAGACTTGTTTACTACGTGAAATTTCATGCGACGTCCATTAAACGCGATTTTCATGTATAGAAAACCTTTGTTACGCGCCTAAATAAAATGGCATTTTTTAGGAAATGATTTTTAAACGAAAGAAATACATCGAGTGTCATTTAATAAAACACCTATCCAATTACATAAAATTTCTATGGTCTTTATGTTCACTTTGTTAAGGGGGCTTTTAGAAAATTAAAAACTACAATTTAATACCTCTTTTTTTCAATTCGTCAAAATATAAAAAGTTCTGCTCTCTTCAGAATTATTTTTTAAAACTTTTAATGATGTTCTAACTTTAAGCTCTAGCTTTTAGTTTTATTATTTCATAAAAAAATATACACAAAATGAAAAAAAAAACTTACCACAAGGTAATTTTTGAGTTTCGTACACTAAAAACTAAATTTTTATATAAAACTGAAATGAATTATCTCTTTGATTCCATAAACCTAAACTTTTAACTATATCTTGTTAAAATCAAGCAAAAAATACTGTATAAGCTATAATTAGGTTCTATTATGCAGGGTTGGCAAGAAATAAGTTCCCCACTTCAGATAACTCTAGAATATGTTCTATTGGTAACAAATGCGATATAATTGGAACCACAAATAATTCAAATGAGGCACTTGGCATTTATTACATAAAACATTTTAGTATAAAAATATGGTCATAGATGGTGCTGTGATACAGATAAGTTCATTTATTATGCTTTATAAATGCTAAATAATGTTAAAAAGAAGCATTAAATGGGCTCAATATGTTCCCTTCATGTTCAACAAATGCTGTAATCGCAGACACATTTTCCACAGCAAACATGAATAAGTCTGCCGGAAATTCAAGAACATGGCTCTGAATGCTGTCCTTCAGATTTCGCACACATGCTAGCATTTGACTGTATATCTTGTCCTTCATGAAACCCCACAACCAAATGTCGCATGGAGGGATATCTGTCGAACTATCATCTTGAGTAAGGCACATTCAGACTTTGGTCCTCTTCGTTACCCACTTCATACGGCGGAATTCTTTTAAGTTATCCGTCTTTTTTCTTTAAATGTAGAAACTAGTTCATGATTTTACATTTTTAGATTTGGTTTTTATATTATCATAGAGAATTGCACTTAAAAAATTTATTTCTGGAGAAGTTTTTATAAAATTTCTAATAAATGAAGAAAAGTTAGTAAAAAAATCGGGTTTTTTTCAAAAGGCCTAATTTTTTAATAAATTAAATTATTTCAATATTTTTTGATGCAACACAATTCTTATTCACTGCACTAATGAATCACCTAAAATATTTGATTAATTTACATTTGGTAAAAAATTTTGGTCCTTCAAAATCTTACACATTGAATTTTTAACGAATTTTCATTACTTTTATATCTAACTATGAGTGTAACATCATTAAAAATTATCCAAATTTAAAGCTTTTAGGTCATTTACTAGTAAATACTATCAAAAGTATTCATAATAATTTTCAACAAAATATTTTAAGAACATTTTGAGAAATCACATTTCAAGTTTCAACATTTTATTAAAAATACCGTTCTGAGAAAAACGCATTTGAAGTTTATGAAAGCAACTTTAACTATTAAAAAATTAAAATACATGTTTAAAATTCCCCACACTTTCTTCCTTCAAAACTTTCTAATTGCAAAGTTGCTAATTATTAAAAATACTATAAAAATGTTGAAACTAATCATCATGAAAATTTAAAACATTTTGTCCAAAAAATGCTTTTTAAAAGACTTTAAATTCACAACTTCCGGTTCCGAAGTCACAACTTCCGTTTTATTTTGACAGCTGTGACTGATGTTTAAACAGCTGTAACTTTTCTTTCAAATGCCGTAGAGACAAAACAAAAACAGATTTAGAAGCCTAAAAGGTGAAATTTTACAATAAAGAAAATAAAATGTGATTTTTTAACGTGTTCAACGTGGTACCTTTAACTGCTGCTGATTCTGGTTTTACTAGAAGCGCTTTTTCTTGCAACGGATGCGTGACATGCAGACAAGAAACTAATACCTGACTTAACTTAATGAAGCTAAATAAATACCATATGTGTTATAGGCGAATTTTTGTACTAAAAACTTTTATGTAATAAATGTCAAGTACATCAATTAAATTATCTCTAGTTCCAATTGTATCTCATTTGGACCAATAGAACGTATTCTAGAGTTCTCAAAAGTGGAGAGCTAATTTCTTGCTAACCCTGTATATAAAGTTAGTTTTTAATTTACATGTTTCCTAAGGTATTTTGACGGTAACTATATTTCTATTTTTTTCACTTGGTATATGTTTTGTATTTTATAGTGTATTGCTTCTTATATAACACTAAATTTTTTAACCATTTTTAATGAAGTTTTTGTAAACACTTGTTAATAAGTAGGAAAACTTTATTCCAAACAGAGCATATTTTTTTTTTCTATTTTATATCGAATCAAAAGCAGACTAGTGTACTTAAACATTATTTTTAGCTCGAAATGCCTTATAGTTCTTAAACTGAGCCTTAGGAAAACGATATGCAAAAGCTGTACTGATATCAGAAAGAACTGAAAAGACGTATGAAAAGATTGACATGGTGGTGTAAAGAATTTACTTTTTTAAATACATCTAATTAAGAATCAAGTCTAACAGATAAAAACAAATAGCCATACGAAATACACCTTTTATGCATAAAAATTTTAAAAACAGTTACCATAAAGTGCAAAACATCTTTAAAACTTCATACGAAACTCTCACACGTAAATAAAATCTCTCGGTTTGAAGATGTGAAGCTCATAATATTCGTAACAAATCAAATCTAATGAAATGGGGTTTTAAGCTCTAAATAATATTGAAATAAATTCTCACAACATGAACTTCACTTTCAGTTTTCTAGAGATTATTAACGTAATTTTTCTATATTTTTAATTGGATATTAAAACAGATGAAAAAGTAAATACATTGTGGCGTCGCGAGACCCCTTTAGGGTAACAAAGAAGTTTTGTTAAAACCAAGGCCAAGGCAACATTCTGTTTGGAAAATAGGCATTAAAATAGAAAGGATTTTCGGTTTGACACGATTTGACATGTCCGAGATGAGTAGAAGGTCGGACGCGACTCTGAAATGACAGAGTGTCAGACGGCAACGAAAGGACCAATCGGATGCTATCAGGAATCATAAGGAAAAGCCAATAGTAAAAGTCGAATGGTTACGTCAGGCGGCGCTAGGTTTCGTTGGAGAAAATATTGAGAGGAGAGAGTGAAGGAAACGAGAGATTAAGTTGTTTTTTTTTTGGAGAGCCAATCTCCAATTTTTTGTGGAACTGAAGAAGCCCAAGTTGAACCCCTGTGCAACTGTATATCTGTCGGTCACCTGACCTCAGATTACTTTTTAGGTTCTCCTAGAACCTGGGACTTATGTGCCCATACTAGCTCTTCCAGAGCCATTGTGATTTCCATTCGTAAACTGTGTAAATAGCTTTATATCAAGAATTAAAGTTGTTATTCCTTTTAGCTGTTCCTCATTTCATAACTTCGACACCCACACGCTACCAGAGGTTTTAGTGACGTCACAACATGAACAAATAGCTACTTATGTTTTATTACCTATCTCTAACTGAACCATTTTCAAATAAAAACACTAAAATGCCCAAAAAATCAAATTACAGACCAAAAATTTTAAAAAACAGCATCTAGAAATTAACAATACAACACTACTACTTGATAACTGGGTGTAAAAAGTTTTTAAAGTATATTAACTTTAATAGGAGAAATTTAATTGTCAAATATAATATAGAATAAATGCAATAAAAGAATCTACTGAGTGGGAGTGCTATAAATAGAATAAGTTTCAAAAATTGTTTCCAAAACCCACGCATTACTTCAAAAGGTTCGGAAAAATCTTTCAGTCTACTTACGTTATTTAAAATAGCAGATTACAAGTTAAGACGCATTCGAGTGTTTTATTATTCTAAATAAAAGAATAAACTATAATTAATATCATTAAAGTATCCTAGAAATGCTCAACCTAAACGATGACCGACTTGTTAGGGAGCTAATCCTCAGTACTGAAATTAGAGGGTTCGAATCCCACTGTCATCAGAAAGACCTTAATGGGAATTAGTAGCTTTCCAGGATTAAATCTTCATTATAACAGACTTTTGTTGACTCTTCAAATAATAAAATATTCTGTGTTTTTTAGAATAATTTCTTTACAAGATTTTTTGTACTGCTCTAACTTTAAAAAAATGTTTTAGTTTTGATATTTATAGCTGAAATTTTTTAAAGTAACATAGAACATATATACACTATATAAAACAGGAGATACACTAGCAGGATAACTGTTGAAATATGTATATCAGAATATTTTTTATGGAATTAAAGATCACTATCGTTTTTACTCTGGAAATATAAGGGCGTACTCTGGACGTTGTTCGAACGGTGGTTGTGACGTGATGTCAGCTTGATCGTTTGCTCTTATAATGACAACAAACTGACTTAAAAGTACACACAACATGACGTCACAACGAAGGTTCGAACAGAACCGCAACGTCTAGAGTAAGTACCTTAATGTTATAAAGGTATCCAACAATTTTAATTTAGAAATTGGATAAGAAATTAAAATTAAAAAATATCATTTATCTTGCTATAAAATAAATTCAGTCACTCCTATTATTGCAATTGATTTTATAGAATAAAAGTGATAATTAGTTGCTATTCAATATTAAAAAAATTTTATTTACAAATTTCAAACGTAAATTATGTGGGGTAACTGAATTTATATTTTCCCTCTTTTGCATATGTACTTTTCTAAGTATTTATTCGCATGATAAAAGTATTTTCATACAGTTAGGCCCTTAATAATTATGTTTTTAGTTATTATACATAATGTTTTACTTAAAACAAAACATAAACATTTTAAGTTAAAAAAGTAACAGAGCAAGTCTATTTATTTTATAATGAAAAAAAATAGACTCTTATATTGAAGACTTTTAGCTCAAAAGGTAATATGTATCTCTAAACGAGAAATAATCCAGATTAGTCATTGAAAAATTATTTAGACAACAGTGGACATTCAGGTGATCAAAATTTACCGGAAAATTTAATATTTCTATCTCAATAAATTGCTAAATATAGATAAGCGATATATTAAAAGAGAAATGTATCGCTATTCACTATTTCATAAATAGTATAATTATTATTATAAAAGACAATCCAGGCATCACTAAAGTTTTTAAAACAGTTTTTAAAACAAGAATTACTTAATTTTATAAACTCTTGAAAAAATCCAGTTGCAATTCTATCTTCTAAATTTATAAGGCCATTTACCTTCAGCGAAAATAGAACTTGGATAAATTAAACATATTTAGAGTAACAAATCCTTTTCGAAATTATTATTTATATTTTGTAAGGGAAAATATAGATATTTAAACTAATATTACATTTTTATATTTAAATTTTTATATTACATTTTTATTTTTGTCGCACAGGAGGGTAAATACTGATTTGCCTGGGTCTAGCCCTCTATATCAGAGCTACTGTTAATGGCAATGAGAAATAACAGATATTAAGCAAGATATTCAGGAGAGACAATTGCGAATAAAAATTATAGTGCAATCAATAGTAAGCTAAAACAAAATTAGGATTCCTGGGAAAAGATTCAAAATATTTTATAACATTACAATACAAAAAATTTAAGCTGCTTATTAAAGATTCAAAAGACTACAAAATACATTATGAAAACAAAAATTATTTTATTAATTGTTTTCCTATATCTTTATTTCCATATCATATGTATAGGATTTTTACCTATCTATTTGTCTTTATATATATATATATATATATATATATATATATATATATATATATATATATATATATATGTATATATATATATATATGTTTAATATATGTATATATATATATATATGTATATATATATGTATATATATATATATATGTATATATATATATATATATATATATATATATATATATATATATAAAAATATATAATATATAATATATGTATAGGATACATATATATATATATATTAATATATATAATATATATATAAAAATAAGATATATATAATATACATATACATATATATAACACACACACACACATATATATATATATATATATATATATATATAAATATATATATATATATATAATATATATATATATATAATATATATATATACATATATATACATATATATATATACATATATATACATATATAATATATACATATATATATAATACATATATAAATATATATATATATTATATATAATATATATGTTATATAATATAATACTATATGTATATATATATATGTTATATTTATTTTTAAATATTTTATACATATAAACACCATTTTTTAAAGTACTAATATTTGCTCTTCTATTCTTTCATACCGTCAAAAAATACAGTCTATATAAAATCTACGCCATTCTATCTATCAGTTGATGTCCTGACTTAACAGGTTTTATCTTTACCAGACGACAACACATATACTGTTAAAAGAAGCCATAATAAAAGATAAAAAAAAATTATCCTATATTTTAGCAGACCCAAATATAAAAGAATTCATCAAAAGTTATTCTTTTACAATTTCATTGCCTTGATTTATTGTTTAATTTCCTTTGGTAGTACTGTTTCACCTTACAAGTAGCTTTTCTATCTAATATTTCTTTGAAATTTCACTTATTAAAATAATGTCCGTATATAATGTATTCTTAATAAATGATTCCTAATTAGAGTTTATTTTTAAGATACAAAATAGTATATTTAGAAAAGAAATATGAACTAATTTTTTATATCCAATTAGTTCCGAATAATATCCTTTATATTTTGTTCAATATTTCTTTCACTTTAAAGCGTAATGAAGATCAATTACCTCGAGACACCGTTGAAAATTTACGACAATTTTAAGCATTTAAATATAAGGAGAAGTTATTAATCTTATAGTAATAATGAATCAACTACGATCGTTTCCCGAAATAACTGCTCCCGATAAGGAAAAAAGATTTTGAGATATTTATTTCGCATAAAGTCCAGTAATTTGCTGCCAACTTCATTTATTAATTTTGACTTTTACAGCTGTAATTTCGCTTCAGGAATGTCACAAGAGATTATTGGATATAAAATGAAATTGAGATGCCAATATTCTGTATATGAGTATTATGTAAATGTATATAATATACGACGTTATATTTTGACTATTGCTTTTCATTGTTTTCCAATTCTTTACTAGTTTCTCAAAAAGGAATAAGTTTACTATCTAAAATATGTTGTTAACTATTTAATATTCCACCATAATTACTAAAAATATTTATATAGAAAAATGTTATCTGCTTTACAATCAAAAGATTAACGTTTTGACAGGTATTGATTTCTTATATCCGAATAATAAATATTTTACTTTATAAGTGTAATTAGATCGAGTTCTAAGGAATACATTAACTTCTAAATTTAACTACAGACATATATAACGGTTATATATAGTTGAGAATTCGGGTACAGAAAGTAAGAGGCTTATTGTTAATCCTTTATAAAATTCTCGTTAACCAGAACCTCATATCAGATTCCCACTTTACGCATATAAAACACTTAAAATAATATTTCAGCAGTGTTTAATAAAAGATCTTACACATCTAGGTCTCTTATATAAGTAATATCTTGATAACAATTGGTAGCATCATATTACATTTAGGGAAGTGTATTCATATACAAAGTAAAATCAACTTGATCTTCGTTCTCTATACAACTAACATTTTTCTAACGAATGTTTATGTATGTAATTTAACGAATGTTATGTTATGTAAATGTAACGAAATTTTAGGGAAATGTATAGGAGTATTTCAGAATATAGATATGCTCAAGAATTTGTATTATAATAAACACACTCATATTTTGTATTTAAATTAATGACTTAAGTGAATAGCTTAACTGATGTTAGTTATTAAAGGATTTTAAATATGAGTATATATTTTAAATACACTTTGAAATTGGATACTCTAGTACTTTCATAATAGAACAGTATGGCTACTATAGTAGCGATATGCTAATCGTAGAGTTGTTTTATTAATTGTTTTTATATCTTTATTTCCATATCAAATAATATATATCTATTATTTATGCATATATATATATATATACATATATATATATATATATATATATATATATATATATATATATATATATATATATATATAATATATATATATATATATATATATATATATATATATATATATATATATATATATATATATATATATATATATATATATATATATATATATATATATATATATATATATATATATATATATAATATATATATATATATATATATATATATTTATATATATATATATATATATATTAATATTTTTATACATATAAACACCATTTTTTAAAGTACTAATATTTGCTCTTCTATTCTTTCATACCGTCAAAAAATACAGTCTATATAAAATCTACGCCATTCTATCTATCAGTTGATGTCCTGACTTAACAGGTTTTATCTTTACCAGACGACAACACATATACTGTTAAAAGAAGCCATAATAAAAGATAAAAAAAATTCCGATTCCTGGAGGTATTTTAGCAGACCCAAATATAAAAGAATTCATCAAAAGTTATTCTTTTACAATTTCATTGCCTTGATTTATTGTTTAATTTCCTTTGATAGTACTGTTTCACCTTACAAGTAGCTTTTCTATCTAATATTTCTTTGAAATTTCACTTATTAAAATAATGTCCGTATATAATGTATTCTTAATAAATGATTCCTAATTAGAGTTTATTTTTAAGATACAAAATAGTATATTTAGAAAAGAAATATGAACTAATTTTTGATATCCAATTAGTTTCTCAAAGTTCCGAATAATATCCTTTATATTTTGTTCAATATTTCTTTCACTTTAAAGCGTAATGAAGATCAATTACCTCGAGACACCGTTGAAAATTTACGACAATTTTAAGCATTTAAATAAATTAAGTTATTAATCTTATAGTAATAATGAATCAACTACGATCGTTTCCCGAAATAACTGCTCCCGATAAGGAAAAAAGATTTTGACATATTTATTTCGCATAAAGTCCAGTAATTTGCTGCCAACTTCATTTATTAATTTTGACTTTTACAGCTGTAATTTCGCTTTTTGGATTATGGATATAAAATGAAATTGAGATGCCAATATTCTGTATATGAGTATTATGTAAATGTATATAATATACGACGTTATATTTTGAATATTGCTTTTCATTGTTTTCCAATTCTTTACTAGTTTCTCAAGAAGGAATAAGTTTACTATCTAAATATGTATGACGCATCCAGAAAGTAAGTTTCCCATTAAATAAAAAAGAACTTATACTTATTTATTAGAAAATACAGCAATATTTCAGCTATTTTACAAACAAAAGAATTAACACTTGTCGTATTGTGGTATCATCTTGTATACCTCTGTCCTAGAATGCCGCCTGTGATTGGAACCAGCCTTCCTATCCCAGAAAACGTGTACATCCCTTTCCGTAACGATAGCGTCTGTTTGAATTTGGTCCAGACCAAGAGATCCATTATATAATGCATTGACAGCTGCTTGGTTTCCATAAGTGCGAAATAATCTCATTGCTCGTGACGATCCTGTCGAGGAACTCGTCCCGTTTTATACCGTAGCAGAAATAAGACTGCTCCTAAGAGTTGAATTTTGTGTTCTGTCAGTTCTTCATAGACCTGACAGAGCTCACATGAATTTCAATTGGCGCAATGCTCTGTGCATTCAATACACCGAACTTGCAGGCGGTGAGAGAAAGAATTAAGTTTTCCATTTCGGACTACTGCTATTTTGATAAGATATCAGCTCATATGATTAATTTATCATAGATCTGTTTTACACGCGCAATTGACACGGCTAATTAAGTTTATTTAAAGGAAAAGCTTGAGAAACTTACTTTGATGAGATTACAACTATTTAAGTATTGAAAAAGTAGTAAAGAGAAATTTATTATTTAGCAGAAATATATTTTATTCTTCTTATGACGCAAAAGATTTACGTCTCAACAGCATGTCAATAATAAATATTTTGCTTTAAAACTATATATCGAGGTCTAAGGAATATATTAACTTCTAAATTTAAATACAGACAAGAATACCATTTTATACATATTAGAATTCTACAGAAAGTAAGAAATTTATTATATAATCCTTTATAAAATTCTCGTTCATAAAGAACTCATATTAGATTCCCAATTTAAGGATATAAAAAACTTAAAATAATATTTCAGCAGTATATTAATAACACTCTTATATATCTATCTCGTCAATGTACTTATATAAGTAAGATATTGATAACAATTGGTAGCATATATTACATATTTAGAAGTGAATTCAGATACAAAAACATTTTCATATGATATATCTATTCTCTTTACAACTAAATTTTTTGTAAACAAAATTAAACATTTTAGGGAAATGTCTATAATTTCAGAATATAGATATATCTAAAATTATATTATAATAAAATTACTCATATTTTTGTATTTAAATTAATGACTTAAGTGAATAGATTAACTGATGTTAGTTATATAAAAGATTTTAAATATGATATATTTAAAAATATCTAAAATTGGATACTGTATATTTTGATAATATGTATATATAATAGTATATGCTAATCATAGAGATATTTTATTAATTGTTTTTTATATCTTTATTTATATATATGTATCGGATTTTTTTATATTCTTATGTATTTACATATATATATATATATATAATATATATATATATATATATAATATATATATATATATATATATATATATATATATAAATATATATGTATATATATATATATATATATATATATATATATATATATATTATATATATATATATATATATTATTATATATATATATATATATATATATTGTATAATATTAATATTTTTATACATATCCACACCATTTTTTAAAGAACTAATATTTGCTCTTCTACTCTTTCATACAGTCAAAAAATATAATCGATATAAAATCTATGCCATTCTATCTATCAGTTGATGTCCTGACTTAACAGGTTTTATCTTTACCAGTCAAAGGTACATGGCAGATATACTTTTTAAAGAATTCATAATAAAAGATTAAAAAATTTTCCGATTCCTGGAGGTATTTTAGCAGACCCAAATATAATAGAATTCTTTTCTAGTTATTTTTTAAAATTTTTCATTGCTTTGATTTAACGTTTAATTTTCTTTGATAGTAGTGTTTCAACTTACATTTAGCTTTTCTATCCAACATTTCTTTGAAATTTCACTTATTAAAGTAATGTCTGTATATAATGTATTCTTAATAAATGATTCCTAATTAGAGTTTATTTTTAAGATACAAAATAGGATCTTTAGGAAAGAAATGTGAACGAATTTTTGATATCCAATTAGTTTCTCAAAGTAAAGAATAATATCCTTTAAATTTTGTTTATTATTTTTTTTACTTTAAAGCTTATTGAAGATCAATTACCTCGTGACACCGTCGAAAATTTAAGACAATTTTAAGCATTTAAATATACGGAGAAGTTATTAATCTTATGGTAATAATGAATCAACTACGATCGTTTCTCGAAATAATTGCTCCCGATACGGAAAAAAGATTTTGAGATATTTATTTCGCATAAAGCCCAGTAATTCACTGCCAACTTCATTTATTAATTTTGACTTTTACAGCTGTAATTTCGCTTCAGGGATGTAACAAGAGATTAATGGATATAAAATGAAATTGAGATGCCAATATCCTGTATATGTGTATTAAGTGAATTTGTGTAATGTACGGTGTTATATTTTGAATATTTCTATTCATTGTTTTCCCATTTTTTACTCATTTCTCAAGAAAGAATAAATTTACTATCTTAAATATGTTCGAGTCGGATCCAGAAAGTAAGTTTCCCTATTTAAAAGAAAAAAAGAACTCAGAGTTTCAAGGACATACTTATTGGCAACAAATACAGCTATGTTTCAGCTATTTTTCAACATAGCCACAACCAGAATGGAGACACTTGTCGTATTGTGGGATCAACTTTTGTATCCCTCTGTCGTAGAACTCTGCCGCCTGTGAATGGAACCAGCCTTCCTGTCCCAGAACACCGTGCACATCCCTTTCCGTACCGACAGCGTCTGTTTGAATTTGGTCCTGACCGAAGATCCACTATGATGCCAATGCATTGACTGCTGCTTGGTTTCCGGGGTAAAGTGCGAAATCCAAGTCTCATTGCCAGTGACGATCCTGTCGATGAACTCGTCGCCGTCATCGTGATACAGTATCAGAAATATCAGTGCTGCTCCTAAGAGTTGAATTTTGTGTTCGGGTATCAGTTTCGGCTCATAGACCTGACAGAGCTGACAATGAATTTCAATTGGTGCAATGCTTTGTGCATTCAAGAAGGTTTCCATTTCAGACCACGATTATCACGCTACTGTCACGAATCGGGACTTGTCCAGCTGTCATATGATTAATATGTCATAGATCTCTTACCCCTGCACAATTGACACGTTTACTTTAAAGGGAAAAGCTTTGGGAAACTTACTTTCTGGATGAGCATCGTATAACTATTTAAGTATTGAAAAAGCAGTAAAGATCAATTTATTATTTAACATAAAATATTTTATTCTACTTTATGTCTACAAAAGATTAACGCCTCGACAGGCATTGAATTCTTTGGTTCGCAATAATAAATATTTTACTTTATAAGTCTAATTATATCGAGTTCTAAGGAATATATTAACTTGTAAATGTTACTACAGACATGAATATCATCTGTTATATTCGAAGTTTAGAATTCGGATGCAGAAAGTAAGAGGCTTATTATTAATCCTCTATAAAATTCTCGTTCACCAGAACCTCATATGAGATTCACAATTTACGCATATAAAACACTTAAAATAATATTTCAGCAGTGTTTAATAACACCTCGTATATATCTAGGTCTCTTCAATGGGTTTTTTGGATAAGTGAGATATTGATAACAATTGGTAGCATGGATTTAGATACGAAACATTTTCAACTTGATTTCCGTTCTCTTAACAACTAAACTTTTTGTAATGAAAGTTAAACAATTTTAGGGAAATGTCTAGGAGTATTTCAGTATATATATATGCTTAAAAATTTATATTATATTAAATACACTCATATTTTGTATTTAAATTAATGAATTAAGTGAATAGCTTAACTGATGCTAGTTATAAAAGGGTTTTAAATATCTCTGTATATATAATGTATATGAATATAAGGTAGTTTTAAATACACTTTAAAATTAGATACTACTGTAATTTGATAATAGTATAGTATCGATACTATAGTATAGATATGCTAATCGTAGAGATATTTTTAAAAATTATTTTGCTTTCGAATCGACAGGATTAATGAATTAAGTAAATAGCTTAACTGATGCTAGTTATAAAAGGTTTTTAAATATCTGAGTATATACAATGTATATGAATATAAGGTAGTTTCAAATACACTTTAAAATTGGATACTATAGTATTATGATAATAGTATAGTATCGATACTATAGTAGCAATATGCTAATTGTAGAGATATTTTAAAAAAGTATTTTGCTTTCGAATCGACATGATTAATGAATTAAGTAAATAGCTTAACTGATGCTAGTAATAAAAGGTTTTTAAATATCTCAGTTTATACAATGTATATGAATATAAGGTAGTTTCAAATACACTTTAAAATTGGATACTATAGTATTTTGATAATAATATGGTATCGATACTATAGTAGCGATATGCTAATCGTAGAGATATTTTAAAACAGTATTTTGCTTTCGAATCGACAGGATTAATGAATTAAGTAAATAGCTTAAATGATGCTAGTTATAAAAGGGTTTTAAATATCGGTGTATATATATTGTATATGAATATAAGGTAGTTTTAAATACACTTTAAAATTGAATACTATAGTATTTTGATAATAATATGGTATCGATACTATAATAGCGATATGCTAATCGTAGAGATATTTTAAAAAAATATTTTGCTTTCGAATCGAACGATGACCGATTGGTTAGAGTGCTGGCCTTCGGTACCGGAGTTCGTGGGTTCGAATCCCACAGTGGCATGAATGTTCGTAGCCATTCGGAATCGGCTTTGAGCTGTAGGTCCCGGTTTCATTAGCCCTCGTGTTGCAAAAAGTAGACCGTAGCACTCCAAACCAAACCAAACCAAAGCTTTCGAATCGACAGGATTAATGAATTAAGTAAGTAGCTTAACTGATGCTAGTTATAAAATGATTTTAAACATCTGTGTATATATAATGTAAATCAATATAAGGTAGTTTTAAATATACTTTAAAATTGGATACTATAGTATTTTGATAAGAGTATAGTATCGATACTTTAGTAGCGATATGCTAATCGTAGAGATATCTTGCAAAATTATTTTGCTTTTGAGTCGACATGAATTAAATCTATACTATATTTTTACCAAATGATTTTGAGCTCATATGCTCTTTTGTTTTCGATTTTAATGCTTTTACAGCTTTAACTGAAAATGTTAGTACAGAAGCATGGCATTCTAACGGTTCTTGAAAAATTGTCAAACTTTTATACTACAATTGTTTAATTTTCTGAGTACTGTTTTTAAACAGTGCTCAGAAAGTCAGAAAAAAACAGTTATCGATGATATATAAATAATGCATTTTACATCTGTATGTTTTTTATTTATATTATACTTTTTAAGATATTGGGAATTCTATATTTTACGAATAAGCTTTTCAGAACGATAGATATAGACAGAAAATATTAAATGCATTTTTTTTGTTCAAAAGAAAGTGATTCAATGTCTTATCAAAATTTTGCTTTAGAATGATTGTTTTATTACAAAAAAAAGTGCGTTCAGCTACAAAACATTTCAACTTTATTTTTGTTCTGTTTACAACTAATATTTTTGTAACGAAAGTTAAGCAATTTTAGGGGAATGTCTAGGAGTATTTCAAAATATAGATATACTCAAAAATTTATATTTTAATAAATTCACTTATATTTTGTATTTAAATTAATGTGTATAGTGAATACCTATACACATTATCAGTATAGTGAATACCTATACTGATGTTAGTTATTAAACGGTTTAAAATGCTGATATGTCTATATAGGGCAATTTTAAATACACTTTAAAATTAGATACTATAGTACTTTGATAGCAGTATACTATACATACCAAAGTATCGATATGCTAATCGTAGAGATATATTACAACAAAGGTATTTTGATTTGAAGTCGAAATTAATTAAATCTATACTATATATTTAGCAAATGATGAGGTAATGTGATCTTTTTTTTCAACTTTAATGCTTTTATAGCTTTAATAGAAAATCTTAATTCAAAAACATGACATTCTAACGGTTCACGAAAAATTATTAAATTTTCTGTTACATTAAAAAAACAATATTCAGAAAGTCAGAAAAAAACTGTTGTCGAAAAGGATAAATAATGCATTTTACATCCGTATATTGTTTATTTATATTATATTTTTAAATCCATTCGGAATTCTATATTTTACGAATCAGCTGTTCACTACGACAGATATAGACAGAAAATATTAAATGTATTTTTTGTTCAAAACAAAGTGACTCTATGTAGTATAAAATTTTGCTTTTGAATGATTGTTTTATAACAAATATAATTTGCTTTTTGCAGTACATCTTTGTTTTGAAGTAGATAACATTATTTATTTTCAATATCATTTTGTACACATTTTTGATACCTTCAAAATACTGTCGGTGTATTGAATGTCTTGAAATTTCTCAGAATGTTTTTGTGCAGAATATTTTGTCTATTGGTTTTGTCACAAAACTTTTAATATTTATTTTAAAACGAAATGTATTGAGGAGTTCTACAAAATTTTGGTAAATCAGCATAAATTTTGTATGTGGGAGACGAGAGAGTGGTAAATATATGGATTAATATATTTATTTAAAACTAAATACAACTCTAACAAAAGTTTACAGTATTTACATAAATCGTCGACCCTCTGAGAAGAACATATAAATTCAAGAAACGTAAAAAAAACAGGATAACTTTAACAGTAACATAAATTTGCAAGTTACTGAGGTAGAGAACAGTTTCATTAAGCATGACAAGAAAACACTATAGGTTTTGTTTTCTTATTCAAATACCCCATGATATAGACAGTTTCATAGAAACACGTCAACGTACAATACTCCAATCTTATCAGAAAAAGTTATACTTTCTTTTCAAAAGTTGCCACTCCACAGGAGAAAAATTAAAATTAAGCTAATTACAAACGATAATATTTTTAAAACAAATATTAAAACCATTGATGTTCGCAACAGTAGGCATCTACTAGCGAAACTGTATGCTACCTGAAAATATTCTCGAAATTGGAAGCAAAGTATTAATCGTAGAGGGTTTCGCAAAAGTTTTAAAACCAACTTCTTCAGATATGTTCAAATTAAGCTCATATTCTTTTTTTGAGAAATAGTCAAATAAAATCCCACGTTGGGATATCTACAGAAAAGACTAGACGAGTCCTTTTTATGGAGAAATATATCTATTTTTTATGAAATTACACATTTGCAGTTTAGTCTTCAATCTTCTAATTCTAGTTATTGATGATGTTAGTATCCCTAAATAGATGGGGCTAATTATCCTTGATATTATAAGTAGAGATTATTCTAGTTAGAAAAAGTGAAATTCGATATTTCGTTTATTTTCTATAAAAATGTAAATAGTAGTAATTATAAATAGTAGTACAAAGTAGAAATATAACAGTATTCGTACAATATGTTGAGCAATGAATTTTTTAATGAATGATGACTCGAACGAGTGACTCGAATTGTTTGAATATATGTTGTAGTTTAATGAATAATTCTTTTCTTGTTGATCTTAATAAGTGTCATACACAATTCATCTAATCGTCTTATAAATTGACAGACTACGAAAGACAAATTAATGACAAGCAATATAACTGTGTTTAATTAATATTGGGGGTCAGCTCGAATGTTATAAATATGTTTTATAGTTTACATAATAATTCTATTCTTTTAGAGTTTAAGTATTGTATACTTTTTTATCTAACCGTATTTTTAATTGACCGACGACAAAAGATAACATAATGTCGACAAATATGACTAATTTTAATGAATATCGGGTGACTTAAACTTTATGAACATGTTTTGTAGTTTAATTAATAATTTTTTTCTTGTAGAGTTTAATTGTTGTATACATTTTACCTAACTGTGCTACTTATCAACCACCGACATAAGACAACATAATGTCGACTAGTTATAATGATTGTCTGGTGACTCGAACATGTTTATGAACATGTGCTTTAATGAACATGTTAGGTAGTTTAATGAATAATTCTTATAGAATTTTAGATTATATACATTTAATCTAACCGTGTTGACCGACGACAAAAGACAGCATAATGTCAAGCAATATGACTACTTTAAATGAATGTTGTCGAGTCACTCAAATTTAATGAATATATCTTGTAGTTTAATGAATAACTCTTTTTCTGTTGAGTTTAAGTGTTATATACTTTAATTTAACCATGTTATTTATTATCCGACGACAAAAGACAACACAATGTCAAGCCATAAGACTATTTTTAATAAATGTTGCCTAGTGACTCAAATTTAAAGAATATGTTTTTAAAGAATATCTAAGAGTTTAAGTGTTATATACTTTAATTTAACCATGTTATTTATTGACCGACGACAAAAGACAACATAATGTCAAGCCATATGAATATTTTTAATGAATGTTTTTGAGTGACTCAAATTAAAAGAATATGTTTTAAAGAATTTGTAAGAGTTTAAGCGTTATATACTTTAATTTAACCATATCATTTATTATCCGACGGCAAAAAACAACATAATGTCAATCCATATGACTATTTTTAACGAATTTTTTCGAGTGACTCAAATTTTAAGAATATGTTTTTCAAGAATATGTAAGAGTTTAAGTGTTATTTTAGTTTAACCCTCTAAGCGGTTCGTACGTACAATTCCGCCAAACCGATGATGTCTTCAAAGCGGTTCTCACGTACAATTTTCGACTTCCAAACACATCCCGAAAATGGATGTATTGTACATTTCTGCCAGTGTTTTCCCCCATGGAGTTTTGAGGTAGAAGGTTCAAGTAGATTGTTTAGGAACTGCACCCCTACTCCCTGAGGCACAAAGACGCTGATAGCTTTTCATGGCTTTGCAAATCTCTATTTCGAAGTATTTGGTTTGCGGTAACAGATGTATCTCTAATTACCACTTAAATAGCTTGGATGACTTTTGTAATAAAATACAAATAAGTCTCTTAAATAATATTTTTATTTGTACTTTTAGAATACTTTATTTCTTATGGGATGATCTTCGAGACTTGACGAGCTTTATGTGTATTAAAAATTCACAATCTATAATGTCTATTTATATATCGGTTTATAACCGAAAGTAAAGGGACAATAACGAAGGTGAATTTCCCGTATTCCAATCTAGTCAACAAAGGGTGAAGTAAAAAATCATAGAACACTTTGGTCACTGACACAATAAAACTTTAGCGTATTTTTGGAGACTTTTTTTCCTCGGTGTGTTCCACTCGGAGGGTTAAACATGTTATTTATTATCCGACGACAAAAGACAACATAATGTCAAGCCATATGACTGTTTTTAATGAATGTTGTCCAGTGACTCAAATTTAAAGAATATGTTTTGTAGTTTAAAAAATAATTTTTTTTTCTGTAGAGTTTAAGTGTTACATACACTTAACCATGTTATTTATTGATCGAAGGCAAAAAAGAACATAATTTGTCTTTGGAGTTGTCATCGCTTAGAATGACTTTGATGGTAGGAATATGCTTCTATGCATTATTTTTTGGGAGCTCACTGTTAGGATCGAAGGTTAAATCAAAGTTGTAATTGTTTTTGGAATGGTGAACACGGGTGAAAGAAAATAATTTTTTACAAACATATTTGCCTAAATATTATCGTGTAATACTGTGGAGCAATAAATTGCTAAACCACTTTACGAGTTATAATCGTTTTTTAAAAGTTCTAGTCATAGTAATTAAAAATTGATACCCCGTTTTATTTCTATAGAGACGTTAAGCGTACAGGTAAAAATCATCCGGGTATTATGAGGAGCAATATGAGTATTCGTGTAAAGTTTAAGCTTCGTAAACACTTTATTAACTACTTTATTTTAAAAATATAGTTTAAATTTTAATATTTTAAGTATTGAGAGTTGACATCTGTTGCCGTCTTAAGTAAGGTTCTAATTCCCTATATGATAATAGTCTAAGTTATCTGTCCGTCTGTCCTCAAATATATGAAGTTGTTGGACCTGGAAGGGGTAGGGACATAAATATTGGATTCTTGATGAGTTAGGGTTAGTAAAATTGAAAGCCAGTCTTTAAAAAGTTCGAAATCTAGCCCTTCCCCTCTTTTTCGAGCGTTTAATGCCATTATTTCAAGCTCTATTTTTCCCAGTTAAGAGCAGGCGATTAAGTTTATGATATAACTAATAGGAAAAAAATAACATTTTTTTCTAGCATTATGACTTTATTCCTTTAACCTTCTCGTTTAATCAGTTCTTATTTTAAATTATTTAAATATCGTCTGCATTATTTTAATACGTTTTATCACTGAACTTACATATTACGTAAATAATTTTCTTTTATATTTGGCTTAAATAATAGATTAGGTACATATGTGATAGTTTTAAGTTTAACCATCGATTATTTTTTGTTGCAATGAAAAATTTATCATCGGTATTAACAGCGAATTCTTTTCATAAAAGTATATTTTTCACACTAATAAATATCTAGCGTTTAAATTATATAGCTTTGAAAATTAAGAAGTTTGTTCATTTGTGTGTTTGCTTTTTATACATAAACACACGGTTTGACTAAATGAATTCAATGTGATTTTAAACTACATTCACAGTATCGAGTGACTTTAGAGAAGTAAGAAGCTAAACAAATTATTAAGCATGTACCAGATAATTCTCAGCCCAAAAAAAAAAACATTTTTTTTACTTGCCTCATGGGGTACTCTACAATTCTGGAAAAT
>CM063506.1:17164974-17179974 GCA_032207245.1 Pardosa pseudoannulata
GCAATCCATTTATACTTTAAGAGACAAATAAAGTTAATATATAAATTAGGGAAACTTTATCTAGAAAATGTACGAAATTTTGAATCATAGACTTGTTGTCTTTTGTAGAATCTTATTTTCATAACGTTTTTTCACTGCAATTTTTAGATAGTTTTGATTTTTCCAATATCATTATAGCATTTATGGAAAGTGCAATTCAAATTTTCCTTTAATATTATATCCAACGAAGGTTATCACAAATATTTTATAATCTAACTCGACATTGTAAATAAATTACATTATTATCTATATAGAATTGTTTATTTCTGACATGGAGATATCTCACGGACAATTTGCTCTTGTTTGATCTGGAGAGCTTCGGTCTACGGTTTTGCACACGACGACTAATGAAACCGGGACCTACTGCTTAAGCTGCTTCCGAATGGCTACGAACACCCCTGACCTCAGCGGGATTCGAAACATCGGTGAAACTCCAGTTCCGAAGATCAGCGATCTATCAGTTGGTCATCGTTCGGCAAAACTTTCTCTGATCCATCGGGACACAAAAATAATTTTATTCAGAAACTGTTTTACAGATTTATATATTTCCTCTAACTTAAAAACTGATAATCATTATTACATTTCTATGATTCATTCTTGATGACTTTCCTTGGGTGTCTCAAATAATATGAACTGTAAGATATACTATCAGAGAAGCTCCTGTCTGCAGGTTGTTGCTTTGAATCCTGAATTGGATGCCCACATTTTATTGTAGGTTCATACATGTAACATACAAGTTTTTTGTTCCATATAAGTGTATATATTTATATATTTTTTTTTATCTTTTGCTGTTACATGTTTGCTGAAAAAGGAAGCAGGCCTCCAGGGGAACCCACTTTATTCAGCATTTTATTTTTATTTTTTAAAGAGGTTAACGAGTCCAATGTTCTCTACCTCTGTAGTGGACAGGGAAATTAGTGACTTACTAGTGTGTATAAATCACTAGATGTTTCCACATTTCTCTTTTGTTTTATTTTTGTGATTATTTATTCTATTTCAATTTTCTGTCTTTTACACTTTGACTTATTTGCAATGATTTAAGAGACCATTACCTATGCAAACGTTATGTGAAGTTTCGAAGTTCTTATTTTAAAGTTACCATTAATCCGTCCGTCGTCGGGCAACAAAACTAGGTTGTGTTATTGACTTCACTTCTTCTCATTGCATTCGAGATAGTTAAAACGATGCCGGACCACGAATTTGTTATAGAATAAAATTTATGAAAATATTGTCCTTCACAGAAATCAAGGTATCCGATTCCGTCGGTACCAAAGTATGTAGGTAATAAATATGTATGTAATATGAGGAGAGAGTCGAGGCATTTGGCATTAAAACTTTTCATAATTATATATATATATATATATATATATATATATATATATATATATATATATATATATATATATATATATATATGTACAGAGTTGCTATTCATGGGCAACAGCGTACATGTACAAATTTATTAGTGGAATATCCTATTGTTAGTACACTATCATATTCATCAATAATATACAACTTTATTTGGGAACATGTATAACCCAGACAGAAGGCTGGGTGCGAAGTAGCTAGTAATATATTAATGAAACAAAGTAAGTTATTAGAAACCAATGTTCATTATTGGAAATACTATTTATTTCTCTTGAAATATTTAATAATTCGATTAAAAATATTAGAATTGATAGACTATTTAAATTATTCTTACACTTTAGATGGTTGTTACGCTACGAAGACGAGAGTAATACATGAGAGATATTAGTAAAATTATGACTAGGTATAAAAAAAGTTCTAATAAAATGAGACTGGCATCAAAGTGTACACTACATTAAAAATGCATTTCTTGCTTAATTTAAATCTCTGTTTCTTTAATTCAAATAATATAATAGTAATGTGGTTATAAAAATGTAAACTTTATAGATTGGCACAAATACCGGGGGATCCAAAAGTCAGGAATAACTTTAAAAATGAATAATTCGAAAACGAATGAAGATACAAAGATACGATTTGCACCAAACGGATGACAAAGTTACCGGATTGTGTGTGGAAACAAAAAAAAAAATAGTTGTGTTAGCGACAAACAGATGGCGTTATAGTGTTCTGTAGCACCAAAATAGGATTTACAAATGAAGAAATGATTGACAATTTAGAAGTCAACTTAATTACAGTTAATTAGTACTACAGGAAATGTTCAATATTCTGTCCATCATTCAGAATTACAACTGTGAGACGAGTCACCACACTGTTCACAGCATTTAGTAACATTTTTCAGTTATGGTAGACACATTTTCGTGGATGGCATCTTCAGTGCTGCAAGAGATGCTGGTTCTACATCAGAAATCCGACATCGCCATTTGTTGTTTCTCAATGGAACTATTTTCGTTGTATTGCCACACAAAACCCGTCTTCTTTTCCATTCGTTTGGTGCAAAACGCATCTTTTTATCTTTATTCCTTTTCGAATTACGAGTGTTTCTATTTATATTTCTGGCCTTGGTAACAGTAAGTATTGCTAGGCCACCGCAGACGATTTTAATCGATAGTTTGATATTTTTAAACACAAATTCAACAGACGATTTACCATTATAGCTTTATTTGTGTTGTTGACAGTAAATTGAAAAGTTCTTCTCTATCAAAAAATGGAATTGAATCGTGAACATTTTCGTGCCATTATTTTTTATCACTTTCGACGTGGATTGTCAAGACAAGAGTGCTTCGATGAACTTAATTCTTTATACAGCGATAAAGCGCCATCCTGCAGCACTGTAAAAAATTGGTATAACGAATTTAATCGTGGTCGATGTTCGATCCAGGACGAATCCCGTGCAGGTCGTCCAAAATCCGTTGTTGTTCCAGAAAAGATCGATGTTGTGCGTGAACTGATAAAGCGAGATCATCATGTGACATACCGTGAGATAGTGGCGTCTTTGGACATTAATATGACTAGCATCAATAAAATATTGCATGAACATTTGAGCGTAAAAAAATTTGTTCGCGTTGGATCCCGCATAATCTGACAAACGCTAAAAAAAAAGGCCCGTGTCGATTGGTGCAAAGAAATGTTGGAAAAATAATTTCAAGGTACATAAAAGGCTGTGTATAACATCTACACGGGTGACGAATCATGTATCTATGCATATGAGCCGGAAAAAAAACAGCAATCAACTGTATGGGTCTTCCAAGACGAGACAAAACCAACAAAAGTTGTTCGAGGAAGAAGCACATCGAAACAAATGATTGCCTGTTTCTTCGGCACTAATGGTCATGTGGCAACAGTGGCGTTAGAGCAATGCAGGACGGTCAATTCTGAATGGTACACGACCATTTGTTTGCACGAAGTCATCGGAGAAATTCGAAAAAAGCAGAAGAACAGGCCAATCATTCTTCATCATGACAATGCGAGCTCTCACACATCGACTCAAACAAAGGCATTTCTGACGGAGAGAAAGATCGAACTGATGAGTCATCCGTCGTAAAGCCCTGATTTGGCACCCAATGACTTCTTCTTATTCCCACACATCAAAAAACATTACGTGGACAACGATTTTCGACCCCCGAAGAAGCGGTTGATTCATTCAAAACACATGTTTTGGAGTTACCTTAATCGGACTGGAAAAAGTGCTTTGAAAATTGATTCAAACGCATGCAAAAGTGATCATCATGGAGAATATTTTGAAAAACAATAAAACCAATTTCGATCCTACATATTTGTTTTTTCACTATTAGGCCAGAAATATAAACAGCAACCCTCGTATTCATTTTTAAAGTTTGTCCTGACTTTTGGATCACCCGGTATATAGTAATGTAATAAATCGGTATAATGTACCTTTAAAATATAGCTTTAAATGTCAATTTTTCTATAAAATTTTGAATATTAAATTTTAATAATTTTTGAAAGACATCTGTTTTTGTCATTTTTTTAAACTAAAATGAGCAAAAGAAAAATAAAAGAAAAAATTGAAAAAGATGAAGAAATGGTTATGCAACTTAAAATTACGACACGATGAGGCAGGTGTTTCAAATTATTTTCCATGAGTGCATTTCTGCAGATTAAAACTTTTTGATTTCAAGAAGCCCATTTCAGGTAAAACTTAATATAAATATTTAATTCCTCATTAGTTTACGTGATATTTGCATGTTTTTCGAAACCCCAAATGCGTCTTTTTTTTCTATTTCAATAAAAAAAGCAAAATACTCTAGACTTCGTGGTTTGAGAGAAATTTAATAGAAATGCATCGGTGTCATTACGAAGATGTGCTTTAGTTGAAATGGGATTTAGTTTCAGCGGTGTAGTAAGGTAGAAAAGTAAAGATCTCAATTAGTTTATTTAATGAGTGCGTTAAGTTCTTTTTTACTAATCTATTTAACTAGTTTTAATAAGAATATTCAGTCTAGATAAGAGAGTAAAAATTTGATCATTAAAGTTCCTGTAATATTTTTACTAAAAATACTATTTAGTATGTAGGGATTTCATTTAATTGATTTATCTGTATTCTGTAAATATATTTGATGAACCTAAAATTCATATTCTTTTGGTAGATTTTAGTAAATTTCTCAACAGAATTTTTTGTTTGCTTTAAATTAAGTAAAAGAGCATTAATGATTGGCTTTTATAAATTAAAAATGAGTTTCACTATATAAGTTAATAAATTTTAGTTTTGTTTCTAAACAGCAATCAAATAGCTCATTTACGTTTATTTAGACAGTTAAGTAGTGAGGAATTCTATTATTTACTTATGAATTTTTAATTACATAATACTGAAGGTGATTTCAATATTTAATTTATAAAGCTGTATTTGAGATAAGCATTTTCAGTGGAAACTGAGTGATATTATATATTCAAAATACTCTATCTTTTCGTATTTAAATCAAATTAAAAATATTTATGCATATTTTGACTTAATTTTTTTTTATAATATCACAAACCTAACTTAAGACTTAGTGCAGGAGTTTATTGGACACATATGACACGTTCAGACATTTCAATTTAAAATGCTTTTTCTCGAGTTTTATTACATTATAAAAATGTTCTTAATAGTTTCCTAAAATACTGATTATGTAGTAATAAGTATATGACTTATAAGTAAAATAATTTCTTATTAGTTAAACTTATACTATTTTCTTCATTATTAATTTCAAACATAACTTACATATAAGTAATTTATGCATGAAATTTCAATTATATATATTTTAAAGATCTTGACGCATGTAGAGGTATACAATAGGAACATTCTGATGTTACAGCTACTTGCATTTGCTGACACATGTAGAGGTATGTAATAGGGACATTCTCTCTCCTGTTACAGCTACTTGTATTTGCTGATGATATTTATGTAATTGCTAGATCTCTTTTCACCCTAAAACAGCCATTTCTTGCCCTGGATGTGGATGCAATAAAAATGGGCTTAGTCATAAATGAAGATAAAAAATTACGTCTTCTAAAAAAACATAGTACCAGACCAATATCTGGAAATAGGTTGTTTAAAATTTAAAACAGTAAAGAATTTTACTTACTTCGGATCAATCATTATTACTTATAACATAATATTTCTTTAATTAAAAAAAGACTACATCTAGTAAATAGGGCTGTCTATGAGCTAAGAAGATTTTTGAAATCCTGGTTCTTTTCTAGAAAGACAAAGTTTTTAATTTACAAAGCTCTAATCAGGCCTGTATTCACATGAGCTTCCGAAACTCGGACAGTGACAAAACTGGAAGAAAATGCTATCTCATTTTTTAAAAACAAGATTTTGAGGAGTATATTTGTTGATATAGATGAAAATAATAGTTAAAAAATGAGTTTAAGTTTTGACATATACGGGATACATAAAAAACCTGACATAATCAAATATATAAAAATAAATAGAATGAACTGGAAGCTTACATGATTTGAATGCATGACTATAACACAATAAAAAAGGCATTGCTTCATAGAATAGTGAAAGCATACGGCGGAAAAGACCGCAGTTAAGGTAGGCTGAATCTGATCTATCAATAAAAGGAACTAGATATCAAAGATTAATCAGGAATCGTTATGGAGAAATCTTCAGAATAAGGTATTGGCTCATAATTGGACTGTCTTTTCATCGATGTTGATGATGCCCTAAAGATATTGTATTTTCAATTAGATTCATAAAAGAAAAAAAAAGTGCAAACATAAAATGTTTTCTGGTGTTTCAACAGAAACACCAGATCATTCTTTATAATATCTGCATTCAAATACAAAAGAAAATGACCCCAAAAGTCACTAAACTTGCTTTAACTAAAGTAAATGTTGGCTAAATATACAATTCATCACAAAAACATCGATGGCCGATTGGTTAGGGTGCTGGCCTTCAGTACCAGAATTCTTGGGTTCGAATCCCAGTGTGGCATGGATGTTCGTAGCCGTTCGGAATCGGCTTTAAACTGTAGGTCCTGGTCTCATTAGCCCTCGTGTTGCAAAAAAGTAGACCGTAGCACTCCAAACCAAACCAATCATCACAAAAACACACTCTGGTGGTGGAATTTTGAACTACACAACATTTCATAATTTCCTAAACTATAGTTTTGACTTTGGAAAAGCTTAAAGTAAAGAAGCTTAATTATGGACATACTGTATGCAATGAAAAAGAGATATCCACAACTAGATATCACAACTCTTCTAAATATAACATTCAACGGGAAACCATTTTTGATTTACGTGCATACGTAGACGGCTAGCCTGCACTAGTCAAAATTTATAAAAAGATCATACAAATGCTTATTGATAGGAAAATTTGAAAACTAAAATTGTTCTTGATTACAGTGCAGTTTTTTTACTTCCTACAAAGAAAGAAAATTATTGGAGAAGTTAATTTCCCATCTAGAGCCCCAATACCTCTAAAAAGTTCAAACATAATATCACTCAACAACACAGAGTTTACATGTTCTAATATAAAACTTAAATTTTATATTTCTCAGTTACTAGTTAATGTAATTGCACATGCATTTTAATAATTTCATTCCTTATCAGTACCTGGTGTTGCTAATTTTCTAAGAATATTTTATTTGACTCTGCCAATCCCCTATATAATAATAGCCTAAGTTGTCTGTCCACGAATTTATGAAGCGGTTGGACCTGGAATGGATACTGGTATCCATATTGGATTTTTCATGAGTTAGGGTTAGCAAAATTGAAAGCGAGTTCAAAATCCCCTTTTCGAGCATTTAATGCTATTTCAAGCCTTATCCTTCCTCTTATTCTATACAAAATTCATTCTTGATAGGATGGCAAAGGCAGAGAGTAATATCTAAATTTCTAGACTGTTTCTACTTAAACCTTCATATACTCTAATTAGTTCGCTCTTAACGTGAAGGTATACATTTGGCAGAATGTCCGTCGTACTTCTCGGGTTGACGGTTCTATCCCCGACACAGTCAATTTTTTTAATGTCTAATAAATTTAATATAATCTGCTTTTTCTTTTAAATTCTTATTCCGAAAGTTGTTTTATTATTTTAAAAGTCATTTTATTATTTTTAAAATAAATTTTACTATTTTATCACCTTTTTATAATTATTAGTATTTTTATTTTATTAAATTCACGTATTGCTTTACGGAGTCCCTGGCCACATAAACATTTTATGTTGTGTATCCTTAAACTTTCTTCTCGTAATGTAATAATAGCCTAAGTTATCTACCCGTCTGTCCTCGAAGTTATGAAGCTGTTGGACCTGGAATGGATACACACATCCATATTGGATTTTTGATGAGTTAGGGTTTGCAAAATTCAAAGCGAGTCAAGTTTATCTTTTCCTAAACTATAGATCCAATTCTGAAGTAAATGGGTATAAATAGGTTTCGAACCACAGCAAAAAATACTGTCCTCTGTAAAACGTTCGAAATCCACCCCGTCCCCTTTTCGAGCGTTTAATGCCATTATATCGAGCCCCATTTTAAGAGCAAGCGATTAAATTCATCAATTTATCACATAATAAATAGGTAAAAATAACAATTTTTTTCTAGCCTTATGACGTCATTCCTTTAACCATTTCATTAAATCATTTCTTATTTTAAATTATTTAAATATTTTCTGCAATATTTCCATACGTTTTATCACTAAACTTAGCTATTACATAAATAATTTTCTTTTTTATTTGACTTAAATAATAGATTGAGTACATATGTGATAATTTTAATCGATTATTTTTGTTGAAAGGTAATTCTCAGCCAAAAAAACAAACCACTTTTTTACCTGCCTCATAGGGTTCTTAACAATTCTGAAAAACTAAAAATTTTACCGATCCCGTCATATGATGGGTTATATGCTAGTCATAATATATTTAGATGAATCGTAAATTTTAATTATTACACAGAAATAATCTCGATATTTTTAGAAAATGTATTGTACATAAAACTTCATCTATGTATGCATAATGTTGTAAATTGCAGGAATTAAAATTTATTTGTTTTCGTACTGTGTGCGATAGTTTGAAGTATCTCTGTATTGGTTAATCAGTATATCCCTTTAATGGTCACCTATATAAAATCTTTGGAATTTAATGAAATTATTTTATAAATATTACCTATGAACTTTATAATTGCAAAATGTATTACAATATTTCTTTAGAATCCTTAGGTTTGCATTAGAGAATACCGTAGGAGGGCTTCAGGGGTGTTAACTGACAAACCCACCCTCTTGTACAGCGTGAACATAATACTCCTTAAAATTTTAATTATATTGGAAGAACAATAAATAAGTGTTCTTAAAAAGTATAATTAATAAATAGTTTAACAATTAATAATTGTTGTTTGAATAAATATTTCATACGTGAGTCATACGTGAAAAAATCGAATTACTAACTTTCCAGGTACATTACGTTTAAATACATATATTTCAAAAGAAAAAAATAAATTAAGTGTAGTACTATCATTTATTGTAATTTTTAAATGTCAAAAACATAAAAAACCGAAAAACATTCATATTTCCAAAAAAATAGAGAAAAAAATGTTTAACAGGAGATTTCCTTGCGAAACCACTGTCCGCTAAGGGGATATTTATCTATTCAAAAGTATATAGAGTTAAATTCTTAGTTTTACATTTTCCCCACCAGTGCTCCTTTAATTACAAAAATTGTTATAAATATTTACAACATTTTATTGTAACATTTAAATATATGCTGACTATGATTTTGGTTTAATAACTAATACTAAGGCAGGAATAGTTTGGAATTCGTCCATTTATATTTGTTTTGTATTTTAAAAATTATAGTATAAGTATAGATTAGAATGAAGACGATAATTTCATTTCTCTGATTCCAAATTATCTCAGACATATAACAGAATATAACAGATTATAACAGAATTCTCATGTGTAATAAAAATATCATTCCAGTAAATTGCTTTATTATAAATTTCATGTGGGATATACCCTCTTACACAGAAATTTTTATTTTAAGCTTCAAATTATTAATTTTTATATTTACATTCTTTGTGTGGGTAACATTTGTTTTTAAGGACACATATAGTACCTTTCTAGCAGAAAAGTCATTATTAAATCAACTTATTTTACATTCTATAAAAATCAAAAGTTGGGCTCTGTTTTAAATAAAATATTCTTAGGTCAATAGTAATGACCCTGATTTATAAAAATTTTATTTTCTTTCATTTACAAGTCTTCATTATAACCAACTGTTTTTCATTCAATTTAAAATAAAAATAAAAAGCCCTCCTCTATTTTGAATGAAATATTTACTAGGTAATTAATAAGGACCCCGAGATTTAAAAATTTTATTTTATTTTATTTAATAGCCTTCATTACAATTAACTATTTTTTATTGAATTTAAAATAAAAAGGTCTGATCAGTTTTGAATGAAATAATTTCTGATATTTAATAATGACCTTAATTTATAAAAAAATTATTTTATTTTATTTATAAGTCTCCATTATAACAACTTATTTTTCATTTAATATAGAATATAAAGCTATGTTCTGTTTTGAATTAAATATTTTCTAGATAATTAATAATGACCCTGATTTATAAAAAATTGTTTTATTTAATTTTTAAAAGTTTTCATTAAAATTAGCTATTTTATTTTCAATTTGAATTTAAAAGTTCTGCTCTGTTTTGAATGAAATATTTTGAAGATCATTAATAATGACCTTGATTTAAAAAAAATGTTTTATATAATTTAATAGTCTTGATTAAAACCAGCTATTTTTCATTCAACTGAAAATATAAATCTCTGCTCTGTTTTGAATGAAATATTTTCTAAATAGTTAATAATGACCCTGGTTTATAAAAAAATTACTTAGTTTAAAAATCGTGATTACAACCAGCTATTTTTCGTTCAATTGAAAATAAAAATATCCACTCTGAATGAAATATTTTCTAGATAGTTAATAATAACCAGATTTGATAAAAATTTTATTTTGTTTTGTTACATTAAGCATTACATTATTAAAAATCAGGAGTTATATAAGTCGAGTGAAAAAATTAGAAATGCACCTACCCGTATAATATTATATAGAATTTGTAAATTACAAACTACTTCATATTTAATTATAACCTAACTTGTCTGTCCGTCTGTCGAAGAATTTATGAAGCGGTTGTACCCGGAATGGATAGCGGCATCCATATTGTATTTTTGATGAGTTAGGGTTAGCAAAATTCTAAGCGAGTACGAAAACGTTCGAAATCCACCCCTTACCCCCTTTTTGGGTGTTTAATGCCATTATTTCATGCTCTGTTGTCCCCTGTTAAGAGCAGAACATTAAATTTATCACTTTATCACACAATAAATAGATAAAAATAACATTTCTTCTAGCATTATCACGCCATTCCTTTAACCATCTCTTTTAATCATTTCTTATTTTATCGGTATAATTTTCATACGTTTTATCACTGAACTTAGATATTACGTAAATAATTTTCTTTTATATTTGTATTAAATAATAGATTAGATATATGTGCTAATTTTAAATTTAATCATCGATTATTTTTTGGTGCAATGAAAATTTTATCAACACAAGTTCTTTTCATAAAAGTCTAAGAGTCTATTTCACGGACTAATAAATATCTGGCTTTTAAGTTATATATCTTTGAAAACTAAGAATTTAGTTCGTTTGTGCTTTTGATTTTTTTTACATAACCACACGGTTTGCAATCGATTCTCTAAATTTTGGACACCATTTATATATACCGCCAAATAATCACTGTCAGTATTAAAACCTCTGCTGTCCATCCTATCACGTAATATGACAAGATAAATTAAAGTTGGCAACTAACATGCGGTCAGCATCACAAGATAAACAAATTATTGAGTGTGTACCAGTTAATTCTGAGCCACAAAACAAACCACTTTTTATACCTGCACTATAGGGTAATTTACAATTCTAGAAAATTATAAAATTTACTGATCCCGTTGTATGACGGGTTGTATGCTAGTTTTTTATATTAAGTAAAATCTAATTATTATTTTTTTTTAATCTGAAACCTTCAAAAATATTAATACGTAGAATATTTTTAACTTTATATCATTGTGAATATTCACATTTTTTATCTTTTATTTTCTCAAATGTTTATAATTTATTTTAAATTTTAAAATCTCACATACTTTTAAAGTTTTGGTTTTTGAAATAAAACTGATGTTGTACATCAATTTTATTTTAAATTCCGATTTCCTAATATAAATGAATCGAATGTTATCTTGCAAGTAAGGAAAATAATTTTTTTTCATTTGTTATATTTTTATCTTGCTTTGACAAATGGAAAATTTGAACTAACAAAACAAAATAACGCCCGTCAAGAAAGACTGCTAAAATGGAGATTTTTAAGTCTGAAAAGGATATTTGGCCTTTTAATTTGAAAAGATTCTTGCAGAGTTACATTATGCATTAGTTTTCCAGTTGAATAACTATTCACTTATACAACTATCATGTTGAAAATTCTACAACTGACTAATTAAATTGTAACTTTTTAAAAGAATGTAAATTTTAACTGAAGATACCGTGAAAAAGAAAATCTCTTGGGTTTCCAAAACTTTTGAGTATAATAGAATATTTATAAATTCGGAAGTTTGGAATTTAAAATTATGTTTCTTAGTTTTCGTAGTATAATGTTAAATCTTGAAACCAATTATATATATATATATATATATATATATATATATATATATATATATATATATATATATATATATATATATATATATATATATATATATATATATATATATATATATATATATATATATATATATACAGAAATCTTCATAAGTTCCAAATGTCAAAGGATGGTAGATGTCAAAAAAGGTTTTTTTTTTTCTCTTTTTCCATTTCAATATTACAACTACCATAATGAAATTTTGTATAGATATTCCTTGAAGTAGAGTTAAATGAATACCATTTAAGTATTAATAAATTTCTTTGAATAACCATTTTTTATTACTTTTTAAATTGAATTTTTTGAAATATGATTATTTTTTAATGTTCTTGTAAATTAATAATCAAATTCCGCTATACATGACTATTTTTTAAATATTTAGGTATTATTATTTAAACTAATGGAAATAGAATTGAATATATTATCTAAAATAGGTAATTGTATAATAATTTTATAGGAAATATGTTTTTGTATGGTGAATTTTCATCAAAAATTTGGTCTTAAATTTGGGTTATAATATTCTAAATGAAGTCGAAATTTAAATTGGATGTACGTATTTATTTTAATGTATCTTACAAATATTTTCCCGGTATTCCTAAATTTTGGTAGAATTTAGAAAAGTAAATTTAAAAAGGATGATTAAAAAATATACAAAAGGAATTTTAAAGACGTATGGGATATTTAATGTCTTATTAGTCGTCAACTTTTGCGAACTGAAAAAGCAATGATTTAGTTTATAATCTATGAAGAATTCTCGTGAAAATCTCGTGCTAGGAATTATCGTGTGATAATGAAAAGTTTTCAACCGATTCATTTTAGTTCTGGTTAACATGTGCTCGGGCCTTTAAACATTTAAAAATATTTCACTACTTTAAAGAAATCCCTGCATTTTTCCCTGCCAGAATAATTAATTGTTACATGAATTTGTTTCTTTTGTTGCTTTTTCAACGTGAGTTTGGGCATGTGATAGAAATTTAAGGGCTGAATGAGATTGAAAATAATCATACTTCATTTTATGTGTGTACAAAATTTCATGACTCTAAGTCAATAATTTATATAAATTCTTCACAAATTTCCCCATTTCCTTAACCCATCTAGGTTATAATCCATTTTCTCGATGAAGAATTTTCGTGTAAATCTCATGCAAGGAATTCTCGTGTAACTCTCGTGCAAGGAATTTTCATGTAATAGCGTAATGTTTTCAACCGATTTATTTCAGTTCGGGTTCACATGTGCTCCTGCCTTTAATTGTTTAAAAATATATAACTACTTTAAAGAAATCCCTGCATTTTTGCTGTAGAAAATTAATCGTAACCTGAATTTATTGCTTTTTCAATTCGTAAGTTTGGACATGTGATAAGACCTTAAGGCCTGAACGTAATTAAATTAATTATACTTCATTTTATGTGTGTACAAAGTATCATGACTCTAAGTCAATAATTTATAAAATCTCTTCACAAATTTCTCCATTTCCGTAACCCATTTGAAAAAAAATACAATCGCATCATAATTTATTTTTATGGTGGTTATTTTCCTAAATCGTTCAGAATGCAAAGTTTGTATGTGATATTTCCGTCACGTTTTCTTCTACGTTTGCTTCTTTTAACGGAAAAATAAAGATCGATCGGAACTATTGCCTAAATTTTTCTTATCCGTGATGACCGCCATATTTTGAAAGCATTGCAAGCCAGCGAGATATGAGACGAATTCGGAATAAACCCGTAATGTAACCCCGTCCCTGATTTCAGTATTCCGACGATACTCTGTGTAAAACTCCTTTATTTTTGCTGATTTCTGAAGATATAAAATGTTACATTTCCTATGAAGAGCTATACTTCTTACTATCAATGTTATTTGGTATTTCCCAGGGAGAAGTATAGATATGAAATATTATATGGATGTCAACTAGTTATCAAGAAAAGCTGGCTGGAATCACCATACATCTTAGAATCGTGATGAAAATAATAAATAAAATTATTGTAATTAAAAATATATTGTTCAAGATTAATACTATTTTTATAATTTATATTAATAGCATAATGTGCATTTTATAATTAATTTTGCCAGAATGTAATATGTTTAGATATTTTTCAATAAATTAATAATTTTTTAATAATGTACGCTTTTTATAATACTGTTACCAATTTATGAAGCGTAGCGTTCGTGGATTGAGTAGACTTTGAATTAAGACAGCAAAAATAACAGCACTTTATTTTTAATGCAGGGAAAACACGAATACAGCAGCCAACACCGCGAGAACTGGCTAGCACAGGCGATAACTCTTAGCGCCAAACAACGTAGGTCTTTACCTCTACAAATCTCTCAGCTAACTGAACCTCGATCTCTCTGGACCTCTCTGGAACCTCGATCAGGATCGGCCCCCGGTATTTATATCCTCGGGAGAAACTGGAATATTCTAGAAAGTACTAGGTACAAACGGTCGCCAAGAAAGTCCCCAAGTCGCCAAATTTGGCGATAAATCGCCAAACTTGGCGCCAAAAACATCACCAATGAGCCAATATCTCGCCAAATACAAGATTTACCCATTATGATACACAGTATAAGGTAAAAATACATGCCAACTTGCGAAATTCGTAACAATACGCTAACTACTTCCGTTATTTCAATCTCCACAGTAAGTCAGTTGGTAAAGACAAAGCTCTCGTAAATAGAAATTGTATTATTAAAATGATGGAAAATGCTATAAAAGGGACATTAAAAATAATACATCGACTATATATACTACTATTGAATCCTCAGTAGCTAAGTTGGCAAAGGCAAAGCTCTCGTAAGGTTGCGGGATCGGAGAATGAGCTAAGGTCCACCATGTTCGTTAAAGGTGA
>CM063506.1:17189974-17194974 GCA_032207245.1 Pardosa pseudoannulata
GAAATAAGCATCATACCAAATTATTAACTATTATATTATAAAATGTATTGAAGAAACTAAGCATTAAATAGAGTAAGAGCTATTTATTGCTTTTCTAAAATTGAGTTTAATAGTAGACAATATATATTTCACGAAAGCCTATCAGGTAAATAAGTTATTGTATCCAACAGTCAGCATACTTAAAATTTATTAATGGTAAATTGTTAAGTTAAGTAAAATGTTTCAACTGTAAAAATTAACTGGTCTCATTTATCTAAGTAAATGTATCATTCCTAATTAAAATAAAGCAATTTTTAGTTATTAAGAAATTGAAGGATTTCATACAAACTTCCATTTTATTAGTTGTATACAACTTAAATGAAAAATTTTAGAAAGGTCATTATATTCAAGCAACAAATATTAGACTTGGGAAATGCGCTGTTTTACGTTATAAAGATATTTATCACCTTATTAATAGTTTAAAAAAATTAATCCGAAAGATAATTTCTTCTATTAGTTCTTAAAACTTGTTAGTGGTTTTTTAACTACTTATTCTGAACTCCCTAATTTTAGTTGAATACCAAAAATTTATTATTGGTAAATTGTTACATTAAGGAAAATGTTTCTACTCTAAGGATTAACTGGACTCATTTATCTAAGTAAATGTATCATTCCTAAGGAAAGTAAAAAACAATTTATCATTATTAAGAAATTAAAGGATTTCGTACAAACTTCCATTTTATTAATTGTATACAACTTATATAAAAAAATTTAATAAGGTCATTAAATTCAAGCAACAAATATTGGACTTGGAAAATGCGCTGTTTTACGTTATAAAGATATTTATCACCTTATTAATAGTTTAAAAAAATTAATCCGAAAGATAATTTCTTCTATTAGTTCTTAAAACTTGTTAGTGGATTTTTAACTACTTATTCTGAACTCACTAATTTTAGTTGAATATCAAAAATTTATTAATGGTAAATTGTTAAGTTAAGGAAAATGTTTCAACTGTACAAATTAACTGGACTCATTTATCTAAGTAAATATATCATTCCTAATTAAAATAAATCAATTTATAATTATAAAGAAATTGAAGGATTTCGTACAAACTTCCATTTTATTAATTGTATACAACTTAAATGAAAAATTTTAGAAAGGTCATTATATTCAAGCAACAAATATTAGACTTGGGAAATGCTTTACGTTATACAGATATTTCTCAGCTCATTAATAACTTAAAAAATTAATCCAAAAGATAAATTCTTCTATTAGTTTTTAAAACTTTTTAGTGGCTTTTTAACTACTTATTCTGAAATCCCTAATTTCAGTTGAAGCGATTAACATAAAAGAAAGTGTTTTTTTAACTTCATAAGTTAATCTCATTAAAACTTTGCAGGTTATAAAATTTTTAACATGAAACTATGTCATTTAAGAAGACATTAAACTGCGTCAGTTAATTTATTTCTTAAGACTAAGTTCCCTTTTTTTATCATTTATCCCAAGATTTGAATTTTTCAGTTATATTCTCAAATAAAAATATGATATACTTGGAAATTGTTGGTAGATTAAATGCTTAAGTAGAATTATAAACCGTTTTTAATAAGAATTCCAGAAAATACAAAAGTGTTTGGTAAATTTCGAGAAAGTTTTTCCCAAATTTTTTATGAGTTTTCGACCTGACTTTGAAGTTCTCATTCTGCAAAAACGCTTGTGTTGCATCCTCCAACTAAGTAATCTAATAATTTTATGTCAACAGAGGGCGCTGTGTGCGCATTTTTAGAAGTTGAAAAATTGTACCTGTAATTGTTCTGTTTTCAGTCCGTTGTTATGTTTTTAACTGTTACGTAGAATAAAAAATTTAGAAAACCGAAAACGTGGCTCGCACTGGATTGCTCCAAACTAAATAAACTAATAACCCGATTCATAATAGCTTGATTAACTGTTTACTCCTTTACCGTGATTTCGCAGAGTCTACGACCTTTATAATTAAATGGTCTCATTCCTTAAAATAATAAAGAATAAAGTGTTCAGTATTATTCAGAAGTTTCTGAAAAGGTCATGTTACATAATCCATTTTTAAAGCAATTTTTAAAACCTGTTATCTTAAGATTCGGTGTAGCAAAGAGCGTCACAGCCTTTGCTGTTCCATTTGGACGTGCGTTACTCCGATTTTTTGTGTGTGAATACTTATCAGTCATTATTAGACTTTTAATACGAATAGATGTGATTTTATCTAGTATTACAAAAGCATTTTTATGCTACTTTTATACAAATGAGCTTAAACCAGTTGATTTGCCTTAACACTTGAATTAAGTAAGGAGTCATTTTGACACCTAGTGAACTTTTATCTCTAACAGCTCTTCTTTATTTTCCCAAATATATAAATCTTTTCTCGACTTTTCCTAAATTGTTGTGATTTACGAAATAGTAAAGATTTCAAGAAAATCGTATTCTTATTTTAGCCCTAACAAATGATTATACCTAGAAATACGACAAGTGTCATTTTGACCCTTTGAGAGAAAAGAAATGTGAATACATTCCATTGAATTATCTAAACACATTACTTCTGTAAACTATTTTTATTTGAACCTGCTGAAAATATACAAACAAAGGAAAAGTATACGGTGGGTCTGCGTAGTCACATCTGCCAGTCACATGATTTGAAATATGTTCAATACATTTCTTTGTGGAAAGAAAGCAGAGAAAAGAGATTATTGCGAGCTGAACGTTTGTAGATTTTTCGTAGATATTTTGTTTATTATTCATAACAAATTTCAGTGGAAAATTTTATTGTATTTACATGAATTTATGATAGTGACGTACTAATGGCGCGTAGAAAAGGACTAACACATGAAGAAATCGTGAAACTGATCTGATGCTGATTATGGTTCTTAAATCGAAAATAATTCTGCAGATAAAGATGGAGATGAAACATCTTGTGATTCTGAAATTATTATAGAGAGTAATCAGGCAATATCATCGTCTAGCTCAAGTGAAAGTACAAATGGATTTGTTTCAAATTCTGCAGTACCTAAGAATGCCAAAACGGGAACTAGAAAAAGCTCAAAACCGAATATGAAATTCAACGAATTCAGACTAACACTTCTAAAGAAATTGCTAGTGATGAAGATGTGTAGAAAGTAGAAAATACTTCAAATACTTTTAGCCGACGACTCTTGCAAAATATCTTGAAAAGAGAAAATGAGAAAAAATGTAGAGAAATAAGCAGATATCTTATCAAGTGGTCAAAATGATACCCGCCGTAATTCTAGCTATACAAAGACCATCGTAACTCTAGTGTTAAGAGACATTTCAGAGAGAATGAGATCAGCCGTTAATTTCAATTAAAAGAGATATTTTACTAATCCAAAAAAAATAAACTTAATCCTCTAAAATCTTACTAAATTTTCCTTATTAAAACAGTTATTCAAAAAACAAAACATTGTAAAGCCCTTGGAGTGTCCTATGTACTTATGAAGGGAAAGCAGATGTTCTTTCCCTAGCGATGGCAAAATAACCACTGTTTGACATTAGAGAGTTAGTGGATTGTTGAAGAAAAGACCTAAGAGCAGGATAATCGCATAAAGTGGGCAAATTTTGCTAGGGATTTGGAGAGCATAGCAGCCCAAGCTAATATCTCTAAATTTCATTTGAGACTCTGCATGTGAACTTGTTAGAAACCGACCCATATTCTAAATGTTGAAATATATTTACGTACTTTTATCTTATTTTATTTATTTGGAACATAAATCTTGTATATATATATATATATATATATATATATATATATATATATATATATATATATATATATATATATATATATATATATATATATATATATATATATATATATATATATATATATATATATATATATATATATATATATATATATATATATGTGTGTGTGTGTGTGTGTGTGTGTGTGTGTGTAATATATCAAAATTATTTAACTTTAATATTTCCTCAAAAATCTCCTCTCTTCGATTCTAATTGCTTAAAATGTTTTTACCAGCCACTAAATGTCTTAATCAAATTAGCATCCTCGACTTAAACTTCTTTCGATACATTTCCCAAAGCTCCTATCCTATAGATATAAATTTTCTGTCTATTCAACACGTTTTCCAGCTGTCGCCGGCAAATGGTTCCCGATTTTTATGATCTTAACACTTAAATTCGCTAAGTAAGTTTCTTGTCACTTACGAAAATGCTTTCTGTCTTTGCTCTTGGGTGCACCACTGATCGAGCACAATGATTTTTGTGTCTTTCTTTTGTCTGTCGTTGACTAGTAAAGATGTCCGTTTTACAGCTCTAAAGTAAAATTTAAATTATACATGTCCCGTTCTCTTTCAATGAATCGACTGCATCGTTATTACTGCACCGTTATTAGGCTTCTCGTTGCCCATTAGCCCTGGCAAGTAAAAACAATAGGAGGTATATAATTATTGTTACCAGCAGGTATTATTTTGTTGGATTACATACACACACACACACACACACACACACACACACACATATATATATATATATATATATATATATATATAGCCACTGTTCTACACTTGAATTCATTTGTCCTCCATGCTACCTCAGATATCACAATATAAATATGTAGATTCTATTGATTTGCAAAAAATCACTTTGATTTCTGTATATTTACACGGAGATTATTATTTTTCAATTTTAAGCCTTTTTTTTCATTTTTTACTTTAACATTTTGTAACCTCCTAATTATTTGTCTTTAAATATTTAGTTTTTGAAACAAACAGAAGAGTTTTTTTTAAATCAATGAAATATTACCTTACTTCTATAGAAGAAGATTTTTTATAAGAAGAAAAATATTACACAATTTTTATGAGAAGACAAATTAGAATTTCCTTAACATAATTCAATTTTACCAAGGAGACAACATAAGTTAAAATAATAAGTAAATAAGTTAAATAGTTTAATATTTTTCTTTTAACTAAAGAGGTTTGCTAGGTAGCACCACAGCAGTTGTGTGGAAAAGTACATTC
>CM063506.1:17199974-17202474 GCA_032207245.1 Pardosa pseudoannulata
GTTATTACCGCGAAAGGGGATGTATACGATTAAGAACTTATTTTAATAGGAAATGCAGTGCATATCCACTTTACTATGTATACACCCCTTTTTTAAATATCAGGGGGGCCCTTCGGTACCAGACGGCTCTGGCCTTCGGTACCAGAGTTCGTGGGTTCGAATCAATCGTGGGGATGAATGTTTGTAGCCGTTCGGAACCAGCCTTAAGCTGTAAGTCCATTGGCCTACAGCTTAAGGCTATTGTCTCATTGGCCCTCGCAAAAAGTAGACCGTAGCACTCCAAACCAAAACCAATATTTCTGAGTACAATTATAATATGCTAGCTTACATCTCATTTTTTCTTATTTTTTCAATGAGATTTAATTTATTTTGACCTCTTTCTATTCCATTCTTTTTCATACATTTGTTTTCAGTAATACCTTTGATTTCACGCTTTGTACTAAAATTACTTCAAAATATACTGGTTAAGAAGAGTATATTTTACACAAATTAGCATTGATATTTTATGGTATTTTATGTAATACTCGTTAAGCTTATAATTTCAGGCTTTTTATTTAGATCACATGTGTAAGGTTTATAGGTTTCATAAAGACCTTTTAAGTTAGAAATTTTGCTTTAACACTTGGTATGCGGGTATACTGCACCGCCAACTTACGCTTGCAGCTGCCGTTTTTTCGTGAATCGCTCGAAAGTTTAGTTTTTCAGAAAAATCGCAGTAAATCGGAAACAAATTTGTTTTTATGAACGAAACTTTTTCTATTTTACACTTTAATATATACTGTATAATTATTTAACAAAAAAAAATCCCCAATATTTTTACAATATCACAAAAATAAAAGATTTCCAATACAAATCCGATACTCTGTCAGCGCATATTTCTTCATCACTATCTTTGTCACAACGGCTCATTTTATCAATTTTGTATTCCACAATAAAAAACCAAGTTTCAAATTGACAAAACACGACTTGTACGTTCTGGAGCTAAGAATACAATTGAAGACGAAATAATGCAACAAAAGGCCGAGTAACTCGACAATCATAACTTGTGGAAAGAAAAAATGCAAAGCGTTGCATAGCAACGCAAACAACACGCATATAATGTCACACATACACATAATTATACGTATTTAGTAGATTTGTGTTATTTAGAGGGTATCAACCACAAATCTACTAAATACGTATTTTTACGTGACCAGCGCTTCAGTGACAGACTGCAAAAAAACGTAAAAATACGTTGCCATCACGCAAAATATTAAGAGAAATTGCATTCATCATTGAATTTAATATTAATCAAACAGTTGTAATAACCTTTGCATTTTAAATTTCATTTCAGTTAGAATTAGATATTGTTTAGTAAGTGAAGTGTTGTATTTGAAGTAGAACCATTCGATCTAAAAATTCTGCCCAACAATATATTAAATATTTTATTTTAGTTTCAAATTAAATGTAATCCAAAATATTTTCCATTCTATATTTTTTAAATTCATAAAATATCATAATATGTTCACTCAAATGTTATTTTCTTTTGTTGATTTTTTTGATAAAGATTTGTTCTCTGTAAACAGTTTATCTTCCAATTGCTTCCCATATTTGCTCTCAGTAATAACTTACGGTTTTAGTTTTTACCCTTAACACGAAAATACATTTATTCTGCAATAATAATTTTAAGACGTTGCATACGAATTATTCATAATAAGCAATAATTGGTTTATATAGTTTCAGAGTTCTTAGATTTAAATTTCTATCGTTTTATTTATAGCAACAGTGATGTTTCACATCTGTTAAATTTTATTGAAACCGTCTAAATTTCTATTTGATTGTCTAATGAAGAAATGTATTTACAAGTTGTACGAAACCTATCTTTTAATTACCCATCATAAAAGGAAATGTTACTCTTCGGTACTGAAATTCGCAGGTATCCGTTGCTGGCATGGATGTTCTTAGCCGTTCTGAATTGACTTTACGAAGTAGGTCGCTATAGTAGACTGAAGGGCTACAAACCAAACCAAAGCATAAAAGATAATTGAATAGTATTTATTGACAAAATATAATTTTTACATCTTATGAATAAATACTTATTTGATATATTATTTTGATACATTAATTTAAGAAATATTTTAATATATAGTGTATTACAACGAATGCAGTATTTACAGACTAGTTTCGAATTTATAGCATTTTTATTAACTATATGTATTAATATTAACAATTTAGATGAAGCTTTTATTATCTTTTATTGCCGTTAACCCTGTGACTCTGAATTTATTTCACTGGTTGAACGGTGAAAGCGCGGGATTCGCTCCTCAATAAAGAAAGAAAAACACATGCCCGCGAAAATCGCGGGATGAGCAAATTTTGGTACATTTGAGTTGCTTGTAGAAATCGCGGGATGAGTAGCCAGAGGGTTAATTTACAAAGTCAATAAGGGCAATAACATCTTAATATCCATTTTTCTATAAAGAAAAATTTTTTATACACCATGAATGTTTTAATACTTGAG
>CM063506.1:17207474-17209974 GCA_032207245.1 Pardosa pseudoannulata
TAGAAGTTTACGGAGGGACCATAATGTATCCTCAGCATGTCACAAAATGGTGTGAAAATATATGGTTCACAACAGCACTCTGTTAGTGAAGCAATTTCACTAGGATATATTTGACCAACCACCCTAAAGCCATAAGCTAGCTCCAATTAACTATTTCCTATTTTTTCCTCGAAAAAACTCCTAGAATGCCGACGATTCGCTTCAGACGGTGAGGTGAAAGAATCAATGATAACGAAGGTAGGCACTCATGAAAAGAACTTTTCTAAGGTGGAGGAGAATATTCAAACTCATCCAAAAAAAAAAAAAAAAGTCGAGTGCCTAAATCGATATGGAGACTGTGTCTAATAATAATTTCATGCACTACCAATTGGCTGTATTGGTTATATAAAATAACAAGTACAAGTTTCATCGCAGGCTTTGTATCATTACCTGTAAACATAATGCACATCACCCTTAAGACTCTGGAAGATCCCAAGCATTTGGATGATGGTTGGTATTGCTTGTGAGTTGGCTGGTTTTGGTAGATGGTTGGTTGTATTGGCTAAATTACTTCTATAATATCCTATCTTAATAAAATTATAAAATTAAAAAAATAATTAATTAAAACCCCCAGCTTCCTGGCCCTAAAATAATCTCTTCTGTAAATTAGCAAAGTCGCTGTAAGATGCTTGGCACAATAAAGCACAATTTCATTCTGTCATTTTGTCAGTTATGGTCCTGCCAAGCCCCTCCCCACCTGATTGACCATTAGTCCCAGAGCAAATATCCTAAAATTTCTAAGTTAACTAATTCTTAAAATTCCTCTACAGGGAGATACACAAAAATCTCTCTACACAGACAAGTACATATCTCCCTCTCTTTCCAGCTTCAAGTATGACTGTCAAGAGGTAAGTCGCTTTCCTAAACTTTTTATTTTAGCTTTTCATGTTTGGTTTCTCTGCTACTAATTGATTGCTGTCCGGTCTGCTCTATTCGAGTCGCCTCCTCATCTTTCCGCGTAGTCTGAGCTCTTCAAAATTTCCGCTAGACTCCAAGGAAGTCCATCCATTAGGCCATTAGGATTTCCAAAACCCAGAGCCAGACAATGGGTTTCCCACCAGGGTGACCAGGGAAGGGCAAGATAGGGTTAGTTCTGCAATGGTGAGTGACTCGCAATGTGGTCAGCACAAGTCCAAGGCCGTAACCCAGGGGCCGACCATCATAGTGAAACCGAAAGGACCCCACTCCCGGAGGGGGCAAAAGATTATTTTTAATCTACCATTAATTTATAATTCCTTATTTCTTTTATCTTAAGTATTATTAGTAACCTCATTACCTTTTTTAAAATGTGCTTTGATTTCATAGCCTTTTATTAGCTTCGCATGGTTCGCTCCAGCCCTTACTAATTCCGGAGTCTAGAGGTCCTGTAAGGATCCAATAGTCTTCCAAATTCCCACTCATTGCGCGAATCTTCTGCGATCTATCGTGCATTGCTATCGTGGCACGATAGGCGAGCTGCAGGTACTTAAAGAATGATCGGCGGAACGGCGTGGCCCATTATTTGCGATCTGACCATTACCACCGGTAGAAGCCTGCAGGGCCTCACAGCCATATGGGCCAGGTTCTGAATATATGTTTAAAATTTTAAAGACAAGTAAAAGCGGGATTAGAAAGTTAACATTCATTTAGCTGCATGTTTGTGTTGAACTACACAACGTGGTTTTATAAATATAGTTCTCTAAAATAATGCTTTTTATTTTTATGCTATACTTTAATAAATCGGACGTTCTGCTTTCAAAAGATCAAATTTTTATTTTAAACATAGATTTTTTTTGCTGAATCAAATAATGTAAACAATTACACGTTTGAAGACTTAATCCCTAGTTAATTAGAATAAAAGGATGAAAACAAACATACACATTCCCCTTTAAATGTGAAGTAAGTAACAGTTTGACGTAAAAACATTTGTTTAGCATTTAGCATTTGTATTTTACGTTATTACAGTTTGTTTTTGTTTAATTTCCTTTAGACATAAGATTAATGAACTCTACTTGTTTGAATTAGAAGCTACGTAAACATAATTTTCCATCTTCGTTTTCTTTGTAAGCCAATATTTACTGCTTGCTTTGTATTTCGAATTCTTCTAATGATTGGAATGCTTTTATTTTGTATTGATATTTTCTTCCGATTCTGTGATTATCAAGACTAGCAAAACTGAGTAAGAATTAAGAAAAAAAATTATCATTCCAAATTAAATTATAAAAATAAATCACGTAAAATACCAATAAAGAACAGACTAATACCAATGTCGTATATCAGTGATAAATTACTGTCCCAAGAATGTTATGATGTCAGTATTTTCGGTGAGTGTAAAACATTTTTCATTTGGCACTAAAGAGTGATGGAAATTATTCTATAACTAAATATTTCCTAATCCCATGCAAATCTGGCTTACATAAAGGAATACAAATATTTTATAAAATCTAACCTAAATCTAGTCAAAAATTTAAACTATTATTTT
>CM063506.1:17214974-17219974 GCA_032207245.1 Pardosa pseudoannulata
TGTTTATATCATTCGGTAAACTGTAGTGTTTTAAAAATATAAGGCACTTTATTTATTATTTTTTAAGCTATTAAATGCATACTTGAAACAATTAAATTATTTTTTTTAGTTATGCACATTTTTTGCTCTCCTTCATTTAAACATGTTTTATTTAAATGCAAAACACAGTGCTTCAATTATTAATAAAACGGATAGTAACAGAATTGAAATATTGGGTTTTAATAACATTAAAATTACACAAATATTGATTAAATTGTGTTCAACAATTATTAGTGCACATTAGTTTAACAATGATTTGAGCTCAAATGCTGACATCTTAAAATGTTGACATTTTTTTCTCACAAGGTACCTTTGATTTTAATTTTTAAAGCATTACTATCACAACTATATTGGTTACATTAAATCTTATAAAATCAGAAAAATTTTCAAACATATTTTCTCAAGTTTTAACATTAAAAATTTTTGTCCCCATTTTGTATTTTATAAATTATGTTTAGTAAAAATTAAGTCAATACACAATTTATTAAAAAGTATTTAAAGGTATTAATTTTGTGGAACGATAATACACAGGTGTACAAGGTTTCATATTACGGTTTATAATTTAAAATAAAACACTTTTTAATGTTTCCTATCACCTTTATATATGTAATTCTATTTACTAACAAAAAAGGGAAATATCCTTTCAGTCCTCGAATTTTTCTAGAAGTCTAAACTGTAGCATATTAGAATAAATAAATGTAAAAAAAATTTTAACTGTATTTTTATATTTAGATACGCTGCATGCTGCAGGTATTTCTATATATTATTTTAAGTTTTGATAATTAGCGATACCCTTAGAAAATAATTCCTCTGAATTAGCAAATGAGTTTTTTTAATTGTTCTGAAATAATAAAGGTAAATAATAAAAGTAATTAAATGGTTTAAAGGCTTTTTGTTCTATATAATGCTTTCTTACTATTATATTTAATATAATAGTCAGAAAGAAATTAATAGTCAAGCTTTAAAATTTTAAAACTATTTGTCTGTAATCTATCTGTTTCGTGTTACTACAGGTGTAATTAAAAAAAAACACTTAATGTTTCCATTCACCTGTATATGTGTAATTACCATTACTAAAAAATGGAAAATTTTCTTGCAGTTCTCGAAATTTTCTAGAAGTCTAAATTGTCATAAAGAATTAGAGTAAATAAATCCTAAAAATCCTTTTCCCTGTATATTAAGATACGCTACATGATCTAGTTATTTCTATATATTATTTTATGTTTTGATATTTAGCGATGAATTTAGAAAATATTTCCTTTAATTAATTACTTATGAATTTTTTATGTAATCGTTTTGAAATAATAAACGTAAAGCTTTATTGCTTCAAATACAATACGTTTTATCATTTAATATTCACGCAATTACACAATTTTATCAAAAATAGTGAGATAAAAATGCGATTTCAATTTTCAATAGAGATAAAATCAATCTTGGTTCTATCAATTCCCTAAGACAGTGTTTTACAATATTAAACTCAGAAACAAATGGAATAAATAATAAATCTTACAGATACGATAGTATCAGTCTGTCTGTCTATTTACATTAATCTATTATTTCTTTGAAAGACTAAAATCTAAAATTTTCAGATTTCATATAATAAATTGAGGTAAAAATTATTTTATTCGTAATGAAATTTCTCTTTAAATTATCCTTATCTTACTCCATATCCCCAGTGAAAGAGTATTAAATATTTGAACAAAAATATATTGTCATTAAAAGTGTAATTTTTGAATAGATTATCATTCTTTTCTGATTCTAAATCCTGTATTATTTATAAAATCTACTACATGGTTTAAAAGTCTTTATGTTATATATCATGCTTTCATACTATTATATTTAATATAATTGTAAGAAAGAACTTAATAGTCAAATTTTAAAATTTTAAATCCCTTTATCTGTAATTAGTCTGTTTCGTTACTACGGTTGCAATTAAAAAAAAACACTTAATGTTTCCAATCACCTATATATGTGTAATTACATTTACTAAAAAAAAAGAAATTTTTTTGCAGTTCTCGAAATTTTCTAGAAGTCTAATGTATCACAAAGAATTAGAGTAAATAAATCTTAAAAAAAAACCTTTACCTGTATATTTATATACGCTACATGATCCAGTTATTTCTATATATTATTTTATGTTTTGATATTTAGCAATGAATTTAGAAAATATTCCATCTGAATTAATTACTTGTGAGTTTTTATTTTTTTTGTAATCGTTTTGAAATAATAAAGGTAAAGTTTTATTACTTCAAATACTATATGTTTTATTATTTAATATTCACGGAATTACTCACTTTTATCAAAAACAATGACACAAAATTGCGATTTTAATTTTCGATGGACAAAAAATCAATCTTGATTCCATCAGTTCACTAAGACAGTGTTTTAAAGTTTTAAACTGACAAAAAAATGGAATAAATAGTAAATATTAAAAATACGATAGAATCAGTCAATCTGTAAATTTTCGTTAATTTATTATCTCTTTCAAAGACTAAAATGTAAAATTTCCCGACTTCAGATAATAAGGTGATATATTTAAAGGTATTAATTTTGTGGAACGATAATACACAGGTGTACAAGGTTTCATATTACGGTTTATAATTTTAAAAAATAATTTTAATGTTTCCTATCACCTTTATATATGTCATTAATTATGGTGTCCTACTACGTTTAATAAATTTATTCAATCCAATTATCAAATTTATAGGAGTTATGTTGAGAATGATAAATACTTGTTATTCCACAGCTAGAGTTTTCAGAAAATGTCGTCGGCTCCTTTGTTCTTTGAATTTATCTTCCAGAGTTTTACAAAGCGGCAGAGTAAATTTATCTAGTGTCCTTCCCCTTTAAAATACCAAGGAAGGTATTTAATTACGCATACTTAACAAACTTTGTAATCAGTTTACGCTAATTACGAGGCAGTGTTTGTTGTGCGGCGTAATGAAGTTCATTTTAGCTTAAAAAATGAGTAATCTCTTTAGCAGTCATCTAACCCACATATTTTTTTTTGTTTCCCAGAAAGTTAAAAAAAATTGTTGTGGACACCGAGTAATTTTTTATACGCTTATTTAATTATATATAATTTTCTGCTGCTTATCATTTAAACATATTTTATATGCAGTAATCGAATTGTTCGATGAATTGGACAGTTACACAATTAAAATATTAATTTTTTATTAGCATTAAAAATTTATACAATTCTATAAATAGTAGAACACATTAATTTAACAATAATTTGAGATCAAATGTTAATACTTTTCGGTGATCGGTTACCTTTTAAAGGAAATTAGGTACCTATAATTTTAATTGTTAAGATATTAAAAGCATAATTAAATCAATTACATTAATTCTTGTAAAATCAGATAATTTTCAAGAATATTTTATTAAGCTTTAAATTAATTTTTTCTCCTATTTTTGCGTTTTTTATAAATTACGAAGTAATACGCAATTAAGTAATACACAATTTATTTAAAAACATTTAAAGAATTAATTTTGTAAAGCTTTAATATGTATAATATAAAGTTTCATAATACTAGGATTAAGATTAATAAAACGCTTTGTAGTTCCCTATTACCTTTATATTAATAAATACATTTATTAAAAAATATTTAAAAAAAAATTTTTTTCAAAAAAAAAATTCTTGAAATAATTTTAAGAAAACTTGTTTATAGTAAAATATTAGATTAGTTCAAACTATTCGTCTTTGAACAAAGTTTTAAAGTATAGGGTCAAATTAATTTAAAAATACAATTTTAATTCAACAAATGGTAGATCTCGTTGATTTAATAATGATTTGAACTTAGATGTTGATATGTTTTGGCGAAGTATAGTGTCAAATTAATTTAAAAATACGATTTTAATTTAACTAATGGTAGAATACATTGATTTAATAATGATTTGAGCTTAGATGTTGATATCTTTCAGCGAAGTATAGTGTCAAATTAATTTAAAAATACAATTTTAATTCAAATAATGGTAGAACACATTGATTTAATAATGATTTGAGCTTAGATTTTGATATCTTTAGTTAAACTGTTTTGAGGATATAAGGCACCTTATTTATTATTTTTTAAGCCATTAAATGCACATTTGAAACAATTTAATTATTATTTTTTTTAGTTTTGCCCATTTTTTGCTGTACTTCAAAGAATTTTCTCTTTAAATTATCCTTATCTTACTTTATATTGCGAGTGAAAGAGTATTAAATATATTGTCATTAAAAATGTAATTTGGGAATAGATTATATTCCTTCACTGATTCTAAATCCTTTATTATTTATAAAGTCTATTACATGGTTTAAAAGGATTTTCATTCTATATAATGCTTTCTTATTACTATATTTAATATAATAGTAAGAAAGAACTTAATAGTCAAGCTTTAAAATTTAAAAACACTTAATCTATTTCGTGTTATTACGGTTGTAATTAAAAAAACACTTAATGTTTCCAATCACCTATATATGTGTAATTACATTTATTAAAAAATGGGAAATTTTCTTGCAGCTCTCGAAATTTTCTAGAAGTCTAAATTGTTATATAGAATTAGAATACATAAATGTTTAAAAAAATCCTTTACCTGTATATTTAGATACACTGCATGTTCTAGTTATTTCTATATTATTTTATGTTTTGATATTTAGCGATGAATTTAGAAAATATTTCCTCTGAATTAATTACTCATGAGTTTTTTTTATGTAATCACTTTAAAATAATAGAGGTAAAACTTTATTACTTCAAATACCATGCGTTTTATTATTTAATATTCCCACAATTACACAATTTTATCAAAAACAATCAGAAAAAAATGCGATTTAAATTTTTGATAGAGATAAAATTTATTTTGGTTCAGTTAATTCCCTAAGGTCAATGTTTAAAAGTATTAAATTGAAAAAACAAGTGGAATAAATAATAAATATTATAAATATAATAGCATCAGTCTATCTGGCAATTTACATTAATCTA
>CM063506.1:17224974-17254974 GCA_032207245.1 Pardosa pseudoannulata
TTAACACTATGCAATCTTACATATTTTCTTTTTCTTTATTCCCTCCCCATAATCCTTTATTACGAGTGTGATCTGCTAGTAAAGTATTTGGTCAAGGTTTAAAATGCAAACCTTGATGGCAGTGCAATGTTTCAAAGTATTCCAATAACCAATTGTGTATCAATACGGTTTGTGGTTGCTGCATATAAGTTGTTAGCAAAGGAATTTTCTGGTCCTGTAATGAATATTTTTGATTCAGAGACAATATTACAAAGAATTCCAGGACTTACAGGAAAATTGAAACAAGTTTTCTCAGTGTTACCTAATTTTTATGGCAAAGATCAGTATAATATTACTATCAAATATTCATAAAACAAAGATAAACATTGGAATAATTATTGGCATCTGGAATATCGTCGTTTAACTTAATAAACTGTAATATAAAAACGGCTGTATAGTAGAGATGACAAAATTATTTTATTACTAAAATTACTAATAGTTTGTTTGTAATACTAACAAGGAATAAAAATAAATTTTTATTTTATATAGTCTTAATTTTCGTCCGAAAATTTTCCACATAATTTCACTGAATTTTGTAACATCAGAAATAGCACGTTTTTCCATTATTCATCAAATACATTACATTTAAGACATTAAAAAATAAGCTGAATAAGTTGATGTTTAACAAAAAATAATAATTTATAACTGAATACCCCAATAATGTACTTCTGAACTGAATACCCCAATAATGTATGTAATCTTAACTTGTATTTACTGGTAATTTCACTTTTTTTAACATCAGAAAAAATATTCTAAAATCTTTTAATGTCAAACACCGATAAATCTATTTTTACTTTTATTTATATATTATTGGTAATGAAACATAAATTATGAAAAAATACAGAAAATACTGAATTTCATATAAATTACTATTGCATGCAAAATACTTAAATTTCCTCACTTACTTCATACCCACACTTTTCTTTAATTTTTAATTGTAAGGTTTAAATTTTTAACTTTACGCAATCTTTCATATTTTTATTTTTCTTTATTTCCTCCCCTAATTCTTAAATACGAGTGTGCACCAATCTGCAAAGCAGAGTGTTTGGTCAAGGTTTAAAATGCAAACCTTGATGGCAGTGTAATGTTTAAAAGTATTCCAAGAATCCATTATCTATTAATAAGGTTTGAGGTTGTTGCATATAAGTTGTTAGTAAAGGAATTTTCTGGTTCTGTAATGAATAATGAATATTTTTGATTCAGAGAATATATTTTGATTATATATTTGATTTTGATTTTGAATATATTTTGAATATATTTTGATTCACAAAGAATTTTAGGACTTAAAGGAAAATCAAAACAAGTTTTCTCAGTATTACCTAATTTTTTATGGCAAAGATCAGTACAATATTACAATCAGATATTCATAAAACAAAGATAGACAATGTAATAATTATAAGCATCTGGAATAGCATTTCTTAACTTAATAAATTGTAAAATAGAAACTGCTGTGTAGTAGTGATTGTGAGTAGGTTTTATTACTAAAATTACTAATTTTTTACTTGTAATTCTAGCCAGGAATAGAAATAAACTTTTATTTCATATATTCTTTTGTTGTAGTCCGAAAATTTTTACAACTAATTTTCACATCAATACAACATAATTCTGAAATTATTGCTGCATTTTTATTGGACCGTAATTATTACTATGATTATATGAATTTCATGAACAAAATTTCACAAAATGGTTCCTAAATTATTTAGACTTTTAATTATTTTCCCGCTTTGCAAACACAACGGATATATTTACAAAATGTATATCATTACTGCATGTTAATCGGATTAACGTTTAATGTATTTAATTTCAAAATGTAATAAAAGCTAACTTTATTATCAGTCTTGCAAATATCTTTCCTGATATAATTAAGCATTTTCTTAATGCTTTGAGATTTCTTTGATGTGTCAGGTTGCATTAAAGTAATTATACACATTCTACTAATATTTACCTATATATTCAGAATCATATTTATTATATTAAAAACGTTTGCATCAGAAAAATCCTATGTAAATCAATTAAAATCATATTTAAAAGAATACATTTTGACTTTTAAGATAAGCATTTTGCAGATAATGCTCCTAAAATTTCGTAAAAGAAAATGGGTTTTTGATTAAAAGCTATTGATTATTTTATAATGGTTGTAAACGTATAACTTTTTCACATGTTTCTAGTCTAGATAAAAGCAACTGACGATTACGTATACAATAACTTTGATATTTATGCACTTATTTTTTACATAAATATGTATAAATGTTGCCTAAGCTTGTTATAAACAATAATGTAAAAGTGAATGAAAAGTAACGATGGATTGCTTCGTTATATTACATAAAAGTTACGTAGTATAGTCATAATTTTGTTCAAAGATAAAAGTATTGAATTTAAGATTATGTTGTATTTAAATCAAATAATTTAAAAATAATTTGTGAATAAATGCTTTAATTTTCATTATGTGTAGGTTTTAAGTGGTGTAAAACAAAATATTTCAATGGAATAAAATTCTAATGAATTTAATTCTTATTATTTTACATTTTTTTACCTGTATAAACAGATTATAATTGAATAATTTTCTCAGGTATTTATATAAAGAAAAAAAATATTAGTAGACTGCAATAGCTTAAGATATTTTTTATATTTAATTCATTATGTTAGATTAAAATTATAAGTGACACACAAAATATGTAAAAAATATAACAATTTTATATATATGAATATATATATTTAGTAAAATTCTTATTATATATATTTTTTATTCTGTAAAAGAAAAATATTATGACTTTGTTATTTAGAATCAAATTTTTTAGAAGATAGAATATTAAAATTACTTTTTATTACCATTTTTATTCTGTTAAACTAAAATTATAAATAAGAAACATAAATTTCATTCATAAATAAAATTTTATTTCTAAAATTTACGTTATATTTTTATACATAAAAACATACATACAACTTATATTTATAAGAATACAATAAAATAAAATTAATATAACCTATTTTTCATTTTGGTCGATGAGTACGCCGAAAGTATAAGATTATCAAGAGAAATATGCATCTTTTATTTAGCATTTAACATATAATTTAAAAACAGTCGTATTTTATAACTCTTCCATAGGCTAAAAAAATGTGCTTAATCAAAAATTTATGGCCTTAATTTGAACAAATGATTTTCTAAGCAAGATTTAACCCCTACAAGAGATAAAAAAATTTCTTTTTAGTAATGAATTTTATTTAAGATAAAATATTTATTTTTCATTATATATTTTATATATATATAAATATATATATAAATATATAAAATATACATATATAATAACATATATATACATATAATGTTATATATATATATATATATATAATATTATATATATATATATTATTTATATATATTATATATATATATATATATATATAAAAAATATATATATATATATATATATATATAAATATATATATATATATAATATATATTTATATATATAAATATATTATATATATATATTTATATATATTTATATATATATATATATAACATAATAAACATAATATACAATATTTATTTCATAACATAATGTTTAACATATATTTTGATTTTACATATATCATTCATATATAAAATACATATATACAACTTTTTATTATATAAGATAAATATAAACATATATATTTATATATATATATATATATATAAATAAATAAAGTATATATATATTTTAATATAACATATATATTTTATATTATGTTATGTGAGGAAACTCAGGGGTTTTCAAAACTTAATCAGGGTAAAATTGCGTCGTTTTATTTTTTAACTAACCTAAATTGACCACTGGGGCTACAGTTACGCTCAGAGAATGGCCAATTATAATACATGGCCCTAGCGGACAATTTAGGAAATTTCCAAAATAAAAAGGAGATACACGCTAACGAGACAGATTTTTCTAGAGATATTTTCCCACAGATGTTGAAGGTGTTAATTTTGTAAATAGAACTTTATGCTAGTATTCAGTTTGTCCCTATGATGATAATCCTTAAAGTTTCTTAATAAATATATAGCTGAAAATATCAATTTATATATGTAATAATCGAGAATCAGTCTCATTACATATATATATATATATTTATTTATATATATATATAAATATATATTTATATATATATATATATATATATATATATATTTATATATATATATATATATATATATATATATATATTTATATATATATTTAATATATATTATATATATATATGTTATGTATATATGTATATATTTTATATGTATATAAATTATGTATATATATTATGTAATTATATATATGTATATATATATATATGTATATATATGTATGTATATATATATATATTATATATATATGTATATATATATATATATGCATCATACGATTCGGAAGGGGGATCTCCTCTGATCCCCAACACATTATTTTCTATATTCTGTATAAAAAAGAAGAAAATTATCGACCATGTAATTTTAAACTGCACGACTTTTATTATGCTTTTTCTTTACATGAATTTTATAACATTTTCTAATGCAGATGACGCTAAAATGACATAATTATTCATATTATTAACATTATTCTTATCATTACTATACATTATCATTTTTATTTACATTAGTCATCCATGTACTTCATATTGTTCTGAAAAATTAAATACCTAAAATAACTAATTTAAATTTTAAATATCTAAATAATTATATTATTCAGGTATTCGAACAGTTAAACCTAATAAGAGTTCTCCTTACAATATTTTTAATTTCAATTTTACGCATTAAATATAATGAAGCGTAAAATAAGATAGCATTGATTGATTTACCCTAATATCATTCCAATTAATTTCTTCGTAATAAATATCAGTAGTAATGATAAATTTGTAATTAACAAACGAGCGTACGGGGGATTCTTTGAATCATTTGCAGACATTTACTCTATAAATAAACACAAATTTGGTAACTTTCATCCCAAATGGAAATCATGATGATATTTAGCAATCCGTGAAATCCAAATTAATGGCGTTTTTTATATTTAGCCAATTTGCAATTCATCGTTTTTGAGTTTTGCTTTTTACTAATTGCAGTGAATCTAAAAAATTATTTGATTTAAAGTGTTCAAGTATGTTATATTTTTACATTTTTATATTCGTAGTTTCTCATAATAACTATAAATGTGTTTTTTATTTTCTGAATTCATGGTGTGTTATTTCAAAAATAGTAAGTGAATGTTTACAATACAAGGAATATCTAATTTGATTAATTAGGAGAATTTTCATAGAATAGGTAATGTTTTCATTTTAAGTATGAAAATTTGATTGAAATTTAAGAGATAATGCAGTTTTTACGTCTAAATTCCTAATGTGAATTAAATACAGGATAGTTAAAACTTACAAATGAACAATGTTTCGAAGAGAAGTTCAGTTTGATTTTCAGTGTGGAATTAATTTTTTCTAATATTTAACTCCGGGGCTCCGGGGAGTGAACACTGGGGCTTTTGATTGTATATTGTCCAGAAGGATAGATGTGGGGTGTTGCCGCTCTGAAATAAAGTTTTAAAATTAGACTTCTGAGTTCTCTTAAATATGAAGCCCGACTGCATTCTCATTACTTATAGCTGTTGAACTTTCTCCTTGTGAAGGAGTGATATAAAAAATGGATTACACACACATATATATATATATATATATATATATATATATATATATATATATATATATATATTATATATATATATATGTCATAAGCTTCGGAAGGGGGACAATCTCCTCTGATTGTCAACACATTAATTTCTATACTCTATATAGAAAAGAAGGATTTAATTCACCATGTAATTTTAAACTGCAAACATTTCATTATACATTTTCTTTACATGAATTTTATACAATATTCTAATGCAGATGACCCTAAAATATATAATAATATTAATAACGTAATTATTAATATTATTAACATTATTCATGTCATTATAATACATTATCACTTTTGTTTACATTGGTCATCTATGTACTTCAAATTGTTCTGAATATTTAAATACCTAAAATACCTAATATGAATTTAAAATACCTAAATAATTCTATTATTTAGGTGTCCGAACACAACCTAATAACTGTTCTCCTTAATTTTTTTTAAATTTAGATTTTACCCATTAAATATAATGAAGCGTAAAATAAGATAGGATTGATTGATTTACTCTAATACCATTCCAATTAATTTCTTCGTATTAAATATCAGTAGTAATGATAAATTTGTAATTAACAAACGAGCGTACGGGGGATTCTTTGAATCATTTGCAGACATTTACTCTATAAATAAACACAAATTTGGTAACTTTCATCCCAAATGGAAATCATGATGATATTTAGCAATCCGTGAAATCCAAATTAATGGCGTGTGATGCTGAGGAACGATAAAAAGGGCATTGTTTTTCTTATTTGCAATGTTCTTTCTACAACGCCCAACCGAAGTACTAACTTCCGTAATTTGTTCCGAGCTATCTTGAAGTTTGTTAATCTGTACCGTAAGTCAAGACTGTTAATTACAATAATTTTATTTTCTGGTATAACTAAGAAAGAACCTTATTCCAGATAAAGAGAAGGTAAGAAGTCAATGCAGTTATACATAACACCCTTTGGATTTTATCTTGTTCCATTAATTGATCGATAAACAAATGATTTATTGACGGAGAATTGCATATAAGCTATAAATAAAATCCTATTATAATAGAAATTATGTTGGTCTTTAAGGTTTAAATTAACAAGATTTTACACAAATAATAAATTCTTTATATTAAAATATTTTTATTCTAATACAAAAAACAAAAAGGTTTGGTTTGGTTTTTAGAGTTCTGCGGTAAGTTTTGCAACACGAGGACTAATGAGACTCGGACCTACTGCTTAAAGCCGATTCCAAACGGCGACGAACATCCATGCCATAGTGGGATTCGAACCCACAAACTCCGGTTCTGAAGGCCAGCACCCTAACCATTCGGCCATCGTTTGGAAAATGTTGTTCTAGGAAGGCACTGAGAACCGTCCTTTTGTATTTCTGTATGTTTGTGTCTCGAACACGACACGCGTAGTGCTTCTGTTAATTAACTCTCTAAGCGGTTCTCACGTACAATTCCGCCAAATCGATGATGTCTTCAAAGCGGTTGTCGTGTACAATTTTCGATCTCAAATACGCTCCGAAAATTAATGTAATGTACATTTCTGTTAGTGTTTTCCCACATGGAATTTTGCGGTAGGAGGGTCAGGTCGATGGTTTAGGAACTGCACCCCTCTTTGACTGACATTTATTGAGGGATGCACCTCTATTCCCTGAGGCACAAAGACGCTGATAGCTTTTCCTGGCTTTGTAAATCTCTATTTCTAAGTATTTCGTTTGCGGTAACAGATGTATCTCTAAATCCACCACCACTTAAATATCTTGGATAACTTTAGTAAAAGATATAAATAATTCACTCGAAGAATATTTTTATTTGCACTTTTAGAATCTATTATTTCTTATGGGATGATATTCGAGACTCGACGAGCTTTATGTGTATTAAAAATTAACAATCTATAATATCTATTTATAACCGGAATTAAAGGGACAATAACGAGGGTGGGTTTCCCGTATTCCATTGTAGTCGACAAGGGGTGAAGTAAAAAATCATAGAACGCTTTGGCCACTGACATAGTAAACCTTTAGAGTATTCTTGGAGACTTTTTTTCCTCCATGTGTTCCACTCGGAGGGTTAAAATGGATGTAATTTATAGTCAAGATAATAAAATTTATTTCAAGATTACTGTTGAAGTAGGGTTACTGGTGTACATTGTGGGATATATTGTGGGCATTGGGGGATATGGTTATTATATATATTTAACGCATCTACAAAATGCAAAGGGCCTGACAACTAGGACACTACTTAGGAATTACGTCCGGAGAAATATCAAATACGAATTTCCCGTGAACCGTTCAGACAGCTGATACGGTCCAAATAATTGGTTGCCTAGCATGCCGTTCCACACACCTTTAAATACTAACTAATCTGATGTCTCCATAGGAGGATTGCATGAGGATTGGAGGCGGACCACGCATGGCTGTTGTAACTATTGTTGACCTTATCTCGTTCGAATCTTGTTTCATCCGTCCACGAGATACGTACAATGAAATCATTATCCTCTTCATTTTGTTGCAGTAACCATCCCCAAAAGTCAATGCGTCTGGAAAAATCACCTGAATGGAGACCTTGAACAGTTCTGTAACGACATGAGTATAACCCCGTTGCCCGTAATAGCCTTTGCACAGTACTGTGACTCATATTTAACTCCGTGGCTACCGCGCGTGTTTTGAACTCTGGAGATTTTTCCACCCGCCAAAGTATTGCATCTTCCTGTGCTGACATAAGCGCACCGTGCGTGCTTCCAAAAATGTCGCGCAGATTGCTTGACAACCTGCGTATCAGGTTGGTATTGGGAGAACGACGTGGTGGACAGTGACAAGAATACTCCCTAGCAGCTCGTAACACATTACCATTACATTCACCGAATATTAAGTACATATCGCAATAATCCCTAGCGGAATACATTATCACATGAAGATTACCGGTAGCTACTACATGCAGCCTTTTAAATTACATATCAAACAACGACTTGACGTCATTTCACGTGTCTCGATAAGCGCGTTGGATATTTCGAACATCTTCCTATGTAAATTTATGCAAATACTAAAATAAAAGTGTATAAGAGTACTAAAGTTAGCAAATAGTTAGTAAAAATGTTGATAAATTTACTTAATGCCTATTTATGTTTTTTAAGTAACGATGTTTATGTTTCGAATAAAGGTTTTTTTTTTCGTAAATCAGATGTGACATCATACATATTCCTCTCGCTTTTTTTTCAAAAACTATGGGTCGTAGATGTACAGATCTTTGAGAATTTATGTATTCCAAACGACGTATATGGCTGTGCAGAGTTTATTCGGTCCTGCTGGAAGACCCTGTATATACCTAGGTATAAATAAAAATAAGTATTTATATTTGTATATAATTTGAAAATTTGGAAATTCTTTTAACGCCGATTTAAACTGGTTTTCGTCCTAAGTAAGCTATCTTACACATGTATCATTTTTCTCACTGATGGCTTTCTCAATGATTACTTTTTTAGAAAGATTAGGTTTTTAGACATTAATGCGAAACTCATGATCGTGAACATAGAAATGAGATAAAATTAAGCTTCCTTTATTTCTTAATTATACTGTGGCATCTGACACAAAACATTCCTTTTTAACACAATAAGCGCCATTAAAAACTAAGAGATATAAAAAGTGCTCCATTAAGTAATTCATAATTATACTTCTTAATTAAGACTATCGCTCTATTAATGTCTTTCATACAAGGTAAAGGAAATAAATTTGCATATTAAAAGATGAAGATCTGGTTGGTTGTTTATTTGAGGCATATAATTGCATATTAATAAACAAAGGTTTTAAGAAGTGATGCTTTTAAAGATTAGAAAAAATATCCTTCCATATTTACGTAATAAAAATACTTGAAGAAAAAGTTATTTTACGTAATTAATTTTAAAAATTCATTCTTCCTTGAATTAAAATAGATGAAAATAAATTAACTTGCATTATGAAAGTAAGCATCATAAAATCATAGATATTAAAATATAAACAATTGTAAAAACGATTTATAAATAATAACACAGCAGTTACATTACAATCTATTCCACTTGTAGGAATTGCATTCTCAGAAATGAGATGAGAAAATTTATTTTTAATGTTATGTGTACAGTCAGAGTTACAACAGAATATAACTTATTCATTTCCATAATTCGGTTGCCAGTCTTTTTTATTTGAGGGGATGAAACAAACCCTAACCCAGATTAAAATGTTCAGTGAGTTGGGATTGTAATAGAAGATGATTTTATTGCTTTTCCTATTAAGTACATTTTTATGATAGGTAGGTTTAAAAATATAATTAGACATACGTTTTCCAATGTGTAATAGTAAATATTTTATGAAATTATAAATCTGTTAATCAGTAAACTGCAATAATGTGGGTTATCTCATTTTACTCCCGTGACCCTCATATAAGTTTGATCTTTAGATGTTGTAACGTATCCGGTCCCTGTTTCAGGTGACACAATGAAGAAGCAGGTGTTTCTTTATTAAATGATTTATTTACACCTTGCAGCTATACACAGTTCTATATACACACAATGCAATTATAGTTCACAAATATTTGATACAACAGATGTAGGCCTGAGTAGAGACGTACATTTAAATACACTGCAGAAAGGTTTGATAACCGATTGAAGCAAACAATTCGGTAGCTTCGCGTAATAGTTCTCGGTAGCAATTATGAAGACAGCGCACTCAATTGGAATTTGCAATGAGTATCTTCGAAGAAGATAAAAACAAAGGTAGAAATCCTAGGAGGAATATACGATCTATCCTGAAGAGGATAAGAATGAAAGAAAACCGAAGGCACAGGGTATCGTTAACAATCTCATTTGTTCCAAGTTATTTTGAATTAATAAAAAGTAATAAACTACTTTTTATGATGTAGCAAAAAGTATATTCATTATAGAATAATGTATATGAAATCCCTTTTTTTCTTCTTCTCATACTTTCTTCCTAATTATCGCAGTAATATTTGTTTATCAGATAAATATCACTAACCTAATGGGCAACTGTAGCACTAATGCTAATAAAATTTCTATCTTGAAAAAGTTTCAAATTTAGAATTCCAAAACGAAATATATATAAATAGAAATTTTATTTAACTATTGCCTTCAGATTTCTAAATCAAAATAATGGAAACTTCTCTAAAGAATGCTCATTTCCGAAGCAAAAAGAGTTTGAAATAAGTACGGTTATTCTTGTGAATGAATAAAAAACTATTTCTCAGAGAAAAAGTAAACAAAATAAATGTGCAAATTGTACTGCAAGAAACTTTCAATATTTCAAAAACTTGAAATACCAAAGTAATACGGAAATAGAAATTGGATTCGGAAAAACAGACTGAATTCTCTGAAGAATATAATACTATATAAATCTATGATTGCCTAGATATTTCCTTATATTATTTTTTGGAATTTGTATTTTCACGCCCTTTCTATCTATCGATATGAAATACACTCAAGATAACTGTTCACAAACTCTCTCTCTCTCTCTCTCTCTCTCTCTACATATATATATATATATATATATATATATATATATATATATATATATATATATATATATATATACTGTCCACCAATAAATATTTGAACACCTGTGATAGAAGAGAAAAACTAACTTTATTCAAAATCAATAGTTGGTAGAGCCTCCACGAGAGGCAATTACAGAGTGAACTCTCCGGGGCATACTTTCCACAAATCTTTGTATTACAGCTAGTGGTATTGTCTTCCACTCGGCTTGGATTAGATATACAAGTTCCTTCACCGATTTTGGAATGGTAGTGCACCCTTCAATTCGGCGATCCAAATCGTCCCAGAGGTTCTCGATAGAGTTCAGGTCTTAGCTCTTAACAGGCCAGTCCATTCGATGAACTCCACTGGCATCATACCAAGCCTTGGTTAACCTCGAAACATGACAACTAGCATTGTCATCCTGAAAGTAACAGGGGTCCAACCCGTAAAACTGCCACAACGTAGGAAACACATTGTCATCCAAAATAGTGCAGTAGGCATCGGTGTTGAGCTTACCATGAATGGGGACTAAGGGTCCCAGTCCATACCAGGAGAAACACCCCCAGACCAAAATTTAATCTCCACCGAACTTAACCGTTGGCACAATGCATTCTGGCAGGAGACGCTCTCCATTCAGAAGCCAGACCCATACCATGCTATCCGAACGATAAAGGGTGAACCTTGATTCGTCGCTCCAAAGAGCTGATCCAAGACACTGATCTACTGTCCAATTTCGATATGCTTTGAGCCACATTAACCGAGCAGCGAGGTTGGATTTCGTGATCAAAGGCAGCAGCACGACGATGAAAACCAAGCAAATGTTCTTCCTTACGGATGGTATTCATTGAAACTATACTCCTGCCTGTTGAAACTCCTCACGGATGAGGGCCATTGGTTGGGTGAGGTTCTTCCGAATTTCTCTGGACATCACTCATCGATCTATATCTCCTAGTTTCGTTCGTCTTCAGAGTAGGGGCACATTCCGACAATCACCGCTCACCTTCCACTTCTTAATCATATAGGCCACTGTCAATTTTGTTTACGATTGCTAGATATGTCTGATATCGGCCACAGACTTTCTCGAAATCAGAGAACTCCGAACTGCGCGGCATCTTGCATGCGACTAATGCTGATGCTATTTCCTACTCGATGTATACCGACGTACCTCAGAACTTCAGATATCGTCATTTGCATAGGTGTCCAAATATTTATTAGTAGGCAGTATATATATATATATATATATATATATATATATATATATATATATATTGAAATATATATATATATATATATATATATATATATATTATATATATATATATATATATATATATATATATATATATATATATATATATATATATATATATATATATATATATATATATATATATATATATATATATTATATATATATATATATATTTATATATATATATATGTATATATATATGTATATATATACGTATATATATATATATCTATATATATATATATATATATATATATATATATATATATATATATATATATATATATATACATATATATATATATATAACTCAGAACTGCATATATATATATATATATATATATATATATATATTATATAGATATATATATATATAGATATATATATATATAGTATATATATATATATATATATATATATATATATATATATATATATATATATATATATATATATATATATATATATATATATATATATATACTTTTCTGGACATATCTGTACCGTTCCAACACTATTTAGGGTTTTCGCATAAGCTAAACATTTTGTGACAGAAAAAGTAGACGTTGTCATTCGATATTTTCGAGTGTCTCTTACTATAACTTAACCGTGAGCACTTAATTGCCCTCCACAGAATATCTAGCGCATACCTCCGAATAACTGTATTTGCAATCTCATTTTGAACGTTTATCCGGAACGGACTCTAGAAGTGTAGAGGTTGGCAAAGTTTCTCTATTACAACCCTGTATATATATATATATATATATATATATATATTATATATATATATATATATATATATATATATATATATATATTTCTGTGCGTGTGTGTAAGCACTTATACATCCGCTTAGATATATTTTGTTGTTTGGAGCTTTATAAATAGCTTAGTTAATGAGAGAAATGTTTTTGTGATTTCATTTTTGTCTACAGCCACATTTGTCGGAACATCAGATAAGTAGTGTCAGTTCTCTGGGTAAAATAACGGAATAAAATCAACATTCTGTAGAATATAGGTTAAATTGCTTTTCTGATGCTTGAAATCTAACTAAAGTAGTAGGACTTTTTTCATTAATAAAAAACAAACTTTTCAACCGGAATTCGTCGTAATGGAAAACTCAAAATACTTTTTAAATGCGTCTGGAGGAATAACTTTTGCCTCAAAATATTATGACGAATAATCTTTTCTTTATAAGTTCGAAAGTCTAAAGAAAGGGTACATTGAAAACGTTGAAATGAATGAACTGATATTCAGTTAAATGAAACCAAAAACAGATTGAAACAAAAGAAAAATTTTGTTTAATAACATCACCAAAGAAACGTTTCAGTTAAGGTACAAAAGCCCACATAAATTTTAGATTCAAATTTAATTTCTCAATGATGGGTAAGCCAATAAAATTTTATTTACATCAAATTTAATATATCATGTTGAATTTATGATTTTCTTTTCACATAAAACATGTTTAAATCAGCTCGTATCCAAACACAAATTAGTAGAAGTATACATAAAACATTCGATATTTGTTCATTTTTTTTTCATTTTGAAAGCAGTTGCACAATTTATTCTTAGACTCCAACTATTACATGGCTAGCAGCTTTATCATTTCAAACAGTGTAAGTCATTTTTATCGTGAGTTATATTTTTATTTTTCGATACGTTTGTCCTCTTTAAATTTAAAATTACCAAATATGTTTCTTTTATTCCTTTGCAATATACAAGGGTTGGAACTTTAATAGTGGCAACTATTTATTTACATGGAATACAAAAGTGATTCATGTCACCATGTTTTACAGTCCTTCAATATAGTCGTCAGCATTGTGTATAACCCGTTTCCAACGATGTGGAAGTCGCAGAACACCTGTAGCAGCGCCTGTTCTGTTGATAGTTCGAATGGACTGGTCTATTGACACAAGAATCTCTGGAACAGTTCTGAAGCGAATGCCACGAAGTGGTTTCTTCATCATACGAATTAAGTCACAAGGGCTTAGATCTGGGGAGTATGTTGGATGGTAAAGCACTTCTCATCGATTGAACAAATCAGTCACAGCTTGCGCTGTATGTGGCCGAGCATTGTCATGCAGAATGATAGGGTGGTTCTGCATAAAGTGCGGAATTTTTCTCATGCTCAGACGTGCAGCACAGTCGTATGCGGAAATCCGGCCTTTTGGGCCAGCTCACGAATCGTTTGGAATCGATCACTGTCCATTAGTGAGGCAACATCATGCAATTCTGCATCGCTGACACTAGGGCGACCTGGCAGATGCATGTCTGCCACATTTTGGAGTTCTTCATTGAAGACTTTTACACATCTTGCTACAGTTCTGTAAGCAATGCAGATTACCCGCAAGCCTCTTGAAGCCCTAGAGGACATTGTCGTGATGTACGACCTCTGGCACATTGAATTTTTATCCATTTTCGTTGTTCTTGTTTTGAAAACATCCTAACAACACTTACTTTAGATCGCAAGCTAATACAAGGATCAGTTCCTTGCGTCACTCCGCATTTGTATGACGTAGGAAGGACTAGTCATTTTGCTGAGAGATATGGTAGGTATGTAGCTTACGAGTGGTATACGCGACATTTTTTGGTGTTGTTGCGTAGCATTTTTATAGCAGTGTTGCCACTATTAAAGTTCCAACCCTCGTATTTAATAATAGTAATTAAATTCAAATGAGTGCATTACTTGGTTCTTATTAATTTATTTTTAAGATTGCTTATATTATTAGTGTACTATAATATAAAATTTAATTTGATTTTTAAAATAAATACAACCCTCATTTGGAAGCCTTAAAAGCCTCGAAAAATGATCTTTATTCTTTTTCTTATTTTGTCCGAAAGTCTAAGAAATGGGAATACTGAAATGACTTTTAATATATTGAATCAAATGAAAGTGAAACAGAATGAAACAAAGGGAACTTTTCTTTTAAAGATATCGATCAAACATACTTTTAAGTTAGAACAAGAAAGCCCGCATAAATAGTAATAGGAAATTTGAGATTTCACAATAATGGCTCAGTCAACATAGTTATACCTACATCACTTCTAATATTTCAAGTTGAATGTGTGCTTTTCTTTTGTCACAAATTGTCTTTCCAACATTTCAATCTACAAGAGAATGACTAAAAGTATCCATAAAAATATCTTATCTCAGTTACTGAAATTTTTAGAAATATCTGTATCTTTAAATTTATATATGTTTATCGTTTTTAAATTGCATTTAAGGGGATATGGTACCCATCGAAATTTAAAATCTTCATTATAGCAGCCTTTGATCGATTCATCATAATATAAAAAGTCATGTTCCTTTTGGGACTAATAATACACAATTTATTTCTAACGGTCTAATTTTAAAAGAATAATTTAGTTTTGTTGTTTCAGATAGTACATTTTTAAAACAACGTAAAAATCATACATCAAATAAAAAATAGGAATATATACTTACCTGCACGATAATTTTTGCAATATATGTATTGAAAACTAAATTTTAATATCAAGTTCAAGAGAAAAATATTTAGTTTTAAAGGTATCTGTCATATCAAATTTAAATATATAATAAAAACTGTAATGACAGGGAAAATTTTTAAGATATATGCCTTTATGATGCTATGAAATAAAAAAATAATTGCTAGTACTAATTATAGCTCACAGAGTTTAAAGGATATTTAGCTTCTTTTTTATATAAAACATTTGTTTCTAATTGACATATATTTATTGTTATTTTACAAGTAAGTGTATATCTATTTTTTAACTTGGTATATATATTTTATTTTTCTAAAAAATATATTTATTCATGTATACAAAACTAAAAAAATAATACAATATTAATTTTTTAATGTAGATTCTTATCAATTTACAAAACATTTTATTCTAAACAGAGAAGAACTTTGGTATTTTACACTGCATCAAACATAGGATGTTATAAAACTGCATGTACCTTTAAAAATCTTGTTTTTATCACTTAAAAATTCATTTTATTATCTTGAAAAAATAAGATATATCTTTCGGAAGTTTAGATATTTTTAATAATATCCTAATATTTGCATTATATTGTTGGATCAAGGTAGATTTTTCGCTCTAACATTTTCTTTATATAAATAAATAAACGGTGAACTTTATGAAGCATTTGTAAATTATTAACTCATCAGTATGACACTTTTAATGCATGTTATTTAGATATAATTAAATCAGTTATATTAACCCTTTAAAGGTCACTATTATAATTTTTTTTAGATTTAATGAAATTATTTTTTAAATGGTATCTATGAACTTTATAAATGTAAATGCATAATTTTTTTACATTTCTTTGAGTGGGTGGAATTTGAGGGGTGGTTAAAGTACAAAATCCAGTTCCTAGTACGGAGTGAAAATGCTTTTTTAAAGTTTTAATTATGCTGAGGGAACAATGATTATTATCTAAAAGGGTAAGATAAAGAAACACTAACCAATTTACAGGCCATATGAAGCGCTGCTTTTAGGTACCGGAATTCATGGGTTAAAATCTCACTGCAGGTATGGATGTTCGGAGCCATTCGGAATCAGCCTTAAGCCTCGGTCTTATTCACCCTTGTGTTGAAATACAGTAGACCGTACTAAACTTTAACAATTTATAAGTGTTGTTTGGATAGACATTTATTTGGGTTTATAAGTGAAAAAAATCATATTACTGACTTTTCCAAGTAAAGAAAGTTTAACCGCGTATATTTCAAATGAAGAATAGAGCTCTTTTATACTCTCTGTTGTGAGTTGGATAAACCCAGAAAACCTAAAAGTCCATATTATGTCTTTCAAAAGCAGAGAAAGAATTTAACAGGTGGTTTCGCTCCGAAACCACTGTCCGTTGAAGGGTTAAACAATTTTTCAAAAGTCAGAAATTTTTAAATTTCTTATATTTTTTTACCTTTATTTGAATTCTGAGCACATTTACATTTTTAATCACACTACGATCGATACATTTTTTTGTTTTGAAACAAGCAAAATATAACTTAAGATTAATGTTTTATAGTGTATAAATGTATAAAAACATATATTTTGTTGATAAATGATGTATTTTTTTTATATTTTTACCTTTATGTCTTAATTTTCAAAGAAAAAGTACAATATTTGATACTTACGACTTTCAATATTGTAACATTTTAATATTTTAATATTTCCACATTTTTTAATAATATAAAAAATTTGAGCTACTGAAACTGTTAAGGACTACACTCTTAGACACCGTTTTCCAAAATTTATTCTACAACGCTTCCGTATATTTTTTTCCGATTCTCTCTAACTTTTATTTTTAATAAGTATAAAAAGATTGACGCATTTTAAAAAATACCAACTTTACAACAAAAAAGTGCTGAAAAAACTTCAACTAATAAAAAAATGCCAAAAATTACTTAAAAAATAATAACTCCGTGATGTACCTGGGAATATTATAAGTCTTCTGACTGAAATTTAAAATGTGTTCTAAAATTGCCGATTTAAATTATTGTTTTATATCTAGTAATCTTTTGGAGGGGGGTTTCCTCCAAATATACGATGGTTACTCTAAAATTTATGAAATACTTGCTGACGAGAATTTACAAAATAAAAATATCGGTTTAATTTTAAAATAAAAAGTATTTTAACAAACCACACCAATTTTTACTGACCTACTTCAACTTTTTAGCTTAAAATAAATTTTAAACATAAGAGAAAATTGAGTTGACGAGAGAACATTTTCGCGCTATGATTTTCTACGATTTTAAAGCACGATTAAATCAAAAAGAATACTTTCAACGGTTGCAAAGGGCATTTGGTGATGAATTTCCAGCTCGTGCTACTATATACAGATGGCTTAAAGAATTTAGAAGAGGTCGCAATATTCTTCAGGATGAAGAACACACGGAAAGATAGTAATCCCGGATAATGTTTCTGCCATACGAAAAATGTTAATAGATGTTAATCGCTGTACCTATCAAATTATACAAAAGGAACTTAACATTTTATCCGCATCCATAACAAGATTATTAATGAAGAATTACATCTGAAAAAAGTAGTTTGCCGTTGGGTTCCCCATAATCTAAGTGAGCACCAAAAAGGGGAGCGTGTCAGAATCAATAACTCTTAAATTGCTAAATGATGGTGGCCACCGCATCATTTCTAAAATTGTAACGTTTGATGAAAAGTACATAACTTTTTAGATGTTCCAATACGTTCAATAAAGCAAAGTAAGGGTCTTTGAAGATAACTCCAGGCCGACAATGGTGAAAATACAACGCGCACTGAAAAAAGATGTATGCCATTTCTCAGAAGTACGGGATTGATCAATGCCATCAAGTTGGAAGAACAGAAGACAGTAACAGCAAACTGGTATAATACTAAATGCCTTACAAATTCTACAAAAATAGAATATTAGTAGACTAATGCTTCACCATGACAATGCATCTTCACATACAGCCGGATTAACAGTTGAGTTTCTTAAACAAAAACAAATTAAAGTCATAGATCATCCACCGTATTTACCTGATCTAGATATGTGTGACTTTTCTTTATTCTTTAATCTAAAAAAGAACTTATGTGGACGTCGTTTTCATTCAAAAGAAGAGATTTATGGGGCTATAAATGCATTTTTTCATCTATTCCAAGAAATGAATGGCTCGAGGCATTTAATCTGTGGAACATTCGTCTACAAAAGTGCAAGGATGCTGGAGAAAACTATTTTGAACACCTAAAATTTTGTAAGTATAACTTTAAAAACCTAGTTGTATGTTAAAAATTTCAGAGTGACCGTCGTATGATTGTGTTGTTACATTCATTTTCTTCTTACGTTGGATATGATTGCTACATTCGTATGTTAATCAACAAATTATTTTCCTTGTTAAGTTTAGGCCATAATATTAAAATACACATATTAGTAGGAGGGTTGATTCAGGTTGTTAATAATACCTTTAGCTGCCAGCATGTCACATTTCACTTAGATTCATTTTCTCTCTTGAGCTCAATGCAGTAGTATTCTAAGCACTTTAAAGTTCATTTCGGCCATTCCTATCATTATGGATACGCCATACATAATGTGTCTTTACATTACTCTGTGAATGCATAAGATTGGCAGGAGAGAGGAAATTAGACCATTTCAATTTCAATCGTCCACTAGGAGTAGGAAGTTTCATAATTGGAAATGTTATGTTAGGAGTATTCAAGATTAATTCTGAACTGGGTTTGGCAAATTGTGACAAACTCCATCTAAGAAACCTCGGTAGGTTATTAGGCTGGGTTTATTTAAAATATTACACATCCCCTATATAATAATAACCTCAGTTGCCTGTCTATCTGTCCGTCTGTCTCCGAATTTATAAAGCGGTTGTACCTGGAATGGATAGAAGCATCCATATTGTATTTCTGATGAGTTAGGGATAGCAAAATTCAAAGCGAGTTCGAAATCCACCCTTTCCCCACTTTTCGAGTGTTTAATGCCATTATTTCAAGCTCTGTTGTCCCCAGTTAAGAGCAGAACATTAAATTTATCAATTTATCACATAAATAGATAAAAGTAACATTTTTTCTAACATTATGACTTCATTCCTTTAACCGTCTCCTTTAATCATTTATTTTAAATTATTTAAATATTGCATGCATTATTTTCATATGTTTTATAACTCAACTTAGATATTACGTAAATGATTTTCTTTTATATTTGGCTTAAATAATAGATTAGGTAGATAAGTGTGCTAATTTAAAATTTGTTAGAAGTTGCAGCCGAATCGGCACCTTCTCAACCTCCGGTGAATCCCGGCAATTTGTTTTTGTTTTGTTTAAAGTTAACCGAGGCTTCTTAATCGCAATTTGTAAAGCTGACTCTAGCTGTAAGTTTGATTGTGACTTCAACTCTCACTCGGCAGCTACGAACTGTGATTTTGTGATTGGCTGAATGGAAGAGGAAGTTGCATGTATATGTTAATTTTTATGCGATGTCTGTTGCTGGATATATAAGAGGATTCTTGGATTTTTTTTTGTACTTGTGCATTTTTTCCCCGGCACGTAGGCGGACATCGTATGATGTTTTTTAATTATTATTTTAAGATTTAAAATAAATCTACATTTTTGTTTTTAAATAGTTCGTCATATTTTTAATCACTACCAGAACCTTGCTCTGCTAAAGTACCGGTATTGAGTTGTTCGTGGCAGTACCGATAACAAAATTTAATCATCGATTATGTTTTGTTGCAATGAAAATTTTATCACCGGTATTAACAACAAATTCTTTTCATAAAAGTCTAGCAATCTATTTCCCGGACTAATAAATATCTAGAGTTTACGTTTTGCATCTTTGAAAATTAAGAAGTTTGTTCGTTTGTTTTTTATACTTAACCAAGCGGTTTCCGATCGATTTTGTAAATTTTGGACATCATTTATATATACCGCCAAATAATCACTGTCAATATTAAAACCTCTGCTGTTCATCACTTAATATGATAAGATAAATTAAAGTTGGCAACTAACCTGCGGTCAGTAAAGCTAAACAAATTATTGAGAGTGCATAAGATAGTCCTCAGCCAAAAAACAAGCCATTTTTTTACCTACCTCATAGGGTACACAATTTAGGAAAATTAAAAATTTTACTTATTACGTCATATGACGGGTTATATACTAGTTTTAATACAAAGGTTTTCTCAGATTTCATGTAGTGCATTCATAAATGTTACTCAAAAATTTATAAAACTAATATTACGATAATTGTCATTGTCAAAATTGGAATTTTTGATGGCGTTTTCACTTTACACTTATACTTAAAACAAGCAATTTTAATACAATTAGGACATTTTTGAGGATTATATCGTTTATAACTTTTTTATTTTGTCATTGTAATTCAGTCCTGAATCTAATATATTTTTACACAGTTAAATATGTAAATTAAAGTCATTGAAAAAAATTCCACATTTTATCATATAGTCTTATGTTTAATATTGTAATATTATTTTCGATGTATTACTTAATTAAAAAATTAATATGTTAATAGGAATTTTTTTATATAACGATCGGAGAAAATTTTAACTACCCAGTATCTCTTCTCATAATCGGTATTGATTGATATTTGCCTCCTAGGAAATTGCACATTTTTCTCTCTCTAGCCGAATAATTTAAAAAATAGAATTATCAACCATTTTTTGTGAGTTTTTGAAAATTACTCGGAATTTAAATAAAAAATTAATAACTCCTTCATCTCTCACGGTACTTAATGTCCATGTGTCTGGCAACATTATTATTGTTCAGACCTTGTTTTCGTGTTTTACGCCTAAAATTTTTTATAGATATTTATTATGATTTCCTTTTTACATATTTTAGACACGAATGTTACCAAAATTTGCTATAAGTATGTGAAATTTAAATATTTTCTTTTAAAATTTCATCTTAAAATTTTTAATAAACTTTATAGTACCTTTTGTCCCTGGGGAGTAATGAAATCCCTCTTTATGATTAGAAATGTTTAGCGTATGTCACGTGACTTTATTTCTTTTCACAAGGGAAGGATGCATTACTCCAGATACTCTCAACTACCCAGTTAATGATATATTAATTTTTAAAATATATCACTAAGTACAATATGACAATTTATAAAAGTTTAACAGTTTGTTGTGCATAACAGGAATGAAATGCAAATACGTTTTTATAGTTTGTGCACAAATAATAAATATACGAAATTCTTACACAATTTTAATTTAAAATGTAAATCTGCGATTTTTTAAAAATTATTAATTTAGATATTACTTATATGTAGAAATCAGATTTAAATATATTATAAAAAAAAACACCTGTCTCTTGAAAACCCCAAAAAGACTCGGGGAAAAATTCGGTGTTTTAAGGGGAAAGTAAAGTTGGCCTATATAAATCTAGAAATTAATTAAAACCAAACATTTTGGTAATTGAAGTTATGTATTTATCTATTTTAATAATATATGTATTAGAGGAAAAGAAACATACGTGCTTATAAAATAAGTTTTCTGGTCAGAAAAGGAATAAAGAGTTGAATAATGCAAGGTAGTTTAATGATTTATGTAAAAAGCTTTTTTTTTAAAAAATTCAAATCCACTTTGATTGTCGAATCCGTATATTTACAGATTCACTCAATATCACTGTTGTTGATAGAAACGTTGGCGTAGGTTTTGAAAGCTGTGACTCTAAATTGTATCAAACTTAAAAATTTTCCCTTTTTATTTGAGGGTTTATTATCTCGTACTCCGTTTTTTGCAAGATACAACTTAATGAATTTAATAGGATTTACAGTGTAAGTACCATACCTATTCTGTCTCAGACTTCGGAAGTCAGAAGGTCAATATGAACTGCTTAAAAACCGATAATGACTTTTCAATATAAGGTAGTCATTTCATATAACTTAGAAAGTGTTTATCATTCAATAGGACACTAGGGGAATGGTAGAATCAGCTGGAATGATTTTGCCTTTCCCTCTATTCCTCGGATTGGTTTGATTCGGAGCACTTCTATCAAAGACATCGGAAGTCAGAGGGCCAATATGAACTACTTAAAACCTGATAATGACTTTTAAACATAAGGTAGTCATTTCATATAACTTAGAGTATATCTTTCCGTAGGACACAAGGGACATTGTAGGATCAGCTGGAATGATTTTGTCTTTCCCTTCATTCCTCGGAAAAATAACAACATCTACTTGTACTTTAAGTACATTCCGTTGGATCGCCACAACTCTCTAAATCATCTTCCTTCATGTAGGGTAATTATTGCCATATTGACTACACAAGCACAATACATCCCAAATCCACACATATTTAAAGGTAAGCAAACATTTTTATCAAATGTGTTTATTGTTATAAAAATTGCTGTATGATGCACAATATTTTTAAAATATATTAATTTTTTAACGTGGATTTCCAGGCACATGGGTCTAATTATTTTTTTTTCTCGAGCTTAAACTTTTCAAATAAATTAGCCCTGGAAATTCTAAGACCTACTTGAGCTATTTTGAAGAAATTACAGTTTTTATTTTAAGATGTCAATATGAAATACTCCCCAGAGAGCAAAAGTTTGAAAGAAATACACTAATTCTCAACATGAAGTGTAAAAACGTGGTAGAAATTTGAAATATAGTAATATATTGAGGGACGAAAGTTGAATTGGAATTGGATACAAAAGTGAACTTTTTTGATGAAAACATAAAAGGACCAAATCGGTCAAAAATACGTCCTAGTAAAATGAGAGAGAGAGAGCGGGAGTACACACTGTTTTAATTTACCTTTCTAGACTAAAAGAAAGAATAAAACTATAGTTTTGCCGAACGATGGCCGAATGGTTAGGGTGCTGGCCTTCGGAAACGGAGTTCGTGGGTTCGAATCCCCGTATGGCATGGATATTCGTAGCCGTTCGAAATCAGCTCTAAGCAGTAGGTCCACCTCTCATTAGCCCTCGTATTGCAAAAAGTAGACCGTAGCACTCCAAAACCAAACCAAAAACCAAAACTATAGTTTTTCTCTTAAAATAATTATTTATTAATGTTAAATTGTATATGATCGCTAGATGAGTGTAACAAAAAATAAATGATCATCATTCGCATATATTCAATTTCGTACCCCGTCTCTCGTTAAACATCTTATTATTTTTAGAATAGTGAAAATTGAAAATAAAATCAATGGATGTTAAATAGTGAGAAATACCATTGTTATACTTGGGACATTCAAGTCCATACTTTGCGATGGAAGGTTAAATACACTTTAAAACTGGTTACCGTACCATTAAACTATAAACATTTTCAACATGTAATGTGAACTAGACGGAAAAAAATATCCTTCCTATAGGGAATTTCTTTTTCTGAAAAAGTGTTATTGAGATATAATCTTTGATAATTTGGTAATAGTGTTTATTAATTCGCGTAGTATTTATATAAGCATAGAATGAAAGCATAGAATGAAAAGTAATGAAGGAAATTTTTCCTATTTACTATAACGGGATAGCACTGTTTAAGACATACACTTTATTTAAGCTTAATATAAAAAATTCATCCATTTATCACACTGGTACCAGTTTCTTTTTGAAATAGTTAAGAATTTATTGAAGTGATGTTGTTGTCTTTCAAGCAAAAAAATTAAAAGTAGAGAGATAAATTTCAGAGTTATTAGCTTAACCCCTTAATGCACAGTTTTTCTAAAGAAGGACAAAAAATTAATTCCTTTGTGTAAAAAACACAATTTAGAACATTGTCTTGCCAAAAAATCTATAAAAATACAAAATTAATCAAATTTGTATTGCAATTTTGGATTTTGATAACATTTCATTCCAATATTGTAATATTACACACAAATAGACGTTTTTTTATCTTTCTTTTCGAATTCCTATTTCACAATAAACATTGTTATCAGTAAAAGTACTTATTTACACTTTTAAAAGATAAATTATAATAATGCTATTATTTATAAAATTAATCAAAATTTTCTTTTGTGTCATATATTTCGAAATAAAGTGTTTTTTTCTTTCCGATTGTTCTATTCAATTCTCGATTTATTCGAGTGTGAAAAATTATAGCAACATAAAGAACAACGCCGCTCGAATTATCTCGAGTGTGCACAGCTTGGCCAGTTTAGCGAGCGCGAGTTAACTCGAGCTTGAAAGTTAAGGGGTTAAAGGTACCTTAAGAGATCTCCAATATTACAGAGCTTAACCGAAAATACGAAGTCTATTTTTGTCCCAAAAGTGTCATACTAAGTATAATTTCATAATCAAACTTTTTATAAATCGACATATATTTTCATTTTTTTAAATTCTCTTTTTTTATCGTACACAATTGCTTCAAAACTTAATAATGAAATTTCATTTTGAAATTTTGTTTTAGTTACCTTGCGACTAAGAATTTTCACGGAAGAAAAAAATATTCTATACAAAAGAAAAAAATAAGAAAATAACCTCTATTTGAAAACAATCTGGCAGATAATTAAACAAATTATTAAATCTTCTTGCTACGCATTTCTCAAAAATAATCGCTTGAAATTCTGTAAAATTTTCCGGTTTTCTTAATCTAATTTTCATTATTTTCAGAGGATCATAAAGCTAAAATCATATGAAAATGTAATTTTGAACTCAGCTAGCTAACGTCATACATATGCAATTAATTAGAAAATAAAGTTAATTGATTTCTCGTTAAGAACTCTAATTCGAAGCTAGATTATGACCGTTGCTATTCTATAATAAATCAATGAATACGAGGCTATCCTATTTTATTTCTTTTAACGATATCGAATGAGGATTGCCAGGAAATCCTAAGCCCCCCTCTTTAGTCAGAGATATCCGCTCTTGCTGTGAACTGAAGCATGTAGAGAACTATTGAAACAGAATCAATCGGTCTTCCCTTCACCGGATGCACTGGATCATTCAAAATACGGATATGGTTTTTCTCACGCTCACTTATCACAGATAAAAGAACAATTTACTTTTTTAATGAATGAGCAGACACACTAATATTAGTAACATTCTATATGTAAAAAGAAGAGTCTTTCGGAATGGCAGATTTTGACTAAAAATACCGTGTTTATTACGCTTAAATAAAGCCAGTAAGTAGTTTATAACAAAGTAAAAATTTGATTTGGTTTGGAGTGGCACTGTCTACTGTTTTGCTCAAGAGGGCTAATGAGACCGGGAACTACTGCTTAAAGTCGATTCCGAGATGCTATGACCTTCCATGCCAACAGCGGGAATCGAAACTTAAAACTTGGGTACAGAAAATGTGCTCTCCCATTTGGCTATAATTAGGCAAGTGAGGATATTCAAATCAAATGGTTATTCGTACGAAATCTGTTTTGGTGTCGAAGTTTTAAAAAGCTTTTTTCAAAGTTTGATATTTTTATACCTTAGTAATTTTAAGATGTTTCGGTGAATAACTTTTTTAAAAGTTCTTTCCAGCTTGTAGACATTTTTATTAAAATATTTTTCATTAATGTAGAATTGGTTCTTCGGACATTTTTGCAGGGTGTGTAGGATACTGCGAAACGGCAAAAAAGTTCGCTTTGTGCAGTACTTATCTAAATATTAATATAGCAACCCTTAGATATAGTTCTCACTTTAGAGTCCTTATACAATTTATAGGATATCAACACCCTTTAGCATATTTTAGCTTTTTGTGGGCTTATAAATTCTTACATCCCTGCCTTCCAAAGCCCCTGATGCTGTTTTAAAAAGAACATCATTTATTAATATTTTTCTTCGATATTTTAAATTTATCTAATTTAATACACGATTGAAAGAATTAATGATGAAAAGTTGAAGGACTGTTCGACAGTTTTTATCATTTTTCTTTTTAAATTTTAAGGTGAACATGCACACTCACACACACACACACACACACACACACACACACACACATATATATATATATATATATATATATATATATATATATATATATATATATATATATATATATATATATATATATATATATATATATATATATATATATATATATATATATATATATATATATATATATATATATATTATAAACAAAAATATACAGATGTCAAAACGTTGGTATTTTCTAATGTTTTTTGTCATTATTATTATTATCGGTCTTTGAATATATGAATGAATTTTGATTCGATATAGTGTTATTCATGGTCTATGAATAACACTATACCGAATCAAAATTTATATATACAATATATGGTTTATGTCGTGCGCGTAAATTTCGAAAACTATGATTTAATTTTTATAAATTTTGAATCATTATTGATAACAGAATGTTACTAGATTTTATATAATTTTTTTATTGTATTTTATTTTATATTTTTTAAATTTTCAGTTTTGAGTCTTCAGAATATTTTTACCCATATCTAGGTATAAAACAAAGAAATCAAACCTTGAAAAATCGATTTTTTTTTACGTTTTAAAGATTATTCGTCCCATTAATAACCTATTTATTTTATTTATTTGTAAACAAGGTTAATAAAAATGAATGAGAGGTATAAATATTCATAGTTTTGAAAGTATTAAAAATATTACGATAAATGGCTCACTATATGAAAAAAAATATTAGTTACACAGTGTAATTGATATTAATATCAGTAAGTTTATTATCAGATATAAGTGTTCAATAAGGGATCCTTAGATGAACAATACCTTTTGTAGGAAATTCATAGCCCACTAATAATATACTATATGGTCCTACTAAGAATATTTTGTAACCCGCTAAGTCGAGATGAAATATAAGCTTTCAAGTGATAGGATAGGCGATAAGGTCTCCCTCTGTACCAAAGTATGTATATATATGCGCGTGTAAATAAAAGCAGGAAAGCGAATCCATTGGATGTTCATAGTGTAATTAAGGTGAAAACACCACTGAACCACCGGATCGAAAGAATATGCACACCTTTGATACCCTTTGATATATATCGAAAGTATAATCATGTTTGATTCACAGAATTTGAAGTGTCACACTGGCAAAGGATCCTAATGCTACACAAATGCGTTATTTAACTTATGCCATTTTTTGGCATTGGTGGTTCTTAAACAGTGTGCAAGACTGAACCTCATAAAAAGAAACCACATGAAGTAACGTCCAAAGTCGAAATTTTTAAGCTCTAAGTTGTTCAAATATAAATTGTGTATTTTTGAAATAGAAATTGAAAAAGAATTACATTTTCAGAGTATTAAGAATAATTTTAATTATATTTCTATAAATATATCTTAATAATTTTTTGATTATTTGGTATCTATAAAAGAAAATACATTTATTTGTACTTGAACAAATATTATTATAATATAAATAGCCACTGATTATTTAATGAGCCATTCTTTTTTATAATGCAAAGATCCAAAATTAATTAAGAACTCTTATTTAAAAGAATAAAAAAATCTATATTATTCATTATGGTATTTTCTATTCTACTTCTTTATTTTTTACTCAAAACGGGTATTCTAATTTTCCGTTTTCTGTTTGCTAATAAATTATTAATAAACTGTTTGTTGTCGGTCGTTGAAGGGTCTTTGTGTTAAGCATCAGTAAATAAGTCAAAGGAGCGACAGATTTTAGGAAATCGAAAATAAAAAAAGCTTAATAATTGTAATGGTTGATAAAATATTTAACTTGGAAAATTAGAGTTTCGTTCTCTTCATTGCATTAGAGTGAAGACCTTAATTTACTGTTTGTCTTATACGTTCAGTTTTACTGTGGTATGAATTTTTTGTATGACGTGGGTTTGTAGTCTGAAAGTAGAAATGATTATTCGTATAAACTAATTAAAATAAACGACTCGATTTGGAGTGAAAATGTTTTGACAGGTTTTGTAGAAACTTTTTATGTTATTTCAAATTTACCAGAATAGAAGGCATTACTAACGAAAAATTAAGTACAAAAATATTTGAATTAGAGCCTCAACATATAAGCATTTATTTAATGGTTAATATGTATTAAAATATAGATTTGAAACTGTTATGAAATTTGCTTTGTCTTGTGACAACTTCAATGTTCTCGAGTGAAGAGGTAGCGTGAAGAAGAATCACAGACACGATAAAATTGGAAATTACTTTTATTCTTTCTGGACTAAATACGGTTATATATACAACAGCATTTGGAGTGAAAATGTTTTGACAGGTTTTGTAGAAACTTTTTATGTCATTTCAAATTTACCAGAATAGAAGGCATTACTAACGAAAAATTAAGTACAAAAATATTTGAATTAGAGCCTCAACATATAAGCATTTATTTAATGGTTAATATGTATTAAAATATAGATTTGAAACTGTTATGAAATTTGCTTTGTCTTGTGACAACTTCAATGTTCTCGAGTGAAGAGGTAGCGTGAAGAAGAATCACAGACACGATAAAATTGGAAATTACTTTTATTCTTTCTGGACTAAATACGGTTATATATACAACAGCATTTGGAGTGAAAATGTTTTGACAGGTTTTGTAGAAACTTTTTATGTCATTTCAAATTTACCAGAATAGAAGGCATTACTAACGAAAAATTAAGTACAAAAATATTTGAATTAGAGCCTCAACATATAAGCATTTATTTAATGGTTAATATGTATTAAAATATAGATTTGAAACTGTTATGAAATTTGCTTTGTCTTGTGACAACTTCAATGTTCTCGAGTGAAGAGGTAGCGTGAAGAAGAATCACAGACACGATAAAATTGGAAATTACTTTTATTCTTTCTGGACTAAATACGGTTATATATACAACAGCATTTGGAGTGAAAATGTTTTGACAGGTTTTGTAGAAACTTTTTATGTCATTTCAAAGTTACCAGAATAGAAGGCATTACTAACGAAAAATTAAGTACAAAAATATTCGAATTATAGCCTCAACATATAAGCATTTATTTAATAGTTAATATGTAATAAAATATAGATTTGAAACTGTTATGAAATTTGCTTTGTCTTGTGACAACTTCAATGTTCTCGAGTGAAGAGGTAGCGTGAAGAAGAATCACAGACACGATAAAATTGGAAATTACTTTTATTCTTTCTGGACTAAATACGGTTATGTATACAACAGCATTATAATTCTCCCCAAAACAAGTAGAATTGT
>CM063506.1:17259974-17277474 GCA_032207245.1 Pardosa pseudoannulata
ATCCAATATTTGTACCTTTATTCATTCCAGGTACAACCGCTTCATAAATACGAGGAGAGACTGACAGATAACTTAGGCTGTTATTATATATGGAAATTCACATTGATAGTTCGATTCTTCTGTTCTCGAATTTCTCATTACAAAATCTGTATTATTTTATCCGCATTTATCACTCCTTAATGCTTTATTTTCATTCATATATAGTCTAAACATTTTTATTTCCTCAATTTGTTTTCCTGGAATCTTTGTTTCGTGAATTTAGGAGAAATGGGAATGATTATTTTGTTCATAATAACATCTCAAGGTCGTTTAGAGGGAAAGAAAATTTCTGCATCACCAGAGACATTTTTAAAATAATAGAAGGTTAGTTATGAAGCTTATAAGGAAGAATTGGGGCTTTATGTAGGATGGAAGGACCAGCAGTAAAGGGAGTCACCTCAGGTAGAGCGAAGGTACATAAAAACATACTTCCAGTTCCAGCCTCTTTTTCTATTAATTTCTCATCAATATTATACAAAGGGCTTATATCACTTCTGCCCTGATCCTATTGTGGGTAACAGAGATTATTTGGATGAATGAGAGTCGTTGATTGAACCTAAATAACTCCAGGAACTTCTCAGTAACATTGGAAAAGGCGAGAGTGCAATATGCTTGTCAAAGATTGAAGTGGGCTCCAACGGAACATTTCGTCCCAAGAAAAGCCCAATACAGCACAAAAGCGAAAGCGCCCCAAAACAGCCAGCAAGGGGTTACCAGACGCCAAGGAAACCCCGAGCACTCAACGAAACGTAGGGCTCCATCGGCTCTGATCAGTGATAAGCAGAGACAAGGAGGGAGGAGAAAGAAAATCCAATCGTATGGAGGCGCACTCAATGTGCGAAAATTTGCCAAGGGCGATGCGGAGCGGAAAATTGGCAACACACCACAACGAGGCCCTTTTTAACAAAAGCGGCTGTCAGGAGAAAACCAAAACATATTGCCATTAGAGCGTCAGAATATGAGCCGATGGGGACAAATTATGACTAAAAGGTTTAACGGCTGCAGATGCAGGTGGCAAGAAATGGAAGCTTGGTCCGAAGTTTAATCCCAGGGCGGCTCTGTTTGAAGAGATAAGGTACTATCGTAAGAAAACAGCTAGAGCTGCACCTGCAAGGGTAAAAAAAGGACGCAAAATGTACGTCCAAAATACAACACACGAGGAAAATATGTAATGAACGGACATGAAAAATCTTCATTACAAACCTATGAACTAGAGTGGTCACAACACTGTAGCATACATCATAAGGGTGGTCGGGAGAGAGAAGAAAGAGAAAACCGATCTTGAATCAGCGGCAAATTTCTTTTAAGCATAAGAGATACTTCAAATTAATATAACTTATATTACTGCACGAGAATAGTGAGAGTGTACTTGCAGTAAATGCAATAGAAAGTTCTCATTCTTTGAAATCAGCAGGCTCATAAGCAAGCATCAAGTACAAAATAATTTTTAAATGTTAAATTTCTTAAAACATTAAGGCTGATTTTGTTTTATTACTCCTTCACAATCTTCCAGAGTCCACCCAAAGTTTCCATATTCCTAATATAAAAAGCTTATTTTAAAATGCACAGCCATGGGAGACACGTCTGGGTATTTGGATGGGATGCATTTAAAAGGAATAGCTTTAATTCCGGTTTCATTTCCTATTCTTTTTCAAAATTTAGAGCAGTAGGTTAAAAAATAGGGATAATAGCCTTATCCTGATAAAAAACACCACAGCGAATATTTTTCAAGTTAAAAAATGGAATTTCTTATTTGAAAGTACAGACTAAATTCCTACAGTGATTTTTATATGATTTCTTATAGAAATCACATAATCGTATTTAATGTTAACATTCTTTCCGACTTAGAACATTGGTAGGCAACCGAAACATCTTCCTGTATACACAAAAAATATGAAGTGTAAAATTGTGGTTCTGCACGCTGGAAGATCGGAAGGTAGGAGAAGTTTACTAGTTAGGAAGCACAAATCCACTTCCTTAGTTATAATTACACTGATGTGCAAAACTTAAGCAACAGGTGAGTTTTTTGCCATAGCTCCATGAGAAACCATCTGAGAAACATGAAATTCAGAAAAGAGGGAGAGTATTATGTACGTAAAGGATGACGAAAGCATCGGCGCTGAAAAAGGAATACAATGCACACGGTATGGAATCAAACAAAAACAAGCTTTATTGAATGCATATCATCGTGACTATCCAAGAACAACAAGCAGATGTTAATTAATAGGGGATATAACCTACCCTAACTGCAATGGTTTCTTAGCACCGTCTCTGTATACTCAGAACCAGCTGTTCCAACATTTCTTGTGGAAGAAAGGGCCATTCCGCAATCAGCATGTCTGTTTGAGTTGTTAGGTGTTCTCCGCAGAATGTAAGATTGCTGCAATGTGTCTCCCCAAAGCATCCCACACATGTTCGATGGGATTTAAATCAGGAGAGTACTCTGGCCAATCCATTCAAATGATATCTTCACTTTCCAGTAGCTGCTCAAAGGCAAGAGTCCAATGTCCCCTTGCATTGTCATCCATAAAAATGAGGTCTGGACCAATGGCACCTTGAAACAGACACATGTAGAAGAAGTACCTCCTCACATAGAGATCCCCGTTTACAGAACCTCTGTCGAAAACGTGGAGATCAGTTCGCCCGTTCAGCATAATGCCTCCCCAGACAAGAGCTCCACTACCAGGTGTCTTTCCTTGATGCTTAATCTAAAACCGGCTCCCGACCTCTCTCGAAATGAAAACGCTTTGAAAATCACTTCTGGTACCGAACCGACTCCATAAGGAAGACACGACTCCATTAATCAGTTGTTCAGTTTTTGTGATATCTGCAGCACTGTAAACGGTGGCGTCGGTGGGCAACTTTCAACGGGAGGCACCGTTTAGGACGAAGGGTGAATAGGCCTTTGTGAGGGCGTCTGACCACAGAATGAAAACAATGCACAGTCACATCAGACTCTTCCTGTTGAGGAGCTACTGGAAAGTGAAGATATCACTCACTGCCCAGCGTACTCCCCTGATTTAAATCTAATCGAGCATGTGTGGAATGCTTTGAGGAGACGCATTGCAGCACCCTTACATCCTCCGGAGAACACCCAACAACTCAAATAGAAGCTGATTGAGTAATGGACACTCCTATCTCAAGAAATGTTGTAGCAGCTGGTTCTGAGTATGCGGAGACGGTGCGAAGCAATTATTGCAGTTAGAAAAGGGCATATCCCATATTAAGGCTTGCTGTTCTTCCTCTTGTATAGACAATCATGAGTCACGATACTGTGAGTTCAATAAAGCTTGTTTTTGTTTGATTCCATACCATATGCATTGTATTCCTTTTTCAGTGCCGATGCTTTCATCATCCTTTACGTACATAACGCTCTCCTCATTTCTGAATTTCATGTCTCTCAGATAATTTCTCGTGGAGTTATGGCAAAAAAAAACCACCTGTTGCTTAAGTTTTGCACACCAGTGTAGAACAAAAGCCATGCTCCGTCTTGACATCACGAAAGTCTTACACCGTCAGGGTACAGGATCTTATAATTGAGATAAATTTAAAAAATACAATAAAATAACTAATGAAAGTATAATTAAAAATGATGAATCAGAGAAAATTCTTCTCTAAACTTTTTTGATAATGCATCTCATAGCTACAAAAGGAGAAAAGGAGGATAAAATAATTGTCCTAATCCCATTATTTAATTTAAACACTTCTGACCAATTATGTTAAATTAGAAAAACTACGATGTCACGCTCATAAAGGCAAAATTAAATTTCCTAGTCTTTATATAAGAAGAAAATATTTCGTTCTTAGAAGTTTATGGAGCGCTACATAAAAATTGCTAGCTTAGCAAAAACTTTCAAATCCCTACTTAGGTATTAAAATGCACTGATAATTGAGCAGAATTTCTAAATGGAATTAATTAGTTCAAAAGTTTCAGTTATGCCTGGAAAGAGGAAAACCGAAAGAAAGAGTATTCTTACGTGATCATTTATGTTTTTTTTTATTTTTAGCTTAATGAATTATACATTTTAAATTAAAGATTTTTTAGTACTTGCTTTAAAGGCTAATTGTGCAGTACGCATTTCAAATTTGTGACCAAAGATAATTTAAATAGAGAGAAAAAATTACTCACAAATCTCGGAGCGATAAAGCATATCCCTTCAGGGAATCATTTCTTAATACTTTAATTCCTGTGGAAGTCAGGGTTCTGAAAAAAGAAATACGTAATTGAATTATTTTGTAGACCATAAAAATCATATAATAGCAATAAGTACTAATAAAGAACATTTATTATTCTAATTTGATAACACAGCGAGCTCATTTTAATTTCATAGGATATATACTTAAAATACAAATAACAACTCCAGGAATAATTGAGAAACAACCTTTAAGGAAATCTTAAAACTGAATAATAATTCTAAATTTCGTGTAGTTCAATTTTTGGTTTCTTCATTGTACGCTATTTTCAAAAATCTTAAAATAAGCTTTTTGTTGTACTAGCAGGTATATTCGAGACATATCTTTAAATTCTGTCTGCACCTGAGTACTGGCAACCCTATTTGACGAACGCACATTATCTACGAAATATGATTTTAAATAAATTCCGTCTGCACCTGACGTGCTGGAAACACTATTTCACAAATACATATTATCTACAAAACATGTTTTTAAATAAATACCGTTTACACCTGAAGTACTGGGAACACTATTTCATGAACTCACATTACCTACGAGTAGCGTAGACTCACATTATCTACGAGTAGCGTTTGGTTTGGAGCACTCCAAACCAAACAAAATAAAACCAAACATTATCTACGAAACATGTTTATAAATAAATACCGTCTGCACTTGCAGTGTTGGGAACATTATTTAATGAACGCTCATTATCTACGAAACATGTTTATAAATTAATACCGTCTGCACCTGCAGTACTAGGAATAATATTTGATGAATGCACATTCTCTACGAAACATGCTTATAAATAAATACCGTCTGCACCTGCAGTGCTGGGAACACTATTTCACAAACATACATTATCTACGAAACATGTTTTTGAATAAATACCGTCTTCACCTGCAGTACTAGGAATAATATTTGACGAACGCACATTATCTACGAAAAATGTTCTTAAATAAATACCGTCTGCACCTGCAGTACTGGGAACGCTTTTTCATGAACTCACAATACTACGAAACATGCTTTTAAATAAATAACATCTGCACCTGAAGTGCTGGGAAAACTATATCCTGAACTCACATTATCTACGAAATATGCTTTTAAATAAATATCGTCTGCACCTGCAGTACTGTGAACATTATTTCACGAACGCACAATATCTTTGAAACATGTTTTTAAATAATTATCCTCTGTACCTGCAGTGCCGGGAGCACTATTTCTCGAATGCACAGTATCACTGAAACATGTTGTTTTTAAATAAATACCGTCTACAAATGTAGTACTAGGAATACTGTGTCAAGAAAGAATTGTGTTTATGAAACATGTTTTTAAATACCGTCTGCCCCTGCAGCGTTAGGAACACTTTCGCAAATGTGCATTATCTATGAGATTCGTTTTTCAGTAAATACCATCTATACCTGCAGCACTGGGAAAAATATCTCGGTAACATACATTATCTGACGTGTTTGTAAAGAAACACTGTCTGCACCTGCAGTACTGCGAATACTGTCTAGGAACCACATATTGCTTATGGTGTCCAGCCACAGAACACTTTTCCAGAAAAAAAATCAATCGTTTCTAGGTATATTTAGTAGCATTTAAAATACCTCTGCTAATTGAGAATCTCGTCGACTCTAATATATGCTCTGTTATTAGTTTTCTTAATACAATAGTTATGAAGGTGACTGAAATTCCTCCGGAAAATGCATGGAGAAAATATTGAGAAAAAGAATGCTAAGAAAGCATATTAAAACATTTAAAGACAGACATACAATGTAATGTCTATGATCATAAGAAAAAGTGAGTGATTTATTGTCATTACTGAAAACGTGGTGCAGAAAGGTGCTGGAATCGCACGAGAAAACAGAGATTTTTCTTTTTTTTATTACATGAGGTTTCTCAAAGTTAAAGCTGTCTTTTATGGATTAGAGGACATCGATGTAATCCATAAAAGACATTGCTAGATTCTCTGCATTATCTATAACGATGAGGACTGAAAATAATGACGGGGGGATAAAAGCAAACGCTTATCCAGTGTGTGCACAGGCGACGGATTCCTATGAGAATGGAAATCGAAAGCTATTTCTGTGATAAGACAAGTGCCTTAGTATTGATGAAAAGTATGTTAAAAAGCAGATTAAAGTACAAGTTTTCATGTCAAAATAAATAAGTTCATAAAAATGTTATTATTATTATTATTTTCAATAATGGGAACACTTGCATTCGGCATTACCAAACCTTAGATATTTGTTGTCCGATATATAGTGGGAGTACGATATTGTTAAGAATACTGTAAATATGAAATTTGTATGTTATCTCGCCAAGTTGGCGAGATATTCGCTCTTTGGCGAAGTTTTAGTAGATTCATTTTTGGTGCCAAATCTGGCGATATATCGATAAATTTGGTGACTTGGCGACATTTGTTGTCGACCCCCCCCTTTCTCTGGATTTTACTAGAAGCTTGTAGAAATTTCCAGAAACCTAAAGCTATATAAAGGGGCCTCGAATTTTCATAGAATGTCAGTTCACATTCAGGTCCGATGAAAGTAGGACCTGTGTTAATGTTCTCCGTATTACTCTGAAAAAGTTCGCCAAAAGGCTGCCCAGTTTACTCAGCATCCATTGTGATTGTGATTCATTTGGCGTGTTAATAAATTCTTATTGTTTTTGTTTTAGCCAAAGTCTATTCAATTACCGAACTTTATCCGAGAATTTCGCAACAATATAAACTGGCAACATTACTCCTACGGATATTACAAACAAAATGGGTCGTCGTATTTAAGAGCAAGGACCAAGCGAATGACCCCACCCCCATCCCCGAAACTCGTCCTGCTCCCTCCAGAGGTATCGTTTGGAAACTAGAATGAAATTGAAACCACGTACCTATTTTACGTGCACACAGCATAAGAGTGTACACTTTTTCAAAATATTAAAATGGCATGTACTTAAAAAATACACCCAGTATTTTTCCATAGCTTGCAATTTTCTTTAAAACAAGCTATGTATGATGCACGGCGTTACCCATGTTTTTTAATGTGCTCCATTATTAATCATTATCATTAGCAATCGAGAAGCAAAAAAAAAAAATAGAGCAGCACTCCTAACTACAACAAATTCAGTATGTATCAGAGGACGTAAAGAGTCTTAGTGGACTCTTATTAGATAACTCTTATAAGAGACTTATTGGATAGTTAATAACTTCAATAATATACTTCATTTATTTACCTTTTAACAGAGATAATGCGGTTCCTTTGGAACTGATTAGTGTCCAGTTGGATCATGTATGCCTCTTTTTTACTTTTTCCAAACATGGCTCCCAGTGTAACGAGAGAATGAGATATCACTTTCATGGCATCATGGAGATATCCCTTTCATGGCATCATGAAATACTCTATTATAGAATGCAGCAATAATAACTAGTGGATGAAATACGATTAATAGACGAATGCATTAATTTTCAGAAAATGGAATTTCAAATTAATGAGTAAATGAAGCATTTTACGGAGTGACAACGTAGTGTTAAAATTATTAAATTAATGTCAATAAGATAGAGGTACTGTTCTTACTGAGATTATTTGTATATTTTCAATACATATTTTTTGGATATTATATTTTCAGCTAAATTATAAATAAACATATGATTTTTATTGTGTTTGTAATTAAGAATTTTAATAAACTTCTTTCGAAAATTTCTTGAAGATTTGCAAATAAAAAGAGCTTTTAGAACGATAAAAGACCTAAGGATAGGGGATAGGGGATATTTTTGAACAAAATAACCAGAACAATCTTGATCTACTGGTTTTATAATCTCAGCATGACAAATTTTGTTAAAATTTGACAAAATTATGAATTTGCATAAAGAACAAAGGAACAAATTTCATATATTTATTTATTCACACACACATACGCACACACACACACACACACACGTACGCATATATATATATATATATATATATATATATATATATATATATATATATATATATATATATATATATATATATATCAAAATTATTTCACTTTAATATTTCCTTAAAAACCTCCTCTCTCCCATTCTAATTCCTTAAAATATTTTTACGAGCCTCTAAATGTCTTAATCAAAGGAGCGTTCTCGACTTAAAATTCTTCCGTACCATTTCTTATAGCTTTCTATCCTATGTAAATTTTCTGTCTATTCAAGACGTTTCCAATCTGTCGCCGGCAAATGGCTCTGCGTTTTTCCTGATCTTACACTTAAATTCACTGAGTAAATGGGAAAATTCTTTCTGTCTTCACTTGGTGCACCTCTGCTCGAGCAGAGTGATTTTTGCGTCTTTCTGTTGTATGTCATTGATTAATAAAGATGTCCGTTTTAGCAGCTCTGATGTAAAGTTTTAATTACTCTTGTGCCGTTCTCTTCAATGTCGGCCGTTTGAATTTTTATTAATGCTAGCTGTTTAGCTTTCTCATTTTCCAGCAGTTATATAATTATTAGATTACATGTATATAAGCACACACACTTGTATGTGTATAGATATATAAGTAGATAGATGTAATCTCGCGTCAATGGTATCGACTGAATTGACTTAAATATGTACACTATTTCAGATGTCGGTATTTTAAAATGAACTTTCCTTTCCGAGAATTAAACAGTAACCACAATTAAGAATTTTTCAAATTTCCTGTTATTTATATATATATATATATATATATATGTGTGTGTGTGTGTGTGTGTGTGTGTGTGTGTGAGAGAGAGAGAGAGAGAGAGAGAGGTGTCTAAGAAAGGAATAGTTGGCAATTACATGAGTTAAAAGTGATTTTAACAAAGGAACTCTTTTATAATAATAAAATAAATAAAAAAAGGCCCACGCTCGCGTAAGCTTTTAGGATAATCCGCTCAGACGGAAGCATTTTTGAACTATTTGATGAGCTTGCAAACAGATAAGATCAGTGAGCGCGTGGACATGGAGCTGTCAACACCTATTCCACGTTTAGCTCATCTACGAACAATGAAAATGGCGCAAGTTGGTTTCAAATAAGGTATGAGTTAATAAACTTATTATTATGAAGAAAGACTGTTTTCCATTCACCTTAACTCTGGATCACGACTTGATATATATATATATATATATATATATATATATATATATATATATATATATATATATATATATATATATAGCTTTCCTGATTAGACATATCCTGGGCTTTGAATTGACTATATATATTAATCCTATTGCTGTTGCAGAAAAGGTTTGAAAAACATGCGATAAAGAGCTTAAACATATATTATAAACAAGCTAACTCGAATTTCTTTTTAAGTTCTTGACTGATATCAAATTTATTACAAAGTAATTGAAATATGAATGTCACTATAATTCGTAGCTTTGCCCACTAAATAACGCACGAAATCAGGTATGACTTTATTCATAAGCATTTGCATCTGGAACTATTTTATTATTTAATACTTATGTGGTGTGCACCCATCCTCTCTTGGATTAACGCAAGTGCTGAGTTCTATCATCTGTAAATAATTATCTTCCGATAAGTCAATTTAAAGATGTCACTGAAGAAAGATGTTGATAAAGAAAGATGACAGGAATAAAACGGATAATAATCCCACGTAAAATGAATAACGTTCTGTTACCATGCAATAGCAAAGCGAGTTGCATTTTTCCAACCAAGTGTCTATTAACGGTAAATTGAATGGAATAACATGGAGATCATACTTGTAGGTAAATTACATTAATCAAATTTTAATAAAATTGACTGATTGTTTAATTTATTTTGTGTTTTATTTAATATATTTTTCTATAATTTCATATATATATATTAAATATATTAAATATATATATATTATATATAAATATATATATAAAAAAAAATATAATATATTTTTTTTTTTTTTTTTTGTATAATTTACATACACATTACAAAAATTTATATATCTAGATATTTTAATAATACACATTACAATATTTTATTTATATTTAAGATGTTTTATCAAATATTTTTAATTCTAATATCTTTATTTTTCCATGTTTGGATAGACATTAGGATCTCTGTAAAATAAACAAAAAAATATATCATTTTCCATTTTTGAGATAATTAATGTCTGCTGTGGCGAACACTTACAATCATGTTATATAGTAGTTATAAATATACATGTCCGGTGTAGCGGACTTAGCCAAATTAAAATTTATCCCTATCTATTGAGTAGATTATTTTAAATCTTACGGTTTTATGATATAATGTATTTCGAATGTTTTTATATTGATTGTTCAATACATATTAAATATAAATAACTTTGTAATTTTGTATTGCAGATGAAATAAACTATAAATAACACACAATTTTTCGTATAATTTTGTTTGTAATTCACAAATTTGTGATAGATTAAAACAAACATACATTCAGTATTCCCCGATTTCTTTTAGAAGTTACGAGATTCTGTAATTCCACTAATCCTATACACTTTTTACCTAAGACAAACAGAACCCGGAAGAATAAAGTCCTTGGATAAAACCTAATACGTACTTTTATTGCAATTCTACTCCACAAATTAGAAGCTTATGTCTTTATCAGCCAGAATAATATCGATAAAGTTCGTAGATATACAACATTTAAAAGGTAAAAAAAGAAAAAAAAATTTCATGTCTAAACTATTTCAGGAGTACAATTATTTCACATTTTTAGGAGATATAAAATAGAATATTTTTTCAACTTCTTACTTAGATTAACCAAATTACAAGTTTTTAGCGTTTTTATTTTTGTTATGGTATAAAAATAATTTGATATTAGGAATTTAAAATTTTGTTGAATAAAATTTTGTTGATTTGAGCATTAACGCACAACATAAATTTCTATTAAAATTGGATTTTAAACAAATAATAAATCCCACAGGTTGGAATAAAATGTTTCGTTTTACAGCTTATTGCAATTCTACTCCACAAATTAGAAGCTTATGTCTTAATCAGCCAGGATAATATCGATAAAGTTCGTAGACATGCAACATTTACAAGGTAAAAAAAGAGAAAAAATAATTTTGATGTCTAAACTATTTCAGGAGTACAATTATTTCACATTTTTAGGAGATATAAAATAGAATATTTTTTCAACTTCTTACTTAGATTAACCAAATTACAAGTTTTTAGCGTTTTTATTTTTGTTATGGTATAAAAATAATTTGATATTAGGAATTTAAAATTTTGTTGAATAAAATTTTGTTAATTTGAACATTAACGCACAACATAAATTTCTGTTAAAATTCGATTTTAAACAAATAATAAATCCCACAGGTTGGAATAAAATGTTTCGTTTTACAGCTTATTGCAATTCTACTCCACAAATTAGAAGCTTATGTCTTTATCAGCCAGGATAATATCGATAAATTCGTAGATATACAACATTTACACGGTAAAAGAAAAGAGAAAAAAAAATGTTGATGTCTAAACTATTTCAGGAGTACAATTATTTCACATTTTTAGGAGATATAAAATAGAATATTTTTTCAACTTCTTACTTAGATTAACCAAATTACAAGTTTTTAGCGTTTTTATTTTTGTTATGGTACAAAAATAATTTGATATTAGGAATTTAAAATTTTGTTGATTTGAGCATTAACGCACAACATAAATTTCTATTAAAATTGGATTTTAAACAAATAATAAATCCCACAGGTTGGAATAAAATGTTTCGTTTTACAGCTTATTGCAATTCTACTCCACAAATTAGAAGCTTATGTCTTTATCAGCGAGGATAATATCGATAAAGTTCGTAGATATACAACATTTACACGGTTAAAAAAGAGAAAACATTTTTTGATGTCATTATTTTTTAAAGAGTTCAAGTATACCAAATGTTTAGGATATTTATTTAATTTATTGATTAAAAATATCTCGGAACTGAAAGGTTGAGAGTTCGGAACCCGAGCCGGCCTAAGATATTCGTTAAAGGTGACCGGGGCACGTTAAATATGTCCGTGGTCACAATGTCAAGTTCTCAATTAATACCTCTGGGAGTGGCAGTCCCAGTATGTGTGTCTTTTGCTTGGTCCCTTCTTCAAAATTACGAGTATCTACTTGAGCGCTGTCATTCTTTCACCTTAAAGTATCCCTCTACGTCCGGAGAACTTTTTTCTTTAAACGCAGAAACTAGTTCATGTTTTACATTTTTAGAATTATTTTTTATATTATCATAGAGAATTGCACTTAAGAAAATTATTCCTGGAGAAATTTTTATAAGATTTCTAATAAATGAAGAAAATTTAGTAAAAAAAATCTGGTTTTTTCAAAAGGTCTAATTTTTTGATAAATTAAATTATTTTAATATTTTTCGATGCAACACATTTCTTATACACTGGACTGGAGAATCACCTAAAATCTTTGCTTAATTTACATTTGGTATTACATTTGGTACTTTATATCTAACTATGAGTGTAACATCTTTAAAAATTATCCAAATTTAAAGATTTTAGGTCATTTACTAGTAAATACTGTCAAAAGCATTCATAATAATTTTCAACAAAATATTTTAAGAACTCTTTGAGAAATCACATTACAAGTTTCAATATTTTATTAAAAATACCGGTCTGAGAAAAACGCATTTAAAGTTTATGAAAGCAACTTTAAAACTATTAAAAAATTAAAATACATGTTTAAAATTCCCCACACTTTCTTGCTTCAAAACTTTCTAATTGCCAAGTTTCTAATTATTAAAAATTCTAAAAATATGTTAACTAATCATCATGAAAATTTAAAAAGTTTTGTCCAAAAAATACTCTTTAAAAGGCTTTAAATTCACAACTTCCGGTTCCGAAGTCGGAAACAGAATACGCTACTTCCGTTTTGTTTTGACAGCTGTCACTGCTGTTTAAACAGCTGTACCTTTTCTTTAAAATGTCGAAGAGACAAAACAAAAATAGATTTAGAAGCCTAAAAGTTGAAATTTTACAATAGAGAAATTTAAAAAAATATGAAAAAATGACGTTTACAACGTAGACGGATACCTTAAGTATTTTATCAGGTCAACTTTTGTCGTTTAGTATTACTTCTTACTCATTTTCACTGATATTTAAAATACGATAAAAAAACGGAAATATATCTGACGGAGACTATATCAGATGAATATTGTTGCGAAATTCTCGCATTAAGTTCGTTGATTGAATAGACTATGGCTAATACAAAAGCAATAACATTTTATTAACATGCCAAATGAATCACTATTACAACGAATGGAAATAAAACTTGGCAGCCCTTTGGAGAACTTTTTCAGAGCAATACGAAAAATATTAACACAGGTCCTACTTTCACCAGATCTAACCGAGAACTCACTTTTTTTTTAGAGAACTAACTGCCCCTTTATATAGCTTTAAGGTTTCTTGGAATTTTCACAAGCTTCTAGTAAAATCCAGAAAAAGGAGGTCGGCAACAAACTTCGCCAAGTCTCCAATACCTCGCCAATTTGGAAAAATACGATATAAATTACATGTTTTCAGCATTCTTAATAATATAAATTATCTGTTGAAGCAGTGAGAAACAAAGGGGTGTAAGTATCAAAATTAAAATTTTGGGTAAAACTAATAAACAGTTAAAGATGTATAGAATATTCTAGAAAATTTTCTTCTGCATATTTTTATAATCGAGTTCTAAACGAGTGAATTTAAACAAAAAATGTATTTTTTCATATTTTGTCTAGATATTTCCAAATAACTTACACTTATTTGATTCATACACTTTTTTGTTTCATCCTATGTATTATTCTTCACTCATTTCTCAAATGCTTAAGTGGAAAATTCTGATTTATTGAAGGTCAGAATTTAACAAAAATATAAAACATTCATTTTGCCATGAAAAAGTCAAACTATAATAAATTGAAATTGTTCCAAGAGAAAAGATTTTTGGCTTCAAAATAAACTCTTTTAGATAGTACAGATTTATTTTAAAATTCCAAATTCTCTCGTATATTTTTCCCATCTTTATTTTCAAATACTGGATTTCAGGAATCACCGAAACTCAAATACCGGGTTATGAATTATATTTAAGTATCTCGATGTTTAAAATAGTGCACCTAAAATTAGAATATATCATATAAAACAAAAAAAAATTAAACTTTAAAATTAAAGGTCTATTCACAAAACAGCTTCATTTTTATACTTAAAATTCTTATTTACAGATTTAAATTACTGTGAACAAAATTTGTATTATATAAAAAAAAATTAATTGCCTTTGGAAGAAATCTATTTTATTGGTTTCTCCAGTTTCATTATTTTTTGTTTGTCTCAGAGGACATTATATAATTTAAAATATTTTCAAAACTATTAACCAAGATCTATGGATACATATAATGAAGCAGAACTACATAAATCAAGTTTAAAAACACTTTAAAAACGCATACTTCCTTTTTAAAAAAATTAATATTTGCCATATTTGTTAACTTTTAAAATGTTCACTGCGTATTTTTTCATTTTTTCTTCTATTTTTTTCAATTTTATATTTTTCGAAATGCATTAGTAACTTCAGAACCAACTTTTACTATATAACTTTTACTACATAATCTCAAACTGCATATTGCCTATTGACGTCTTTGTAAGCATTATGTTTTTTTATAAATAAGCTATTGTCGAATTATAGAGGTATTCGTAAGAAGAACAAAAAGGTTCGATAAATTTACTGAAACAGAATTTAAAGTAATTAATTGAAAAATTTGAAATAATTGATTTATATAAATTGCATTTAAAGTAAGGGAATACTTCATTTATCTTGCATATATTCCAACAAATAGTGGTTTGGTTTGGTTTTTGGAGCGCTACGGTCTACTTTTTGCAACTCGAGGGATAATGATACCAGGACCTACCGCTTAAAGCCGATTCCAAACGGCTACGAACATCCATGCCATAGTGGGATTCGAACCCACGAATTCCGGTTCCGTAGGCCAGAACTCTAAATATTCGGCAATTTATACCAATTTATTTTAGAATCGGATCTATAGTTTAGGAGCAGATAAGCATTACTCGCTATGAATTTTGCTAACTACGGATGCCTCTATCCATTCCAGGTCCAACCGCTTCATAAAATCGCGGATAGACGTACAGATAACTTAGGCTATTATTATAAAGGGGATTAAGGCATGGATTATGTATGACAATTATCCATTTTTAACTCAAATAGGTAAAAAGATTTTTTGACATTTATATCTTCTTAAGAATAGGCAAAATATAGCAGAATATAGAGAAAATGTTAAATTTTCGGACAGCGGCTCAGCAAAACATTTTATAAACAAATCATGTTTTTTTTATAGGTTCTTATACAGCTAAACAAATGACGCCTGCACACACGTGATACATTTTCTTTTGACGAAATGTTCTTCTCTAGAATTTCGCGAGGGGCCAGTCCCCCAAATCCCCCTTTGCCTACGGTCTTGGGTTTAATAATGATTTATTAACAATGTAAATTTCTATTACCAGTATACCTGGTATAATCCATATTTTGTATATAATGTGAGATATAAAAAAAAGCATTTACGTATATTAGATTAATAATATATGTATATATATATATATATATATATATATATATATATATATATATATATATATATATATATATATATATATATATATATATATATATATATATATATATATATATATATATATATATATATATATATATATATATATATATATATATATATATATACATATATATATATACATATATATATATATATATATATATATATATATATATATACATATATATACATATATATATACATATACATATATATATACATATATATATACATATATATATATATATATATATATATGTATATATATATATATATATATATTATATATATATATATATATATATATATATATATATATATATATATATATATATATGTGTGTGTGTGTGTGTGTGTGTGTGTGTGTGTGTTACTCACCTTTAGGTTTTCAATATTAACAGTACGTTATAACAAGTGATATCAAATCCATTAGGATATAATATATGAAAATGAAAATTCAAAATAATCAGAAATAAATTCAAAATAGAATAATTTCGTTTTTATAAATTTAATACAGCCTATCAATTTAAATTTATCTGCAAGGTGCAAATTTACTCTAATTTGCAATAAAATGTATCGAAGTATATGGAAAAATAAGAATTCTCGTAGAGGGATGTGAGGTTAAAGAGTTCACGAATCTCGTGAATGACTTTCAATACATCGCAATTCCCAAAGACCCAAAGCTCATCGAACATTTTCTATTAAGCGCAACAAGTTCGTTAACATGGCAATAATTTCGCAGACAACCCCAGAGAGGCTATGAGATTATTTCTTGGAAATATGTCGAGAGAATAAATCCTTCTTTGCAATTTTCATTTCAGATGGTAGCTGCGCTTTATGATTGTTTCCAGATTTCATGGTTATAGGTAAATTTATGCAAACTGGGAAATGTTCGAAACACTTCTGTTCTCAAATAGTCAGTTGGGGTAACGATCCACGTTCAAATACCGATTTAATAGAACATAGTTCCTTCCAAGACTTAAAATATTCATTATAATTGGCATGTTTAGTATCATCATAAAATAAAATACTCTACACTTTTAGAATATTTCTTTAAACGATTTTTGATGTTTGATAGAGCAGAATAATTTTCTAGGTTATGCATGACTACAATTTAAAATATATTAAGAAAAGATTCAATTTTAAATTACTTAAAAAAAATTCTCATAATCTTCTTTGAATACAAAAAATTACATTTTACCAATAGATATATTTAACCCTTTATATACTGAATTAATTTACCATCAACTTTCTTACTGCAGTTTTGCATCATTAGATAAGTTTTAATGGAGAATTATCATAGAAAAAAGGAAATTAATTTTTACTGTATTTTAGTAGTTAATTTTGCAGTTGTTACTTTCTAGTACCAATATATATTTTTGACTCTATGGTAGAATATAAAGCATGTTACTGATCGGATCAACTTTTGTTGACTATAGTTGTCAGAATCCACTGACTAGGGTTCCTTTTAATGTTCTTTTAATTAAAATATGGAAAAATTTCTTTACCTTTCATGTTGAATCAGATGATGTAAGGGCCAAGAAGACAAAAAAAACTACTACTTCCATACGACACATACAAAAATTTTTTTTATTCTTGCATTCTCTGCAAAAACTATAAAAAACATCACAAGAACACACTTCACACACTACGTGTACTTAGAATTCCATCGTTATATTATTTCCCCTGTAGAGTGCCCTCTAGTGGGAAAATCTCTTTGGGTTGCAGACAT
>CM063506.1:17279974-17304974 GCA_032207245.1 Pardosa pseudoannulata
TTTTTTCTCATGCTTCCAAACCAAGTGAAAATTGGTATCCGGGGGTTTTTGACCATGAGGAATCGATTGGCTGTAGTTCTGACGAATTAATAATAATAATAATAAAAGTCTTTATTGATTTGTCTTTATTCCTTGATATCGGTTTCCATTTTTATTTTCTATCAACTCTAAATATTAAATTAATGTAGCAAAGTATATATAACACATAAACGATATAGTAAAAAAAAAAATAATGCAAACAAAAATTTTGAAAACCAACCACAAAAAATGAAAAAATAATGCTTCACTAACGTGCCGAAACAACCTCGCCGTTCAATTTCCAAAGCCACACTAAACACAGAGCATATAACTTATCAAAGTCCGTTGCCGCGTTAGTGCGTCGTCGGCATACCAGGAGGTGCCGCTCTGACGTGCCAGTGCGTCGGTGGCAGCGAACGTGTTAAGGAACTGATTTCGATTTCAAATCACCGTCAACAATGTTCGACATTTCAACATTCATCAGATTTCAAGCTACATTTTCAACATGCAGAACGCACCTCTACATGAAATGCTTCAAGGAGCCGGAAGTTTGGAACAACAAGCGATCAACTCAATTATACCCTCAAATGGACAACTAGAAGATACCGTCATTGTCAGAATGCTTCTCCATTCAACACACTTCAATCTTTACACTGCTCACTTTGTACCATTTCTTTAATTGTATAATTTTTTGTTATCAATTACATTTTATTTTCTATGACTTTTCAAACTTTAACTTTGTATAGAATAGTTCCCTTTCCAAACAACTTTGTTTAGAATAGTTTACAATGGTCCACGTTAACCGGTTATCTTTTCACTAATGGTTTCACAAATTTTCTTATGGCATGTATTGTTTTCATAAATCACAATTGAAAATTTAAATCTTCGAGTTAGCTTCGATACCTGTTTTCTCCGAGCGGAGCTCGGTCACCCGGTACTACATATATAAAAGTGGGGATATGTTAGGTAAAATTTCTATGAATAATCCGTAAGCACAGTTGATCAGGTGATAAAAAATACCCATGTTTAAAAAGAACGCACTAAGTATTGGCGAAAGTAGTACAGACAGAGACTCAATAAATTCTATAACGTGTCTGGAGGGAAAAATCAGAATTACCGCGTAAATCCTAACGTACTTTATGAACAAAATTTTTATAATATAAAAATATATAAGTAACGGATTTTAATATTACATATATATATACATACATATATATATATATATATATATATATATATATATATATATATATATATATATATATATATATATATATATATATATATATATATATATATATATATATATATTACAAATATTAGATTATAGATAAGCATAATATATAGATAATGGATAATAAAATTAAATAATTTTTTTTTATCTAAAGTGTCTTTAGAAATTTGTAAGAAAACTTTTTCAAAAGAAGTAAAAACTTTTGATTTATGATAAATCAAATAAAGGATATTATAATATCAATTTTAAGAATAGAAATTACTATTTTCCACTTGTGTCTCAACAAACCCGATTATTTAAATATTTTCTCAAATGTTAGAATGTATGTCATCAATCATAAGTAATAATTTAAAACATAAAAATGAAATCAGTTTTATTTAAAACAAAACTGATGTGGATGTTATAATACTACTTTTATTCCGTAATAGAAATCATCTGTAAAACCATTGTTTCAAATATTTATAAAATCATTATTACAGTTGTTTATGAATACATCGATATGTTGTTCTGTTGTATTGTTGTAGTCAGCAAGTGTCAGCAGTGATAATCATTAAATGGAATTTTTCGTTATATATGTGTTGTAATGTACATACACCAGTGTTCGTTACAAGGGGGAAACACAGAATGAATATAATACTTTATATAGAGTCAGACATTTATTCTATACATTTATTTACAAATAGATCCTTGGTTATCATAATGATCAATCATTTATATCTTCTATTTACACTATAATTATCCCACATCACTTTATAAGGAATTATTATTATTAACAGAGGCCTAAGTCAAATGACTGTAAATATTATTTTATAAATTACCTCCATTAAAGTCACAGGGGAGCAGGCAGGGGCTTTCCTCACGGGCATACGGGACGAGTTGGTGATGGTGAGCGGGGCGGTGGCTGTCCGCGCGCACGGGACGAGCTGGTGCTAGTGGATCCTTGTCCCACTTCTTCCAACTATTCGCTCTCACTACGTTTCCAAACTCCTCACCTCGGTCCCAACGCCCCTTTTTTCTTCTTATCCATTCCCTTGTCTTCGGAAAATTTTCCCACATCAAATGCCCTTCGGGAGTGCAGGTGGGCTCATTAAAGTAGCCCCTTTTTGTTCAAGCTGACATTACTTTTTAGCTCCTGCTCCCATAATTCAAGCTTACAGCTCTGTGCGAGCTTGACCGTTATGCTGCCATTCCGTGATCTATCTTCTCTGCAGGGGTCCCTAAACTTGACGTAAATAATTGGGGTCCTAAATTACTTAAAGAAAATTCTCCCACGGCTATGCATGCACGTGCAAATCACCGTGAGAAAGTACCTCGGTACAATATGATTGCAAACAATACAAGAGTCATACAACTAGATAGTATATTAGTCCTAAATAGAAAATCTTAACCTTCTATACCTAATCATTTTAGTGTGAAATACATACATACATCTGTGCAGATGCCACAACAAAACAAGTGAAATTGTGCTCAGGTTTGGTTAAAATATACCTAATGTCTTAAAAGTAAAGTTTCCTAGTACGCATGTACAGATATAACAGAGAAACTTGACAAAATTGATTCATACATAATCAAAACAAATATTTTCATTGAAATCTAAGAAATGAAGTATTTTGATGATTACAGTTTTTCTTTACTTCATACAAGGATGCAAAAATCAAGCAAAAGATGTATTTCTGGACGATTTAAGTCCAAAGTAATGCACAATGGACGTGAATAAGTGCAGGTGATAAGACAGGATGCTTGCATCCGTGTCACCTGGCAGAGTCGTATCTAGACGTACCAGGGGTCCCATATCACTCCAACTGCACGAGCACTATACCATCACAGAGCCTCCACAAACTCCAACAGTCCCCTGCTGACATGAAGCGTCCATGGACTTATGAGGTTGTCTCCATACTCGTACACGTCCATCCGCTCGATACAATTTGAAACGAGACTTCTTAGATCAGGCAAGTTGTTTCCGTTCATCAACAGTCCAAAGTCGGTGTTGACGGGCACATGCAAGGAGTAAAGCTTTGAGTCGTTCAATCATCGAGGTTACACGAGTGGGCTTTCTGCTCCGAAAGCCCATGCAGATGATGTTTCATTGAATGGTTCGTATGTTGACACATATTAGCAACCGAGCATTGAAATCTTCAGCAATTTGCGGAAGGGTTGTACTTCTTCAAGTTTAATGATTCTCCACAGTTGTCATTCGTATCGCTTTTACACCATCTTTTTTAGCCTTATCGATCTTGGAAATTTGATATTTTACTGGTTTCAACAAAAGTGAAATGGTAAAATAAAAATTTCAAAATTACCTCTGAGATGCTGTGTCCCATCTCTGTTCCTCCTACTATAACACCACGTACAAACACACTTAAATGTTGATAACCTAGCTTTGTAACTGATCTAACAACTGTGTCAAACACTTGTCTTATAAAGACATTGTCGACCGCAGCGCTGTATTCTGATTGGTTTCTTTTATCTTTGTTTGCAAACGCATGCATACACCAGTGTGTTTTATTCTTCAGAATACATTGAATGTATGCAAATAGAATTAACGGAATTTGTTTTGTCTACAGTCCATTTTTATATTTATTTCCTTGATTCAGTTCAATAGAAAGCACCCGTATCAAAAACAGCTGGATAGCGCCTTAAAATTTATATAATTAGAGTGGTTCCACGTAACACATGAAATAAGAATAAGCAGAACTCTTGCAAAAAACCCATTATACATCTTCATTCATGTAATTAATTTTTTCCCCTTCGTGACATTCTTATAACTAAATTTTGATTTTTATTGAGTCATCTCACGTCAGACACAGGAAGCATTTTCTTCACGAGAAAGGTAATTAATTTTCATTATATTTACAAGATTGGAAATTAATTAAAATATTTTCTGGGAAAGAATTTCGAAGTGTATTGTGAATTTAATGCTTGAACTCACAGTACGATAATTAGCATTTCTCAGAAGAGGTGAATCAGGTGACAGTTCACAATGACAATCCGCTTGTTTTACTTTAAAATTTTCTTTAAAAAATAATATTATTTATCTACAGCCACAGAATAAAATAATAAAAACGTCTTAAGTGAGACAAAATCTTTATTATTCGACTGAGAAGTTATTATTAAAATACATTATTAGTAGATCACTAATTATATGTGCATATGTACACAGGAAGAGGCATTTAAATCTCAGTATGTTCTCGTAGTTGGAGGTTGGTAAGTGAGAGAGAAGTACGGATTCAAATACAAAATTTTCTCTAATGTGATTGATCAAAAGCACGGAATTAAAATTCTCCACTTCATAACAACACAAATATCGTACACTCGTCAAGTTAGATGACATGTTGCCAGAAATCCGAGGTGTGAATCTTTACAAATAAAGTGTCCCAATTTTAATGCAAAAGTTGAATTAAATAAAAAACAATTATTTTTATTTAAATTGCTTTTTATTTAATTGTAAAATACACAAGATAAAGATATGTATGGAATAATAACACATAGGACAAGTGGATGCCACATATGCACTCTTGTAGAAATTTTTTTCGACCGTGTACTCCCTCGTTTTGTTGATGATAATTTGTCCCCTAGATTGTGTGATTTAGCATCGTTGGATTTCTTTTTATGGAGTTATTTGAACTCAAAGTTCTATGTCAACAAATCCGCAAGCAACAGTGCACTGAAGGGGGAAATTCAAAGCTGCATCAAAGATATTCAGCCACGTTTATGTAAAATGGCCATGGAAAATTTCGACAAAAGATTGTCTTTCAGCCAGAAAAGCCTAGGAGGCTATTTTCCTTATGTGTTATTCTATACATAACCATATCCTGTGTACTTAAAGATTCAATACAAAATAACAATTTAGAGAAAATAACTGTGTTTTTATATAATTCAAATCTTACGTTAATTTTGGGACACCCTTTATCAAAAGAGTGTCCGATCAATCTTTTGGAATAACTTCATCAAATCGGAAAGTATCATTACAGGTGGAAACTTACTGTACAGTTTATCATCTTAAATTCCTCCTCAAGGATAACTTATATTAAAATAAAGAGATTCAAGAAGCCATGCAAGGTATTGTTGAAATTATTCATGCCCATATAGCCAGTTTCTCACAATTTAGGCAGTGTGAAAGGACACATTATAGTCTTTGCACTTTGTCTGAGACTAGGAGAACAAATTATGTAGCAAGGAATAATTGTAAATAAAGATAATGATGAGAAGACTAAAAAATTACTGTGCTGTCACCTACGCATACAGGATAACAAGTGGATCGAGACCACGGAGCATAATTTTGCCACACACTATCACTGTCCACCTGCGTGGATTACAATATAAAGGACACAATCCTCTTCACAGGATTCTTCTGAGTTCTAAATGCAAACCCCTTTGTCTGTATGGAATAATAAATATCGTCTGGTCAGACAGACATATTTTGTTTTTCTGTTCAACCTTTAAGGTCGTGACACTGTCTGAACTGTTTTCGTTGTTTTAAGCTCATAGTTTTCCCTATGGTTATAAGATAACCACTTTACCGTGTATTTTTTGTACACGCAATTCACGTTATATAGATGTTATCGATACAAATCGAGATGTGGTATAAATGTGGACTTATGATAATATTATGATACACTCATATATACTCATGTATAGATGTGGAATCATGTCAAATGTTATCTGTATGCTGGTGTGTTGTTCTCTTTGTTCTAATTCTCCTTCAAAACTTATCTACCTATCAGTTTAATTTTTTAGATATTGTTTAACCTTTAAAAAAGCATTCACGAACACTATTCAGAAAGAATAATAAATCTAAATAATTATTCCTTATTCATGTACAAATGTATATTTAGTATTTTAAATACGCAATTTATCTTTTGAAAAATATTCGTTTTAAAAAATATTGATTTGCTTCTTATATTGCTACTGTATCGATGTACTTTCCCACGATGATCAGCACTTGCATACACACCTGTGGACTAAATTTCCAAGAAGAATTTAGGACTTCGAGTTTTGGTAGAGACCCCTGCGGAGGAGTTATAACTCACGGAGTGGCACAAGTGTAACGATCAAGCCCAGGCAGGGATGCAACCAAGAGATATGGGGGAAGGGGCTAAGCAATAATGTTGACTTTCCCCAAAGGAACAATTTTAATGAACCCACATGCACTCCCGAAGGTGGTGTAGATGTGGGAAAATTTAACATCAAGTGATTGGGACAGAGAAAAAAAAGGGACGTTGAACCGAAGTATAAAGGTGTGAAAGAAGGTTGGGAAAATGACTCGATATCATGATTCAAGAGTTGCTGGACATCGAGAACCCGTGAGCAAGCCAGAGAGCCCGGGTAAACAATCTATTCTCGAATCCGCATGCGTATAATCGGCACACCAGTATAGAAGTCCAGCAAAATAACGGCCGCTATGCCAGCACCGACGTCCAGCAAACGACCTTTACCCCAACTCGCCCGTACCGACGTCCAGCCTGTTGACAGCCCCAGCCTGCTCTTCTGTAATTACTGGAGATAAACTTAATAATATTCATAATTATTACCTGGGTCTCAAAATCTTTTGATAAGGAATACTATTTCAAAAGTAGTGATGAATAGCAGAACCAAATAATTGCAGGTCATGTTAAATACTAATCAAGCGATGTATTAATTTGTAAATATTGTACATAATAAATGTTTTAGTTTCAATATTAAGTATTTTCTTTTAATTCCATAGCGTATATTTTACTATTTCTTCCCCTTTGAGAACGAACACTGGTGTTTGTATTTTAAGTACATTACAACAACTACATAGTTTATTTTGATGAATTCATCAATCTATATTTGTTGAAATAGAAACTGTAGGAGTACATTGCAATTCATGCCATTATAACAATATATTGTTTTTGAACTACATAAATATTTAGTTAACAATGGAAAATTAAAAAAAATATTTTACTTATATTGAAAACACTTATATTGAAATCTACACTTATATTAAATATTACTTATATTGAAAGTTGCTTCAAAATTACGCATTATGCAAAATGTTCACGTATTTCTTAAATTTAAATTAAAATAATTTAATTTATATAAAAATAACTTTTAAATATGAATTAAGTTTTATAATTATAATTATGTTGTAATTTAGCAAGTGATCTTATACAAAAAATATAAATACTGTGAAAATTGGCAAAAATATTATAAATCAAAAATCTTCAACCTTATGAAGGTATTATACGTGGGGTGATTAATATTCTTTTTACATTATAGAACCTTTTTCGAGATATTCATTGCACGAATATGTATTCATATATGGGTTTAAGCAGTGTATTTCCCACAATATAAAAAAAAATAGTTACGTCGGTTCTACTTTGAAAATGGAACTATACATGTAATTTCTTTATATATATCTAACGATGAAATGTTGAAGCCGAAAACGCTTAGAATATATTTGAATCTATTTGAGCTCTATTTTGAAACATAGTACGTCGCGGAGGACTGGAAATATTTCGAGCACATTTTTTTCAAATATACGAAAAATAGATTTCCTGGAAAAAGTGCTATTTTTATACTCTCAATAACACAAATTTGCATGAATATTTGTTGAAAATAGATACTCCCCATTCGCAGATAAAACGCATCGATGATGATAAGTGTTTGCAATAGCGGACCGATAATATTATACCTGAATTCAGTATTTTGTACCGGAAAACTGGAATTAGTACATAGTAAAAGTACAAAATGCAGTTATTTATTTTATATATTTATGATATATACGAAAATATGTATAAACATGCTTGCATTTTTAGACAATGATAAATGTTTGCAATACCGGACCAAAAATATTATACCTGAATTCAGTATTTTGCACCGGAAAACTGGTAATAGTACATATAAAAAGTACAAAACAGTTATTTATTTTATATATTTATTATATATACAAAAAATGCATGAACAAGAATGCATTTTTAGATAATGATAAGTGTTTGCAATACCGGACTAAAAATATTATACCTGTATTCAGTGTTTTGTACCGGAAAACTGGTATTAGTACATGTCAAAAGTACAAAACACAGTTATTTATTTCATATATTTCTTATATATACAAAAAAAATGGAAAAACAAACATGCATTTTTAGATAATGATAAGTGTTTGCAATACCGGAACAAAAATATTATACCTGAATTCAGTATTTTGTACCGGAAAACTGGTATTAGTGCATATAAAAAGTACAAAACACAGTTATTTATTTTATATATTTATTATACAAACAAAAAATGCATAAACAAGCTTGCATTTTTAGATAATGATAAGTTTTTGCAATACCAGACCAAAAATATTATACCTGAATTCAGTATTTTGTACCGGAAAACTGGTATTAGTACATATAAAAAGTACAAAACACAGTTATTTATTTTATATTATATATACAAAAATGCATAAACAAGCATGCATTTTTAGATATATGTAGAAAAATACGTAACAAATACAAATAATTTATTCTGTACGAATATAAAATAAAAGAACAAATGTTATAAATAAATGTTTTGATAATAGCAGTTAGTTTAATTTATAATGAGCTTAATTGTGTTATTACAAATGAAAAATGTAGTTTACGCTATTACAATAAAATGGGGTAACAAAAGAAATACAGTTGTAGTAATTAAGAACAGTAAATATCACACTAGAGATAACCACGTAATTATCTCTCTTGTGTATCTGTTTTTAAAAATTATGGTATATGTTTTTTTTTAAAGAAACTATTATATTATCACAAAAATTTGAAGAACTAAATGTATGGTATTATTATTAAAAAGAGAAAATATTGCATTACAGATGAAAAATCACTTCTTTTTATGAGCTGAAGGGAAGAAACGTATTCTTTAACCACTTAATGCACGGTTTTTTAAAAAATGGTCAGACCAAAAAAAATCAATTTAAAAAAAAAGTTTTAGAACGTTGTCGTGCCAAAACAATTACAAAAATACAAAAATAATCAAATTTTTTATTTCAATTTTGGATTTTGATAACATTGCAGAAAGTAGTCGAATATTGTAATATTCGACTATTTTATCTTTCTTTTCGAATTCCCATTTCAGAATGAACATTATTATCAGTAAAAAGTATCTCGAAATATCTCGAGTGTGCACAGTTTGGCCAGTTTAGCGCGCTCGAGTTAACTCGAGTGTGCACGTTAAGGGGTTAATTCTTAGTGTCTCATTATAGATACCGCTAAAAACGAGCTTGTAGAATTTTTATGTTTTCTTAGAACGAGCTTTCCTTTTGAGAGTTGGTAAAGGGCAGTTTCACAAACAATCTATGAAATTTTAAGTCGTTAATATAATTTTAACATTTTCTTCATGAATCGACACTTTTTGATTTTTCTAACAGCGCACATAAATTTATTTTTGTTCCAATACATAGACTGAAATCATTACAAATTACTTTATGAATTATAAAACTGCTTTTTTACAGTACTTGTTTTGTATTCAATGACAAATAAATCTTTTTTCCCGAAGTTTTTCCTATTTCATAAATTGCATCTTGCGATGTTTAAAACTATAGCTAATCACTAACGTGACCTACTGTAGTATTCAAAATTGTTTAAACTTCATATTTATTCTGTTCTGTACAGCCCATTATAACTTAGATTTAAGATATGCATCGATATGTAATCAGCAGAAATGACTCGGGAATTAAAGGGTTAAAACACTATAATTAAAAGTTAAAATGACATAAAAATCGTATGTTGTTAAATATAGCTAATCACTAACGTGACCTACTGTAGTAATCAAAATTGTTTAAACTTCATATTTATTTAGTTCTTTGCAATTCATAATAACTTAGATTTTAGATATGCATTGATATGTAATCAGCAGAAATGGCTAGGGGATTAAAGGGTTAAAAGACTATTACTAAAAGTTAATATGACATAAAAATTGTATATGGTTAATTATAGCTAATCAATAACGTGATCTACTGTAGTATTTAAAATTGTTTAAACTATATTTATTTAGTTCTGTGCAGTCCATAATAACTTAGATTTTAGATATGAATTGATAAGTAATCAGCAGAAATGGCTCAGAAATTAAAGGGTTAAAACACTAAAATTAAAAGTTAATATGACACAAAAATCGTATGTAGTTAACTATAGCTAATCACTAAGATGACCTACTGTAGTATTCAAAATTGTTTAAACTTCATATTTATTCGCTTATGTGCAGTCATAATAAAGATTAGATATCATTGATAAATCAGCAGAAATATCACGAATTAAAGGATTAAAACAATATAAAAGTTAATATGACATAAAAATTGTATATGGTTAATTATAGCTAATCAATAACGTGATCTACTGTAGTATTTAAAATTGTTTAAACTATATTTATTTGGTTCTGTGCAGTCCATAATAATTGAGATTTAAGATATTCATTGATTATTAATCAGCAGAAATGGCTCAGGAATTAAAGGGTTAAAACACTAAAATTAAAAGTTAATATGACACAAAAATCGTATGTAGTTAACTATAGCTAATCACTAAGATGACCTACTGTAGTATTCAAAATTGTTTAAACTTCATATTTATTCGCTTATGTACAGTCTATAATAGTTGAGATTTAGGATATGCGTTGATATGCAATCAGCAGAAATGGTTCAGGAATTAAAGGATTAAAACACTATAATTGAAAATTAATATGACATAAAATGTAAATATGTTAATATAGCTAATCAATAACGACCTACTGTAGTATTTAAAATTGTTTAAACTATATTTATTTGGTTCTGTGCAGTCCATAATAATTGAGATTTAAGATATTCATTGATTATTAATCAGCAGAAATGGCTCAGGAATTAAAGGGTTAAAATACTATTATCAAAAATTAATATCACATAAAAATCTAATATGGTTATTATATAGTATCTATCAATAAAAAAGCAACTAAATTGTATTAAATATTATTGATTTTAACCCATATCGGACCTCTGTCCTATAAATAGGAAAGCAAATAATATTCCATTGAATAATAAAGTTATAAATATTTTCTGAAGATTTTATTAACCTTTAAAATAAACACATTTTATCAAAGTAACAAAAAAAAACTGAGAAATCAAATTATATTGTATTTTAAAATTCATTTTCAGCAACCTCTTAAAAATTGTCATTTTTTAATCTTTAATTTTATGTATATTATTAATTTTTTCAAACATTGTTGATTACTTAGTTTAAAAAACATATTAATAATTATAAATAGTTAAAAATATATTTTACACTTATTTTTAAGTATAAAAAAGCAAAATTTAGACGAGCCAAGATTATTTTTATGAATTCAATATTTCATAGACATTATTTACTTATCTTAAAAAATTAATCACATGTGAACAATAAATATATGTCTATCTATTAGCAGAAGGAGATTGCAAAATAAACTTATTTTACAGAGTCAATAATGCCTAAAAAAAAACAAATATTTAAAATGTAATGTTATTTGTTTAGACTTTCACAAAATTTAATCAGCCTATATTAATAATATCAGCCAATAATGTAAAATATTTGTTAAATTTTAGTAGTGTATTGGACCGATGTCCTATTTATAGGACAGTCAATTACATAAAAAATTAAAATTATTTTTTTCTAAATTTTCGTTTTATATACTTAGTTACACCATATTAATTATATGAATTAAGTTTTAATAACTTACAGAAATATTTAGTTGGTGTGGTACAATATGGGTTAAATTTTATCTAATGAATTCTCTTTTAGTAGTAATATGTCCATTTTCTTTTCGAGTTTTCGTAATAACTAAAAACCTTTTATAAGAAAACTGTGTATTAGTAATAGCTAATATTGAAAATATTGGTATTTACTGGTATAATAATTTACCGCTTTATCTACATACGTAATAACATAATTAGACTATTAATATTACATAATTAGACTATAGGCAACTGAATTGTTTTGCAGAATCAAAATATCACAATTATTAGAATTTTGATTTTTAACAAGAGAAGTATAAACAATGTATATATGATTAACAATATGTAGTTTACATTCATTAAAATACTCAACAAGTACATTGATTTTTATGGCAGTAAAAAGAATGAAATTGTTAATATTATCAAGTAATGCCCTTAAGTTGTGATGAAAAGTTTCAAAACCATATTTAGTATTTAATAACAAGGTATCTCTGAGACTTTTCTCTTCGATTAATTTTAAATCACCTCTAATTATATGTCCAAGGTCAATATTCCAATAAGGAAGATGTTTAATTTTGTCACGATTACATGTAGCATTTCTATCCACACGCCTAGAATCTAAGTTATATTTATAAATTTTAAGATTAAAAGATGTATCATATTTAAAACTAGTCTTTATTTTTATACTTTTCGGCAAAAGATTCTTCTTAAACTTAATAGATTCCTAGAATTCCCCATAAAAATTTAATTAGAAGGGATGGAATATTGAGAGGACAAGCCCTCCTACTCTTATGTTAAAAGAAATTAAAATTTGAGAAAATTTCAGTTTCGGAGAAGAAATATCTCTATTTTTCCTTAATAAATCACTACTATGAGTACACAATTCTATCTAAACATTATGAAAGTTAATGGATGAGACATTAAATGTTATTTATATAATCGAATAGAAAGAATGCAATTGTTGTTCAGCGAATATTTTCAATTGTTTCAGGAAGTTTTAAAAGAACAACAAATAACTTTTTCTATACTGAATGTAAAGATAACGGAGTTAAAACTAAATGTCGAAAGAATCAATACATCTATAATTTTACAAATAGAGAAATGAACACATGACTTTCTACTGTGTGGTCATGACATAATACCACTGGTAAAAATATACACTACTAACTCAGGCACACTAAAATGTCAATAAAAATAAATATTTTATGTACAAAAAATAAAAACACATTTTAAGAAAACTAGACGACACATGTTAAAAATTGAGTGGTACTTTCCTATTTAACGACATGGAATATATATTATTTATACACACATGTAAACATGATGTAGAAATAATGTAACCTTGGTCTAGTGTTTGAGAAAGATGAAATTAAAAGTCATTAAAAAACACATATATAAATATGTCTTGATTAAATGATTTTATATATTAAATGCCTAAGGAATATAACTGGAATACAACTTATCATTTGTAGATATCGAAGACTGCTCTCGAGTCGGCGCCGACCCTAAAAACAATATGACATTGATTTTTCTCTTTCTCGTGTCGCTCCAAAAAATGTCTATCCCCTAAGCAGCGTATACCAGCAGCGTTTACTCTCTTCTCTCCTCTGGTAACAACCTTGTCTCTAAAAAAATCAGACTGCCCAGTGGAGAAAAAAACATGGGTCCACTCCCGAACAAAGGAGTCATAATCCCGAAAAACCAACGGGCCCTTCTATTGGTTGGGAGAAAATTGAAGTTTTTTCTAGTTCAAGCTGGTCCTGTACTGCATGTCATTGACGATGGCTTACGAGAAGGGGTAAAAAAGCTGAATCGAATGTAACTTATTGTTACACCATGCTATAAAATATATTGCTTGTGTTATTGTGATTGATGTTCACACAGTAAGAAAAAGAAAATTAGCTTCTATTTGATATAAAATAATGTCTAATTAATAAATTTCAAAAGTTAAATTTCTGGAAAAGCGGATTTTTTGTTTTCATCCGAGATGCATGTGTTTTAAGTTTTTATTTAACCTTTTATTTATTATTCCAAAATTATCTAATTTTTATAAGATTAAAACCTTATTAAGTGTGTAAGAAAATTTTATTCGAATTTAAACAGATATATTTTATATCGAAACAATACAGGCTGTAGAGCTGAAGACTCTAAGGTTGAAGGTATTATATCCTTCATATTAATCTATTCAAGATTTATAAAGAAACAGTAGTTGTGTCAGTAGTATAATATATTTATTTTAGAACACTGCTGTTTTTTAAATATCCTCCTCTCGACTCTGCGTCGGTCTAAAAAATGGCGTTGAATTTCCTTTTTCTAGTGTCGCTCCAAAATGTCTATCCCGCAAGCAACGGATGCCATCAACGCTCACCCTCTTCTCTCCTCGGGTAACAACCTTGTCCTTTAAAAAAATCAGTCAGCCCCGTGGAGCAAAAAACTGGGGTCCATTCAAGAACGGAAGGGTCAGAATCCCCCCCCAAACCAACGGGCCCTTCTATTGGTTGGGAGAAGTCTGAAGTTTCTACTAGTTCAAACCGGTCCTGTTCTGTATGTCTTTGACAAAGGCTTACGAAAAGGGGTAAAAAAAAAAAAGCTGAACCGAAAGTAACTTATTGTTACACACGAATGCATGCAATAGGCGCTGCATACTTCGGTAGGGAAGCCTGTCTGCGTCTACCAGACGTCTTCTCTGTATACTCAGCTTAGAAAACAAATTGGGATTCCTTTTCATAAAATAAATGAATTATATAGTAAAAATATTTTAAATTTATATTAGTGTACAGATGTATGTTATTTTCTTCTAGTTACCTTTATTTAAAATGGCACTAAGTTCGTTTACGTTTCACTTTTGTTCTATACCGAGTATAGAAAAGAAAGATCTAACACAAATACACACATGTTTACATACGTATAGCAAAAATATTGTGGAAGTTACACTCTACTAGCAGAGAGATGTTAGTATATGATTTAAGACATCAATGAAACCCAGTGGCGTTAGGGTAACACTTCGTGCTGTCCATAATCCGGTCCTCCGGCTGAACAAGGAGGACTGAACCTTTCATCCTTTTGGTGGGTAGACAAATTGAGGACCAAGCATGCTTAATCACTAAACTCTGGGGATTCCGCGTAAGGTTCATCACCTCATTGGGACATATACCTCACACCCCAGGACACTTGGCCTGGAAAAGGGAGAATGGTACCTTATAACTTGGCCTCACTTGGGCTGTAGCACAGATGAATTTAGTTTTTCAAGACATCAATTTGAGTATGCACAATAGAGAATGCACCATCAATCAAGATAAGAAATTTTAATTTTCGGAAAACAACACGATCCATTTCATTTTGGATTAGATTCGCATGCGAGCGAATTAGTGCAGTTAGAAAGCCATTCTAATTCAGAAGCAAATAAAGAAAGAGACAAACACATAGTCTTTAATTAAGAGATTTGATGAACACACAGAAAATATCTTTATGGTGCCATGTGCAATCTCCCAAGTTTAAGTTATTCTTCACCCGTAATCTCTCGAATCGGATACATTTACCGAATTAAGATGAAGTAGTAATTTAAAAAAATGAATATCATTTAGTAATTTATTGAATGCTTTTCTATCATTACACACACACACACACACACACACATACAAATGAACACTCAAAAGTCAAAACACTATGACCACCCCTACATTTTGCAATGGACTCGACTGGATGACGTGGAAGGCACGTGGTCAGTTGGAAGTGATATCTAATAGCTGCTGGAGAGTCTGAAGAATCATTCGTTCACTTACTTCTGTATGTAATGCGAAAGCTTGCAGATCTATGCGATTTTGATAGAGGGCAGATTATAATGGCTCGAACACTCGGAACAAGTATTTCCGAATATGCACTACTCGTGAGTTGTTCGCGATCTACAGTTGTTAGTACTTATGCAAAGTAGATAAATTACTGTGAAACCAGCAGTAGACGATATGGTGTTGGACGTCCACATGCTATCAAAAAAGATGTCTTCGGAGACTGTCTCGCATGGTGCAGCAAAACCGGAGTCTGGGACCTGTGGTTGTGGTAGAGCAGACCATGAATGCTACAGGATATCTGAACATCATTGCGGACCAGTTGCACCCTTACATGGCCTCTGTTTTTGCAGAAGGAAATGGAATGTTCCAACAGGACAACGCCCCTTTTCATAAGGCTAAAATTGTGTTGAAGTGATTCCAGGAACGTGATACTGAATTCTAGTTAATGTCCTGGTCGTCTAAACTTAATCAGATAGAACACATGTGGGATGTCATGGGACGGCAGCTCAGAGTTCAAAGTCCACCAATTCGCAATATCTCGGAATCGCGTAACCATTGATTAAACATTTGGTACAATCTCTCTCCGGCCGTCTACCAAGGACTTGTGGCATCCCTGCAAGTCGGGTTAAAGCTGTGTTGCGCTCCAAATGTGGGCGAATATTATATAGGTAGGTGGTCATAATGTTTTGGTTCTTAAGTGTATATATATATATATATATATATATATATATATATATATATATATATATATATATATATATATATATATATACATACATAGAGAATACACCATCAATCAAGATAAGAAATTTTAATTTTCGGAAAACAACACGATCCATTTCATTTTGGATTAGATTCGCATGCGAGCGAATTAGTGCAGTTAGAAAGCCATTCTAATTCAGAAGCAAATAAAGAAAGAGACAAACACATAGTCTTTAATTAAGAGATTTGATGAACACACAGAAAATATCTTTATGGTGCCATGTGCAATCTCCCAAGTTTAAGTTATTCTTCACCCGTAATCTCTCGAATCGGATACATTTACCGAATTAAGATGAAGTAGTAATTTAAAAAAATGAATATCATTTAATAATTCATTGCGTGTTTTTCTATCATTACACACACACACACACACACATGAACACTCAAAAGTCAAAACATTATGACCACCCCTACAGTTTGCAGTAAACTCGACTGGATGACATGGAAGGCACGTGAACAGATGGAAGTGGTTTTTAACAGCTGCTGGAGAGTCTGAAGAATCATTCGGTCACTTAATTCTATGTGTATTGGGAAAGAATGCAGATATAAGCGATTTTGATAGAGGGCAGATTTTAAAAACTGCCTGAAGGCTAGGAACAAGTATTTCCGAATCTGCACGAATCGTGGGTTGTTCGCGATCTACAGTTGTTATTACTCATGCAAAATGGATAAAACCAGCAGTAGACGACATGGCGTCCACACGCTATCAAAGAAAGAGGTCGTCGGAGACTGTCTCGCATGCTGAAGCAAAACCGGAGTCTGGGACCCGTGGTTGTGGTAGAGCACACTATGAATGCTACAGGATATCTGAACATCATTGCGGACCAGTTGCACCCTTACATGGCCACTGTTTTTCCAGTTGGAAATGGAATGTTCCAACAGGACAACGCCCCTTGTCACAAGCTGTGTTGGAGTGATTCCAAGAACATGATGCTGAATTAGAGTTAATATCCTGTTCACCTAACACACCGGATCTTAATCCGATAGAACACATTTGGGATGTCATGGGACGGCAGCTCCGAGTTCAAAGACCACTAATTCGCAATATCTCGGATTTGCGTAACCATTGCTTAAACATTTGGTACAATCTGTCTCCGGCCTCTATCAAGGACTTGTGGCATCCATGCCAAGTCGGGTTGAAGCTGTGTTGCGCGCCAAAGGTGAGCGAACTCGTTATAGAGGTTATAATATTTCGGCGCCTAAGTGTGTGTGTGTGCGTATATATTATATAATATATATATATATATATATATATATATATATATATATATATATATATATATATATATATATATAATATATATATATATATGATATATATATATCTATAATATATATATGTATATATATATATATATATATATATATATATAGATATATATATATATATATAATATATATATATATATATATATGTATATATAATATATATATAAATATATATATATATACATATATATGTATTTATATATATATATATATGTATATATAATATATATATGGTATATATATATATGTATATATATATATATACTATATATAGTATATATATATTTTATGTATAATATGTAATATATTTATATATATATATATATATATATATATATATATATATATATTATATATATGTTATATATATATATGTATATATATATATATATATATATAAGTATAGATATATATATATATGTATTATATATATATACATATATATATATATGTATTTATATATATATATATATATATAGTGTACATATTTATATGTATATATATATATATATATATATGTACAAATATATATAATATAATCATATATATATATATATATATATTATATATATATATATATATATATATATATATATAATACATACATATATTGGATGACGCTTATATATATAGTATATAAAACATTTATAATGATAGAGCCGAAGATTTATCGGCCTATACAATATTTTTATATAGTTGGAGACAAAGCACAACCAACCTACAGAATATTTATAGAATATTAAAATTATTTATGGCATGTCCCAAAAATTTTATGTAAGTGAAAATCAAAGTTCAATTTTATTTTTACAATGTAAGACTAAATATAAAATTTTAATACTATTCTTTCCGAACTTTTGTTTTCTTACGTAGATTTAAACTTTTTCCTCTATGCAGTAAATCGTTTCTATCGGAGTTTTTATTAACCTGAAATTGCTTTTAAAATGTAAAGTAAAGGCTCTTTCATTTTTAAAGTGAGGAAGACGAGTTTACTCTAAATCTATATAAACATATTTTTTTATGTTGATTTTGCAGTACGCCTTTTACTTCTCTAAAGTACTTTTTTCCACCTTCTTAGATATATGTTTACAAAAAATCATTATTTTTTCTAAGAATATATTCTCATTACCTTGCCATTTAAAGATTTTTTTAAAATAATATGACATTTTAACTAACAGAACAATCGTGCTTGAAGGCATTAAATCTTTTACCTTTAATCTTTCAAATTGTCTGAGTATGTACAAACCAATTTGTAAATATGTAAATAACAATTATTATAAGAATTTGTAAGTATGTAATATCCGGAAATCAGATTTAATTTTCGTTATTGGTTTCGTGAATTTAAGTATATGATGTTAATTTTTTTAAATGATTAATTAAACTACTTAAAAGTTTCTGTGTACAAATAATGTAATTTAAAAGACTCATTATTGTTTTATTGTTTTGTTTTGTTTTAAAGGAAAAGAAATAATTTTAACTCAAAAATTTTAGAAATTAAAAGCGGTGATGAATAATACACAGTAAATAAAAATTCACAATTTGTTATACTATGTCTTAATAAATACTCTGTTCAGAAGACTACTATATTAATTGTAGTTTTATAAAATATTATTAAATTGTTAATCTGGTTAGTGTGTAAATTTCTTCAGAATAAAAAAATAATTCCTATCAGAAAGATACAATTAGGAGGTTTTTGCTGAACGATGACTGAATGGTAGAGTGCTGCTCTTCGGTACCGGAGTTCGTGGGTTCGAATGCCACTCATGACATGGATGTACGTAACCGTTAAGCATCGACTTTAAGTAGTAGGTTTCTTAGGTTTCTTAGGTTCTTAGGTGTCTTAGGTAGTCTTAGGTTTCTAAAGTTTTCCAAGGAAGGTCACAAATAACATTGAGTTACATGAAAAAATTGAAAGATACTAGATCTGGCCAGAAGAAAAAGAAATATGTGAAAGCATGGAAACCATTCTTAAAGTAAAGCCTCAAAATTCTCATAGACAACTGAAGCCAAATTTAATTTTATTAAAAAAATTTGAACAAATAAATTAATTTAACTCTTACAAACATGTATGGCTTGGCTCATTCATTTATTGTTAAAAACCGTAATTTTAATGTTATATTTTTTAAAAGTATTCTGAACTGAGTCACAACCGTAATATTTTATCACACGAGTAACGCGTTTTTTAAAATCTGATAATTATATTTGACGTTGAAAATTTACAAACAACACAGTATTAAACATTTAATCGTCTTTATCATAAAAAAATTTAAGGACTCTAAATGTTATCTATTAGCTGAAAAATTAATAATTTTGAACCTATACATAAAATGTTCGCCTAAAATGTTTGACGTGTATTTTTTATGAAAAAGCAATTTAATTTGCCGGGCTAGATTTGGCAATAAAATATACCTTTTTAATAAAATAGCTGAATCCAAAATGCATACATTGTTAGGATAGAGTTTACTTAAAAACATCTACTTTACTCCATCAGAGTACAAATCAGATGAGAACACCAAAAAATCCGTTTGGAACGAGCTTACAAACGAGTATGTTTATTTTCTGTCAACGTCAATCAGGTCAGTGGAATAGAGTGAAAATTAAATTAGATCAGTATTTCCTAATTTACCAAAATCACTAATTTTTAAGAAAACAGCTGGCTATGAGGCTTGGAAACTACAGAAAATGTTATAAGATTCTTGTGAATCTACTTGAAATAATTTGAAACAATTATGCAAGTCATTGATTTCTTCTATGACAAACTTAAACCTTTCGTGAGCCATTTATTTCTAACTCCACGTTTTCAAATTATCAAAACAGAGCTGCTAATTTTATTCAATTGATCGAACAATTGAGAATAGCGCAAAACCGAAGCGGGAATCAGTCTTCCCGTCGTTTCAATAACAAGACCAATATATTATAATGGGTTTTGCTCTTCCCAAGGCGTTTTTTGTAAGATCTTGTAGGTGGGAAGTAATCTTCGCACGGCCCACGAATTGGTTAAGTAATAGAGTTGTTTAATCAGGATTTTGTTTTCATTACGAAGTTTGAACTATAATTGAGAAATATTATAATTTAGTCACTGATTTGGATTGTTTAAGTATTTATTAATATATAAGTATAAATGTAAGGAAAACTTTCAGAGTTTTTCAAAACTTAAATCAAGGGTAAAAATTCCCGCGTCATTTTGTATTCTCCTTTTTAATCTCTAACCTAAATTGACCACTGGGGGTGCAGTTTACGCCCTAAGGGCCTGACCAATTACAACTCTACATGACCCTAGCGGACAATTTAGGAAATTTCCAAACAAAAAGCAGATGCACGACGTCGTAGGGCAGATATTTTCAAACAGATGTTGACCCAGGTGATTAGTGTCTTGTAAATTTAACTTCATGCTAGCTGACCCCTCAATTTTTCCTGTCCCTATGATGAAGTGGGAACCAGTCCTCCAACGTTATCTTAATAAAGGTCTTTAGCTAAAACGGTGCCATTTTTATAGGCCATGACTGCAATCACCCATCGAGAAGTCAGTTTCATTACAAATATATGTGTATGTGATTCTGAAATTTAAAAAAAATGTTTTAATAAGAATTATGTAGAGTGTGCCTTAGTTAAATTATCATATTAAACTATTTTGTCTTTTATTAAACATCACTTTATGTCTGTATTATAAATTATTAAAAAAAGTGAATACCTATCAAAATAAGTAATGAATGATGTTTAACTATTGTATAATATTTTGTCGATCCATCATTCTGTGACATGACAAGAAAATGAGAAAAATAACTTTAAACAAATTTCCGAGTGACAGCCGAAGCACTTAATTTCCGTTTTTACATATTTGATTTCCTTCTTTAGAGAGGTTATTATATTATGATCTTTACCATCAATAAAAATTTTATGAAAGTATTTTCATTAAAAATTCATTTTAATAAAACAGTAAAATATTCCTATAAATTTTCTAAATATTTCTTGGCTTACTTTTAAGTAATAGAAGTAAAAAATTAATTTATTTCATATACATACTTGTTTTAAGAACTAGAATTTTATTTTTTATTTATAGTAAATATTTTTTAAATATAAAATGAAAATAGAGAGACTATTACATTAAAATTGAGGAAAGAATAATTTAAGGGGCCGTAGAATTTTCAATACTTAAAACATTCGTTATAACAGCCTTTTATATTTGGTTTATCGTAAAAGAAAATGTACTGTTGCTTTTAGTAGTATTGTATTTTACACGTTTCTTAATAAGCTAGAGCTTTAAAAAATCATATAGTTTTGACATTTCAAGTTATTTTTAAAATAAGAGAAAGTATACATCAAATAAAATTTAGATATTCTTACCCGCTAGGCAACTTTTAAAATATGTATATCTGACACTAAATTTTTAAATCAAGTGGAAATATAATGCATATTTTATACCATAAACTTAAACTTTTAAAGTTGTGTGATATTTTAAAATTAAAATAATATCTAAGACTGTTAAGAAATTAAAATCTTTCAAACCTTTTACCGTGTTAAAAATAAATTATATTGCCTATATTACTATAATTAAGGTTCATAGAATGAAAAATGTAATTAACTTCTAATTTACAAATTTGAAAAATTATTCAGCAGGTGTGTGGATTTCTACATTTTATATTTGGTGTACATATTTCATACTTTTAAATTACTTCCTCGTATAACTAAACTAGGTACGTTTCATATGTTTAAAGCTCTATTAATAATCTACAAAAATTCTAAGCTAAAGAAAACTTTATACTTCTTCTATTGAATATAAATATAATGTTATATAGTTTCAGCTCGAAAAGCTTTGCTACGTGCTAAATTTAATTAGGTGTAGTAGTAATAAAATATAAAAATCTGCAAAATAAAGTAAAACTTTGTAATCTTTATGAAAAGAATTATCACGATATAATTATTATTCTTTCTTTCTAATTACTGCTTCATATTACTGGACAAATCACAAACATTTCTTGTGAACATCTTATCGTGTTTTGGCGTAATTCATGCTGAACATACATAAATGTATGATCCAAGTACAACTGAATTTGATTTGAGCTAATATTAAGCTAATTTCTAATTCCGGGTTAATTCAATTTGTACAAATCGCTTTTGAATTTCGTATACTAAAAATTATGTGGCTGATTAGAAGAATGTTTCATTAATTCCAACCTCGGAGTATTGCCACCTGGTGGCGCGTGGTTGTGTTCTAATATATTGAGATTTTTCGTTATATTTAATGCTAGTTTTGTAAAGTTATGTGGAGTTGCCTAGAATTTTAACTCTTTCCATTATTCATTTTTCGTTCATTATCATAGATTTAGAAATATTTAGAAATTTATAGAACATTTTACTGTTTTATCAAAATGATTTTTTAATGAAATTACTTTCACAGAATATTTATTGAGGGTAAAAATCAGAATAGAATGAACGCTCTAAAATAGGAAATCATATACATAACAGCGGAAATTAAGTTCTTCGGCCGTCACTCGGAAATTTGTTTAAAGTTATTTTTCGCATTTTCTTGTCATGTCATAGAATGATGGATCGACAAAATATTAAACAGTCGAACTTCCCAGGGGACCCCCAAAAATATTCGACTTATCCGAAGTTCGAATTATCGAAGTTACCTACCATTCCTCTCAACTGGCACTTAAGATGGGTCGACATGGTTTAAATGGTTTGTAATGTGCCATATTACTATAGTTGTTCACATTTCAATTTTTTGATAGCCTATGTAAATAACAAGAGAAGAATGGGTTCAAAAGGCTTAAAACTCAAGAAATTTTTGCCTCATTACATATTAATTAGTATACACACCATGTAAATCTCATTTGAAAAAAAAAGCAGTTATTTTTATGGTTGTTGGCATTCACAAATCACTTAATTTTTTAACACTGTTAAATATGGTGTTGTCTGTACCTTTAGTAGTGTCCGGGTATTGTTGTAAGATGTGAATAGCATCCTGTGCTTGCTCGTGACCTTCGAGAAAGAAGGTTCTTGAAGGTCATGAGTGGACTAGCATTCGAAGTTTTGAACAGAATTGGGTTTTTTAACGGGGAAATCAATCACAAAAACTTAGACTTACAAGATGTTCCCTTCCAGTTATCGAGACAGTTTTTAAGAAAGGTATAGAAATGATTCGGGGCTTAATTAAAAGTTCGAGTTAGCGGATTATTCAACTTATAGGAAGTAGAGTTATCGAAGTTTGACTGTACAATAGTTAAACATCATTTACTACTTTTTTATCAGACATTCACTATTTTTATTTCATCATTATTCATTCATTATCAATCATGATGCAATGAAATACTGCAGCAATCTGTTTTACAATAAATCCAGAAAGTATCAGAGAATTCAACGAGTAAGAAAGTATGACAGAAAAATATAATTATTCTATAGTAGAAATACATTTTATTCATATTTTTGTTTGTACAGAAAATGAGGTTAATTTCAAATAGATTAAAATCAGATTGGTTCATATATCCCTGCATCTTACTCCTTTCAAAAGATAGGTCCCAATGTAAGACCGAGCATTTCTTTCTTACAGTTATATATTATAACAAATAAGAAAGGTCTAGAATGACAGTTTCACCTACGAATTCCGGCTGTATCTCAGTTTGGGGGGCTCGCCGAACCCAGTTCAGTAGGCACGCCAAGCGTGGACGATGTCGCTAAATTTTAGAACCCAGTTTTCTGGTAAACCTTGCTCTTCTTGATGACAAAGCTAACAATTTCTAGCAGTAATTTGTACCGTAATTGATTACTTTTTAATCTTTTGATACCTTTAAAATAATTTCATTAAATAGCAACAGTATTTTATAAATATGACTAAATATTTTATAAGCATAATTGCCTAAATATAACCAACTAATGCTTATAGTTTTATTAATTTGCACCTAATGTAAAAATTCCGCACTGTTTAGTTCAATAAATAATACAAAAACGCCTTTAAATACATTAAAACTCAAATTTAAATTTGTATTCCTCTTAACAAAATTTCAAACCTTTTTTTGTTCAAAATATGCTTTGAAATTGGGTATAAACTTAATACGAAACGAAGCACAAATTGTAAACATCATTTGGTGACAATTTAGCGATCACTTGTACACAAATAGAGCCAAAAACATGGAGGCCGGTGCCCGGAACTGAGATTGTACCCGAATTCCCTTCTAATGTGTCTTACCTCTTCAGAAATACCTCTTCAGTATGTAAACCAAAGTGCTGAGACCAATAGAGTAATGACTATTTTTTTAATACATA
>CM063506.1:17312474-17314974 GCA_032207245.1 Pardosa pseudoannulata
AACTCGATGCTTGGATACAACAATAATTAACACCAAAAAAACATGATGGATCAAATTTCCGTCTGCGAAGCCTTGACCAAACGGAATGAAATCGACTCATTTCTTAAACGTATGGTGACTGGGTATGAGAAATGGGTCAAATACGACAGTATTGTGAGAAACCGATAGTGGTCAAAGCTCGGTGAAGGAGCTCAAACGGTGGCCAAACCAGGACTAACATCCAGGAAGGTTCTACTGTGTATTTGGTGAGAATGGAAGGAAATAATTTATTATGAGTTGCTCCTGCATGGCCAAACACTAAAATCAGATCTGCACTGTGAACAACTGGATAGTTTAAAACTAGCATTTGACAGAACTTGACCAACAGAACAGAAAATTGACAAAATTGACAGACAAAATTGACCAACAGAAGAGGTGTTCGCCAGGCCTCACAAGTCTGTAGTGACTCGCCAGAGACTCAGAAAGCTTGGTTTTAATGCATCCACCATATAGTCCGGACCTGGCACTAAGCGATTACCACCATTTTCTCCCATTCCAAAACTTCCGAAATGATAAGAAATTGGGATCAAGAGAAGATCTTAAAAATCGATTACTAGAGTTTTTCTCCTATAAGAATCAAGACTTCTATGAGAGAGGCATTATGAAGCTACCTTTAAAATGTCAACTAATTATAGAACAAAACGGTGTATATTTGACCCAAATCGGATAATCCGAAACATGTTAAATAAAATCATTATTTCCAGGCAAAAATAATGGCTTTCTTTTTCCCCAACCTTATATATCTAATCTTCTTCTTATATATTAAAATCTGACTCTGTAAATCTATCTATCTATCTATGTGCATGTATCTCCTCACACACCACTGGACGCAGAAGGGTACCAAAGGTACCAAAAGATGCGGAAAGATCCGGGGAAGTCATTTCACCCATTCGCGTTCCGACATTCCAATTAGTTCGAAAGATATTATCGAAAAACCGATCAAAATACCAGTTTAATTTTGCGGCATGAGCATTTCCATTGTTGAATTGGCGTCAAAAAATTACAGTGTTATTGAATGTTAGCCTCATTCTCGTCTGATATTTGGTAATCCGAGTAACACAAAAATATATCTTTGCTATTACATTTCAAGTGTAAATGTATATGTTTATCATAGTATATTATGTACATGAGATTATTTTCGCATCTTCTAAATGCTAAACTGTTATTTTTTAGAAAAGCATGATCTTTTTCTATTTTATTATCTTGGCGAGATTTTTGTATTCAATAATTATAAACTCGCCATGATTTATCAAAATTGTTTGCATTTCGCAGTTGCCATTTCTTAAACAAAAACTAAATGATTGCTATAGATTTTAACATTTTAAACTAGATTTTTATTACTTGGTAAATACAAATTTTATATTTTATCTTAACGATATTTTTATTACTTGGAAAGTTTTATTACCCAGACCGAAGGCTGGATGCGAAGCAGCTAGTACCTGGCTTTAAAATTTTAAAGCCATCTCACAGATACCTTAAACATCCAATGTTGTTGAGTTGACATGCAATCCTAAAGGTGTCCTCTCCTAAAATCAGACCACTAAATAGAATGGGATCCTCTAATTTTTGCTGAACCAGAAAAATAATTCATTTTCTAATTCTACGAACGAGCCATGTTGTTCTGTTTCTGATTTTGCTCCACCTATGTCTCATTAAAAAGGACTTACAGATGGGTAGGGATGAACACCGAGGAAAGAAAAAAGGTCGGAATATGCGGAACGCTTTTGTAAATAAAACCATTTACAAGAAATATTAGTTTATCTGCTTTAAGAGCAGATAAACTGCACGTAGAAAGTTTTTAGTCCCTTCGTAAAACTGAATAAAAGCTAATTTCTAGAATTTCCATTGTATTCGAATTAAGTATTCCTTAGTAAAAGTAAATATTTCGCATAAATTAATATGTATTACATAAACCTTACTCAAGTTTCACCGAGGAACAAAAACTATTTCACACAACTGATTATTTTTTACATGCATTATATTTCGTACAAGTAAGTACAAGTAAAAATTCCCCTTGTATTTTCAAATAAAACATACAGTCTAAATATCTCAAACATTACAGAGATAATAAAAAGAGAAAGACATTATTGGTCATTATAAAGGCAGATTAATTATTCAAAAGGGGAGATCATCTAGAAATTCATTTAGGTAATTTAATTCACTTCAAATGGCAATTTTAAGCACGAGAAAGGATTTATGTGCTGCCTCTAATATGTTCGTGGAAAGGTAAAGTAGAACTGCAGATTCTGTTGATGCAGAAATATGTTCAATATCGCTGGAAAATTGTAAAGGTATCAAAACGCTGCAGGCTACACTTAGATATAAGAATGTAACATACTAAATAAACATCCTAAATAATTAAATAGCATATAAAAATAGTATATTTATTTTTTCAGTGATAATAATTGGTTTTTCTATCGACAATATGTATTTATAAAGCTAGAACAGATAAATCTACTTC
>CM063506.1:17322474-17327474 GCA_032207245.1 Pardosa pseudoannulata
TTGGAATAAAACATACATGTGAAAATGCTGCCTAATAAGAAACAGAAATTACTGAAATTTAATACATGACAACGTCAACCAGACATAGAATTTGAAGTAACAAGAATTCACGACGGCTCTAGTAAATGATGGCAAAAGGAATAAAACCTGGCGTCAATTTCACGGCAACAGTAGGAAATGTGTCATTAGAAATTTCACACTGAACAGTCGTTGTAAATTGTATGCAAGGAAACTTCGATCTTTTTTGCTCACGCATCGATCACACATCGATTTATTTGATCCCGATTTTACCTCCATATACAGCTAAAAAATGTATGATTGGTCAACGTAGTACTACATTCGTCTCACCTACATATGGTATGTTGGCAAGTGAAGGCCAATGGTTTGCTATTGGTCGTATGTAATAGATATAAACGCCAACATAATGTTACGATGGGCAAACGATGGCCAATTGAATGCCAACATAAGGTCAACTGAATGCCACCGTAACAATATGATGCGCAAACTCAATACCATCATACTTTTTACATGAGCCATCTTAGTAAAAACAATTATAAATTTATGTTCAGAATAAACTGTCTAACTACATCACACTTTTCGTCGAGTTTAGAGATTAAATGGAGTTTCTTCCTAAAGAACTCATAAAAATATGATGCAGTTCTATAATCAGCCGCATGCATGCATAAAAACTATAATTGAAATTACTTTAGTAAGAAAGTGCATTTTTTTCCAAACTCGTAGAAAACTGGGATACAGTTTTACAGTTCACTGTGAACACAAATTTTACTTTATAGCCTTTCCGCCAAAACATTAATCTCGTTGAATAGCAGCGATATTTTGATAAACAGTGTTGCCACTAAGCATGACGGTGGAGGCCTAACTTTCTCGTTTGCTATGCACATGCGTGTAGCTATAGGAGGAATTTACTTCCGTGTTTCTAACCAATGATATACCGATATTTGTGTGAGAGTTGTAAACAGGAATATTTCTACTTTGAGCTAAAAGAAGGTGAAGATTTGAATACTTCAGTTGGCCAAATACACATTGTGCTAACTAAATGCCAACAATTCATTTGCCCGGTTCAACGTACACTCAACAAACACAACAGCAACCAACTTGTGAACAACAGACATCCAACGATTCCGTGGTTGACAGGTTATTTTCCGTAATTAATAACGGAAATAAAATAATAATCGTAACAATAAGAATTATTCTTTAGAGATAATTTGACTAAAAGAACTAACAACCCTTAATTTGGCTAAGTCCGCTACACCGGACATCCATATTTATAACTACTATACAACATAATTGAGCCGCTCAGAAGCCAATGCGGTTAAGTCCAAAACACAAAAATTGAGAAAATTAATGTTTTTTGATCCATTAGTTTTTAAAATTCTTGGTTTATTAAGATAATTAGAAATTTGTATAAAGTCTTTTTTTTCTAGGTGTAAACTCTGCAAAAAAACAAGATATGTACAGGATGTGTAAATAAAAACGTAAGTATTTATTGAAATAATGACAGCATCTTAAAAATTTTAGGACTTATACCTTTTGGCAGCTGAAAAAGATAAGAAATTTATGTAAAAATAATAAAATAACATTTATTGTCATACGTTTTATGTTTATGTGTGACAACAAATTTAACGTGTTAACAACAAATATCGAAAGAAGAAGAATTTAATTTTTATTTCAAAGTTTATGTAAAAAATATTGATAAAAGGTGGACTTATTCACAATGGCTTCTGAAATTGTTATACAGTATAATATAACTAAGAAGATTATTATTTATTTCATCAAATTTTCAAAAATTCGAAAATATCAAAAAATGGACTTAACCGCATTGGCTTCTGAGCGGCTCAATTGTCAGTGTTCGCCACAGAAGACATTAATTATCTCAAAAATGGAAAATGATGTATTTTTTTGCTTATTTTACAGAGATCCTAATGTATATACAGACATGGGAAAATAGCAGAAATTAAAATTAAAAAATATTTGAAAAAACATCTTGTTAAATTAAGGGTTAAATACACCCATCATAAGATTGTTAACTGTGTATTTATTAAAATATTTAGATATATAAAATCTTTTGTACATGTGTATGTATATGTATACACACATACATATATGAAACATATCGTAGCACGCCATACTTCAGGGATGTAATGTGGTTGAAGAGGAGTAGTCATCGGCGAAAAGAATAAGATTTATCAAGAGAACTATAGCAGCTTCTTTATTTAGAAACGTCCAACAGCAAAGCCCCTCAAAAAATAGTTTTCGGCCTTTTGTAACTTTAGGGACGCCACAGGCATGAGAAAAGGAATGTGCTTAATCAGCAAAGTAGAATGACTATTTAATTTCGCCAACAGGAAGGAGAATTTTCTAAGACAAAAGAGTTTAACTCGAAGAAGCTACTATGAAGATGACGAAATCGCGGATTTGGTGGTTTTTTAATATAAGAGTTAGTAATTTTAGTTTAAGAGTAGAGTATTAAATTTTTACATTACATATGCACACACACACACACACACACACACACACACACATATATATATATATATATATATATATATATATATATATATATATATATATATATATATATATATATATATATATATATATATATATATATATATATATATATATGAATATTTGCTATGCATTCCAAGTAGGTTCAATATACCTTGAGGGAATTTTGCATGGGGGTTAAAGCAAAGATTGAGACGATTTCATGTCAAATAGTTTAGGTCAAAATAACAGGAAGTAAAATGCGCTTTATTTATTATTTTTTATTTATTTTTTATGTACTCTCTTAGGTTTGGCAACCGTATGTTATTATATGCCATACACATGTTCTTTTAATGGCGTGCAACAATAGTTAAAATATTTAATTTAAAGTAACTTAATTTATTTATATTGTTTAAAGTGTGTTTTAAGATGATATAAATTTGAGTGGTTTAATTTTTATGCAACACTTCGTTTATTTTCGAAATATTTAACTCTTGGATTTCGAATTAACTTCCTTGAATTAACTTCCTTGAATATTTCTTTCCTTTTAATTTTATTTCACCTTTTTTTCAAATGCTAAATATATGCAGTTCCTAAGAGTAACAGACGACTCATTAGAAAATTAAAATTACTAAGGTAAAATAACGTATTTACCTTTATAAATCATGAAGTCTAGTTTTTTCCAATGTTTATGGTTTAGTTTGGTTTAGAGCGCTATGGTCTACCATTTTGCATTCGTCGAGTTTAGAGATTAAATGGAGTTTCTTCCTAAAGAACTCATAAAAATATGATGCAGTTCTATAATCAGCCGCATGCATGCATAAAAACTATAATTGAAATTACTTTAGTAAGAAAGTGCATTTTTTTCCAAACTCGTAGAAAACTGGGATACAGTTTTACAGTTCACTGTGAACACAAATTTTACTTTATAGCCTTTCCGCCAAAACATTAATCTCGTTGAATAGCAGCGATATTTTGATAAACAGTGTTGCCACTAAGCATGACGGTGGAGGCCTAACTTTCTCGTTTGCTATGCACATGCGTGTAGCTATAGGAGGAATTTACTTCCGTGTTTCTAACCAATGATATACCGATATTTGTGTGAGAGTTGTAAACAGGAATATTTCTACTTTGAGCTAAAAGAAGGTAAAGATTTGAATACATCAGTTGGCCAAATACACATTGTGCTAACTAAATGCCAACAATTCATTTGCCCGGTTCAACGTACACTCAACAAACACAACAGCAACCAACTTGTGAACAACAGACATCCAACGATTCCGTGGTTGACAGGTTATTTTCCGTAATTAATAACGGAAATAAAATAATAATCGTAACAATAAGAATTATTCTTTAGAGATAATTTGACTAAAAGAACTAACAACCCTTAATTTGGCTAAGTCCGCTAGACCGGACATCCATATTTATAACTACTATACAACATAATTGAGCCGCTCAGAAGCCAATGCGGTTAAGTCCAAAACACAAAAATTGAGAAAATTAATGTTTTTTGATCCATTAGTTTTTAAAATTCTTGGTTTATTAAGATAATTAGAAATTTGTATAAAGTCTTTTTTTTTTCTAGGTGTAAACTCTGCAAAAAAAAAACAAGATATGTACAGGATGTGTAAATAAAAACGTAAGTATTTATTGAAATAATGACAGCATCTTAAAAATTTTAGGACTTATACCTTTTGGCAGCTGAAAAAGATAAGAAATTTATGTAAAAATAATAAAATAACATTTATTGTCATACGTTTTATGTTTATGTGTGACAACAAATTTAACGTGTTAACAACAAATATCGAAAGAAGAAGAATTTAATTTTTATTTCAAAGTTTATAAAAAAAAATATTGATAAAAGGTGGACTTATTCACAACGGCTTCTGAAATTATTATACAATATAATATAACTAAGAAGATTATTATTTATTTCATCAAATTTTCAAAAATTAGAAAATATCAAAAAATGGACTTAACCGCATTGGCTTCTGAGCGGCTCAATTGTCAGTGTTCGCCACAGAAGACATTAATTATCTCAAAAATGGAAAATGATATTTTTTTGCTTATTTTACAGAGATTCTAATGTCTATACAGACATGGGAAAATAACAGAAATTAAAATTAAAAAATATTTGAAAAAACATCTTGTTAAATTAAGGGTTAAATACACCCATCATAAGATTGTTAACTGTGTATTTATTAAAATATCTAGATATATAAAATCTTTTGTACATGTGTATGTATATGTATACACACACATACATATATGAAACATATCGTAGCACGCCATGCTTCAGGGATGTAATGTGGTTGAAGAGGAGTAGTCGAAAAGAATAAGATTTATCAAGAGAACTTTAGCAGCTTCTTTATTTAGAAACATCCAACAGCAAAGCCCCTCAAAAAATAGTTTTCGGCCTTTTGTAACTTTAGGGACACCACAGGCATGAGAAAAGGAATGTGCTTAATCAGCAAAGTAGAATGGCTATTTAA
>CM063506.1:17332474-17337474 GCA_032207245.1 Pardosa pseudoannulata
CGTGGGTTCGAATCCCACTATGGCATGGATGTTCGTAGCCGTTCGGAATCGGCTTTAAGCAGTAGGTCCCGGTATCATTAGCCCTCGTGTGCAAAACAGTAGACCATTGCGTTCCAAACCAAACCAGTCTCACAAATGGTCAACGTCAAGTCTGACCTTGACTGTTGACAGAGACTTCTACTCACCACGAGTCATGATCCGAAAGATGTACGTTTGCGCAATTAGATGTGAGCCCTTCCACTTGCGTCTCGTGTAAGTTATTCACTTTTTGTACGACTATAGTTACCCCCTCATAGTTAAAGATTTTAATTCAGTAAAGGTTGTTAGGCAAAATAAATCGTTAGTGCTGCTCTATCATGAATATAAAATTGTAAATAATGTTGATAAATCCCCTATATAATTATAGCTTAACTAATCTGTTCATCTGTCTATGAAGTGGTTGGACCTGGAATGGGTAGAGGTATCCGTAATGGATTCTAAGTGAGTTAGGGTTAGCAAAATTCAAAGCGTTGTATTTAAAACGTTCGAAATCCACCCCTTTTCTCTTTTCGAGCCTTTAATTTCATTATATCAAGCCCCATTTTAAGAGCAGACATTATAATTTATCAATTTATTACATAATAAATAGGTAAAAATAACATTATTTCTCTAGAATTATGATGTCATTCCTTTAATCAATTAATTATTTCTTATTTTAAATTATTTAAATATCACCTGCCTTATTTCCATACGTTTTATCACTGAACTTAGATATTACGTAAATAATTTTCTTTTATATATGGCTTAAATAATAGATTAGGTACAAATGTGATAGTTTTAAACTTAATTATCGATTACTTTTTGTTGCAATGAAAATTTTATCGCCGGTATTAACTACAAATTCTTTTCATTAATGTCTAGAAGTCTATTTTAGGGACTAAAAATATCTAGCTTTTAAGTTATATATCTTTGAAATTTAAGAAGTTTGTTCGTTTTTGTGTTTGATTTTTATACATACCTACACGGTTTGCTATTTCGCCAAATTGCTGACATCACTCATATGTACTGCTAAATAATCAATATTAAAACCTCTGTTGTCCATCCTATCATGTAATATGACAATATGAATTAAAGTTGGCTATTAACATACGGCGAGTAAAGTTTTTTACTGATTCCGTCATATAACGGGCTATACATTAATAATAAAATGTTAAGTTTGCATATTTTATGTTTGCAATGTTAATCCTTATTTTCGTCAAGCACATAACCTAGGTTACAGTTATAGGTAGCTCAGTTTTATGAGTACCTGTAATAAATTTTTTGTAGATTGTAACAGTTATATAACTGGTAAATGCATTTTGAACTATATTTGGAAAACAAATTAAAAGTCATGATGTTTCATTTTAAGATTTGAAATGTTTCCTTTAAAAGACTTTCGATGGTTTAAACAAATAAAACAATTCCTATCTTTCTTAAAAAAGATAAAATGAGAATTATTTATTAAATACAATTTCTCCATAAATTATGTATTGTTAACTGAGTGGAAATGAAGCCAAGATAGAAAATTTTTTTACTATTTATTTGTTTACACTGCTTTTAAAGATATATTTCAGTTTACATGTCTCCTTAAATGTCTTTTTACTTTGGAATTCATGACTTTCCTTGCAAAAAAAGTTCTCATTTAAAAACAACAGGGAAATCTTTTGTTAAAAAGAACTAATTATTTGCACAGATCAGTTTGATTTTTAAACAAATATTTGTAGTTTTTCTCTCATTGGTTTTATTAGTTTTATGACTGCAATTTATGTTACTTGTTTATTTTAAATTTTTCCCTTTCCCTGAAAATTAAAATATTTTTTAAGAATCTAATAAACATATTTTTCATACGTATTTTTTACATTTTATTTAACATTTTTATCTAAAGAATTTTCGTGTATATTAATTCGGAAGGATATTTTTTTTTATGTTTATCAATTTTCTTATTGTATCAATTTTAAATTCGTCTTTATTCAAATCTCTATTATTTAAACTTTAAAATTCCCATTATTTAACAATAATGTTATGAAATTACACATAAAGTTATGTAAGAAATACCAAAATTTCATACAGTCTTAGATACAAGTTAAATCGTAGTTTAACTACACGTATTAGATATTTAATCTTCGATGAATTAGTTTCATACACTATTAAGTGATGTCGTAACTTAAAGGGTATGATTCTTTAGATTTAGGATAGATGGTGGCACAACACTGTTAATTTGATGTTAGTACTGGAAAATACATGTTTATTTCCAAATCGTTTTGGACAGTTATTTATATATATATATATATATATATATATATATATATATATATATATATATATATATATATATATATATATATATATATATATATATATATATATATATATATATATATATATATATATATATATATATATCTATATATATATATATATATATATATATATATATATATATATATATATATATATATATATATATATATATATATATATATATGTATATATATATATATATATATATATATATATATATATATATATATATATATATATATATATATACATATATATATATATATATATATATATATATATATATATATATATATATATATATATATATATATATATATACATATATATACATATATATAATATATATATATATATATATATACATATATATACACATATATATGAAAATATATATATATATATATATATATGTATATATATATCCATATATATGAATATATATATATATATATATATATATATATATATATATATATATATATATATATATATACATATATATATATATATCCATACATTCATATATATATATATATATATACATATATATACACATATATATACATATATATACATATATATATACACACACACACACACACATATATATATATATATATATATGTCAGGTCTAAAAAAGGGGAAGTTGGAAATTACGTGAGTTAAAAGCGATTTTAACTAGGGATCTTTATAATAATAAAATAAATGAAAAAGACCCATGATAGCGTAAGCTTTTAGGATAATCCGGTCAGGCATTAAGGTAAGCTTTTAGGATAATCCGGAAGCATTTTGAAGAACTTACAAACAAATAAGATTAGTCAGAGCGTGGACATGGAGCTGTCAACATCTATTCCACGCTTAGCTCCGTCACGAACAATGAAAATGGCGCAGGTTTTGCTCTTAGAAGAAACGTTGATTTAATAAACTTATTATTATCAGAAAAGACTGTTTTCCATTCGCCTTAACACTGGATTACGACATTACACACACACACACACACACACATATATATATATATATATATATATATATATGTGTGTGTGTGTGTGTGTTTGTGTAATAATAAAATTATATTAAAATAAAATCCTAACTTAAATGTATTCTGTTTTCCATTGAAAATCTAGATTCCCTATTGACAAATTCTAAAGAACATTTTTTTATAATAATGAAGGCGAACGCTCATTCCCTGGCACCTTGAATTTCGGATCGCAACCTCGTTGATTCATTTTCCCAACGAGGAATCTAGCTGTGCAGAATTTATGCCGTTGTTTTGGGACACCATGTATATAATCATCTATCTTCAATCTTAATGGTTTATATCTTTTAAGATACCATATTACGTAACAAAGTATGAAGACACAATATAAGTAATCACAAGATTTTAATATTAATAGTCACCTTCATTTGTCATTATTTTTGGGGTGTTGTTAAAAGTTAGGGGGTTAATTCCTATGTGTATAAAAATCATATGTCCATAGGAACATAATGAAGTTTAATATACATAGATAATAAGTAGATGTTTTATAATTGCACTTATTTTAGGACAGGTAATAAGGACAAGATGTCAAGATAATTTATAGAGAATAATGTACAGATATATAGTAATAAGGAAATCAGATAAAACAGTTCTTATAGGTAAAATAAGAATCTTAATTTTTAGACACGTCTTCGCATTTAAAAAAATACCCATTTGATGTATTAATTTATTGAAACAATTATTCAGCAATAATACTGATTCATACTTTTTCATACTTTTTCAACCTAATTTCATACTTTTTTTAATAGTGCATTTCATTTATTTTATCGTATGAATATATATGCATAAAGACAGTTAAAAACTATTCTATAAAAATCTCAAAATAAGTCAGAAATTTGTTTTCTCATAGCCTTAAACTTTTATAGTTACACTAAAGTTTAAACTATGTACCAAGTATTATATTTTAAAAGCTATTTAATTTTCCCTACTTACTCATATTTGTACTTTCCAGTAGGAAGAAATGCTTTTAAAACTATTTCAAGTTCTACTGGCATTTCCAGATGTTCTCAGCTGTAAAACACATAATCCTAAATTTTCTGAAATTAAAGGATTATATCTGTGGGAAAATTTAGAGGTGGAACGTTTGGAAATAAATATATTTTTAAACTTATGTTTAGCTTGAAAGAATTTGCAAGATTTCTTAAAATACAGTTATGCATGTTTCAAATTTAATGGGATTTATTTTTATTAGTAACGAAAATGTATGATGCAAAAATAAATATTTTATTAGATCTATTTAACAACATTAGGAAATATTAAAGATTTTTATGAACACAGAATATTAATGCATAAATATTTTATAAAAAACAAAAGATCAAACTATATATGTAAACAATAATAAGCTAAAGCCAGTTACAAATTGGTAACTTCAAAACCTTTATTTTAAATTTGTTATAATGAATTTAGATTAATAATAAATTTTTCAAATATGTTTTAAATTCACAAAAATTGTTTGGTTTTAATAAATATTTTAATAATTTTTAATAAAACAAAAAACATCTGATAACAAATGTTAAAGCATTTTTTAATTTAAAATTGGCTTATTTGTAATCAAATGCAAATTATTCTTTCCATTGATAAGAATGAAAGAAACTATGAGATAACTTTTTGTACTAAATATTCGAAAAAAGAAATAAATTTT
>CM063506.1:17339974-17344974 GCA_032207245.1 Pardosa pseudoannulata
TATTTATATAAAAGAAATTCATGTTATGCAATGTTTTAGCAGATGTTTTTGTCGTCTGAAGGTTTTAAATATGTTATACTTAGAGAAGATGCTTTGCGATTTTATAAAACACATCCAGTTTAATGAAAAAGCATTAATAGGCAATCTCCAAAATGTTTAAGAGGAAATTAAAAAAAGTATTACACTTGAAACATTTTGAAATTGCTAATTGAATACAAACTCCGTAAAACCCAACAATATTATTTTTAAAAGCTTAAAATAAGGGTGAATTACAAAATGATAGGTTCCACACCGTAAAATAATCATGTTATTCGAAAACTGTCCTTTGATAGGGAACTATGCTTAATTTGAATTTTTCATAACAAAATATCAGTTCATATTTTTAGTCGAAATTTTTAGTTTCAGAGATCTATTGTTCCTTTAAAATAAGAAAATAAAAATATATAAACAAAAAAGTATATTTTATTCAAAGATATATACACGTATTTTTAATAAATATTGTAAAGCGCTTAGCGTAAATTAAAAAAAAAAACCAATTTTGAACTATATTTGTCAGCAATCTAATTCTGGTGAAGCCGATATTATTCTTGTTTTATGAATTTAAAAGATCCAGCCTTTATTTCAGTAATAATCACATGCAACTGATCGAGTGATTCTTAAACAGTCACTATACACTACTGCATCACCAGAGATTTTCATGAGTTCCATGAGTATTTTTGGTAAAAAACTATATTCATTTTGTATTTTTTCTTTTTTACAAATTTCAGTATACATCGTATTAAATATGTAAAACGCAGTTAAAAAAATCTAAAAGGATAATAGACTTTGATTCCAGATGAATATTTTCTTATTATTAACGTTGTTCTTATAAGGAGACTATATAATTTTGTTACATCAAACATATAAGACACTGAAATCAATTAGGAAAGAATTTTTGATAAAATAACGAGACAATTTGATAAAAAACTGAGTCATCTAAATTATACTTAAAAGAGTTCCTAATGCAAAATGTACTAATCTATTCCATTTTTTAATCTATCTTTAGACTTTATATTAAAACAAAGCTTAATATCAATTTTCATTTATGTTAAATACTATTTATATAAAAAAAAGAAATCCATGTTATGCAATGTTTTAGCAGCTGTTTTTGTCGTCTCCAGGTATTAAATATTTTATACATAGAGAATATACTTTGCGATTTTATAAAACAGATCCAGTTTAATGAAAAAGCATTAATAGGCATCCAAAATCTCCAAAATGTTTAAGAGGAAATTCAAAAAAGTATTACACATGAAACATTTTGAAATTGCTAATTGAATACAAACTCCGTAAAACTCAACAATATTATTTTGAAAAGCTTAAAATAAGGGTGAATTACAAAATGATAGGTTCCATACCGTAATAAAATCATGTTATTCCAAAACTGTCCTTTGATAGGGAACTATACTTAATTTGAATTGTTCATAACAAAAGATCAGTTCATATTTTTAGTCAAATTTTTTAGTTTCAAAAATCTATTGTTCCTTTAAAATAAGAAAATAAAAATATATAAACAAAAAAGTGTATTTTATTCAAAGACATATATACGTATTTTTAATAAATATTTTAAAGAGCTTAGCATAAAATTAAAAAAAAAATTTAACTATATTTGTTAGCAATCTAATTCGGGCGTAGCCAAGATTATTCTTGTTTTATGAATTTAAAAGATCTATCGTTTATTTCAGTAATAATGACATGCAACTAATCGAGTGATTCTTAAACAGTCACTATACACTACTGCATCACCAGAGATTTTCATGTGTTCCATGAGGATTTTTGGTAAAAAACTATATTCATTTTGTATTTTTTCTTTTGTGTGGAATTTTTTATTTATAAGAAACCATTTTCTTTTCCATCCCCTTTTCCATATATCAATGCTTGAATCGTGTTACTCTTTTACGAACATGAATCATGCTTTCTTTTCAACTATCAGTTTTACTTTCAAACCGACTAGCAGTCGTTCGCATTCGAAACATTTAGTTAATTTTTTTTTATAATTTTCCCCTTTTCATATATTAATGCTTGAAGCGTGTTACTCTTTTGTGAACATGAATCATGCTTTCTTTTCTCACTATAAGTTTTGCTTTCCAATCGACTAGCAGACGTTCACATTCGAAACCTTTTGTTTAATTTTTTTTATAATTTTCCCCTTCTTCCACACATTACTGTTTGAACTGTGTTTCTATTTTGAGAAAGGGAATTATGCTTTCTTTTCACACTATCAGTTTTACTTTCAAATCGACTAGCAGTCGTTCGCTTTCAAAACATTACTTTAAATTTTTTTATAATTTTCCCCTTTTCCATATATTAATGTTTGAACTGTGTTACTCCTTTGCGAACGGGAATCATGCTTTCTTTTCACATTATCAGGTTTACTTTCAAATCGACTGGTAGTCGTTCGCATTTGAAATGTTTAGTTTAAAATTTTTTCTATGTGTGAAAAAGTTTTACATTTTTTGTACTCCATGGTGTAGTTTAAGAAGGTGTTTTTAGATTTAAGAGACTTAACAATATATATTCAACAGAAATGATTCAGCAAAAGAAATTACTTGACATGAATATTTGATTCCGATGCTTCGCAAGGAATCTCTGGTGAACAAACAAAAGTAAGTGCTGGGATTTACAATGGATTGCGGTCATTTCTCAATTCTCTCTGGGATAAGAAATCGAGGTGGTTCTCGGGTAAATCTCTTATTCGCGTCATCGTGTAGAGAAAAGTCTCCTCAAGCAAGCTCTAAATCTTATCTATCATTCTCTCCCCTCCCTGTTATCATCTGGCATTTTTCCGTTCTCTCTAGAACACATAGTCATTAAAAATACATCAAAGACAATCTGATTTCTTTCCGGTAGGTCTAGAACAAGAACGTGTCTTAAACATGGTTGTTCTGGTTTTTCGGAGCAAAACTTCTAATGTTTAATTGGATTAAAGGAATTATATTTAGAACCGTTTAAAAACAAATATCGCATCTGTATCCCATCTTTTCCATCAGTGGTGATCAATCTTGTTCTGAGAAAATCTTTCTAATGTTGCTTTTAAGAAAAATCCTCGATGAAATTTCCAGACGATGATTGAATTAGTTTGGGGCTATTTGTCAATTCGTAATTTTCAATTCTGTTACTGAAAAAGATGCTCGTATTTGTTTGAAATCAGCTTCTAACAGTAGATTCCACTCTAATTAATAATAACACGATGATAGCGCTCCAAACCAAATCAAACCGACAAACAATGGGAACTCGGTCATTCGATTTTAACAAAATACAAGGGATTAATTGTTTAACTGCAAAACATTTCAGAGGCGTAACGATAGCATTGTGGGGGGGAGACCTATTGAGCTACAGTTAGTTCTACTGTGTAGCCCATTTATTTATCTGATGTTTACATAAACTACCATTTTATGATAATTTTTTATTTATTTAAACTCAGAACATGTTTATTACTAAACCATTACTGGGGGGGAAAAAGATTTATCCCAAGCCTTAACAAAAGGGTTAATCTATTGAATTGACTGATTATTTACTGGAAATTAAAATAAACTGCATCCATTTTCTAAAAAATGCTTATGTTGTTTAACTTCTATTACAATTTTGATTGTTATAACAGATCACAATATTAATACAATATTATCAATATTATTACAAAGGCAATAAACATATCCTAACCCATAACACAATGGTTTATTGATCTAATGATTGACTGATTATTTTTCCCTCTTCACATAAACGACAACTATTTCCTGAAGAATCCCTTTTTTATTTAACGCTCATAACAATAACATTCCTTTTCATGTATTAATATTATCACAATATTAATACAAAGGCAATAAACATATCCTAACCCATAACAAAATGGTTTGATCTAAGGATTCACTGATTATTTTTCCCTCTTCACATACACGACAACTATTTCCTGAAGAATCCCTTTTCTATTTAACTCTCATAAAAATTATATTCCTTTTCATGTATTAATATTATCAAAATAATAATACAAAGGCAATAAACCTATCCCAACCGATAACACAATGGTTTGATCTAATGATAGACTGATTATTTTTCCCTCTTCACCTAAACGAGAACTATTTCCTGAAGAATCCCTTTTTTATTTAACTCTCATAAAAATAACATTCCTTTTCATGTATTTATTGAAATGTTCAACACTTTTTACGGAAATGTTTTTTAACTATAAACTTTTTAGTTTCTCGTAAACAACTGTTCAGATCAGGTTCCTTTTACGCATATAGCGATGTCAAAACTGTATTTGCTACATATATATGTTAACCATGTAATTTGATTCGCTAAACTAGAGTTTAAAATTCCTTAGGTAAAGTAAAAATATTTCAATTCAATTATTACATAAATATAAAAGAATTCCTTATGATGACACAGACTAGTATGTCCATAGAGCAACTGACAAACTGAAGACCAGTCACCACGACAGCTATAGAGCTGCAGCGTGGCCCGTCATGGTTCGAAGCTTAATGTGGTCAACCCCAGTAAGGAACAGGCACTACAGAGGCAAGTTCTGGTCTACCAGGGAAGACGTAGATAGAAAGACCATTCAGGCACCTATTAAGTAAGTATAAATTTTAAGTAAGTATAAATATTCTGTAATTGCTCTTTTGTGTCATTTAACAATCTTAAAAAATTTCGTGGCTATGAAATATCTTTATGGACAATGTGCATCGCTAAATGAAGAAAGAAGTATTAGTGTACTTCTAGCCGCAAAAGGTATTATCATTTTACTCCAGTACTTACCTGCAATAAACGCCTTATAGAGCATATGGGAGCTCAAAAAAACAGTAATTGCCAAGGAAGGAAACATAACAAGCTCCATTTGATTAAAACTTTCATAAGAGCATGACATCAGCACACCGAGCTCTAACAAAATTCAATATAGATAAGGTAACCCAGCACAATGAAGCTCTCTTTGTAGCAAAGAGTTCAACCCCTAAATATTATATTAT
>CM063506.1:17349974-17367474 GCA_032207245.1 Pardosa pseudoannulata
TTTAAAATATCAGAAATAAGAAACAACTCTAAGTAAATTAACGAAAAAGCGAGCTCCATTCAAAAGTGTGAAAACGTTATTCCATCGTTTTTTAACCAACAAAAACGTGTTGCCGATCGTACAACACAGACTTAAATATCCATAACAACCATGGAGCAAAAATATTGAACATATCTGTGTCACAACAAGAGTACTAATATGTTTAGCACTTGCTGCTAAAAGTGTCGTCTTGAGCTAAAGTTTAACTAAGTCAACTGGCACAAGTATTTTATAGTAATTATACCATAAGTAATAGCTATATATGAGAAGAAACTCATGATTTAGAATTTTTAACAGTTGTTATTATATTTGTTTCTCGTCTGTTTATTTAATTTTAATTCTTTATATGCTGTGATTTGCTTATTATTAGGTCAAGTTTATTAATTAGAATTAATACTATACTTGAGTTTTTATAACGAAGTTCATTGTTTTATTAAGTTCTTCGTAATTGAAAAGCTTAAAATTTAGTGCATGTACTGTATAAGTATTATACAGAAGCTTAAAAATCTACCGATATATTTTTCAAGGATGATAAAACGTCAATGCTAAAACGTTAAGTCAACTTAATTCAAATATTTATTGTTTGAATTTTCGATTTTAGTGTCATGTCTTCAAGCCCCCCCCCCTTCGGAAATCCGTAATTATGTAACAATGACAGCTGTAATGTGTAGTTATGTAGTATTGTAGATTTTTTGTATACATTTTTGTTAATGTATCTTAAACAATATCATTAAAGTGAAATGTAAATCTGTGAGTATTATTCTTGTGTTATATATTTATGTAATTAATACATTTATTGGATTTTGATTGAAAGCAGTATTATAATTGAAATATGTAGAATCGTTTTTAAGGTATGTAATTGTGACAAAAACTTTTATTTTCACTATTAACAATATTTTTTAGACTTTTTCAATAATAAATTGTTAATAATAAACACTGAATTTAATGTTTACGCAATATATATTACACATATTGCAACATACAGCTAATAAATTTATATTAAGAAAAAAAAGAATAAAATGTTAAAATAAACTGTAGGAATTATGGAAAAAAAAACCTGAAATACTTTGAAAAAAATCTTTTATATTTATTTTAATATATGAATTGTATCTCTGATATATCATATATTCATCGCAATCATATTATATAAATGTTTTGCAAAAGTTATAAATCATTTTTAGTTATTTGTAAGATATTGTAATGTGCAAAAAGACTCCATTCAGACTAGAGTATCTAAAGTCGCGTTTGTGATTTTTAGACAATTTTGATCTTTTGCAGGACTTACATAATTTTTGACCCATCTATTTTTATTGCATTTATTTGTATTTACATTTGTCAACTGAAAAATTTGCTTAATTTATGTTTGTACTTTAATAAAAAAAACATCGTTATATCTTACGAATCTAAATTAAATGTTTATAAATTCTTGAAATATATATCACAATAATCAGTTGATTATTTGACAATTTAGGATTTTATTTTTAAAATTGTTAGACTACTAAATATTTGAAAAAATATAACTTCATACTTGTCCTTTGAGCTAATCCAATTGGTAATAAATTAATGTTACTTTTGAATATTATTTAAGTGAGGCAATAGCCGTCCTTTTTCCTAACTTATAAAGTAATAAAATGAAGTTTCAGAACTCGTTCAAAGGTTTTTGAACATTGAAGTGAAATCATCCACTATCACGACTACAACTAAAACTTGATCATGTGAACTCATGAGTTCAGCTTCATCAAAACAAATTTCAGTTAGTTTAAATTTAAAATGTGCCCATGCCAACGAGCCTAGAATTGAATTTTTTGATAGACAAATTATCAGCTGTTAAATATCCAGAATTTAAAAGCCTTTCTTTCTAAACTAATTCAGTATATTATTTTATACTAAAGTTCTGAACTACTAGCATAATTTTGCCGAAATTGGCCCATTATGATAGTGTACTCATACATAAGGTTTCAGATGTTGCCATTCACCCAACAAGTTGGAAACTCCTGCTTTAAAACACTAAATATTTATCAAAGGCTCCAAGTAATTTTAAAATTTAACATATGTGACTTTCAGGGTAACTGAGCCCTCAAAAACAATATTTAGCTTCTGGAATTCAATTGGAAGTGAAAGTAGTTTTCATACCACGGCAAAATGACGAATATTGTTGCCAGAGGAAATGCAACTAAAATATATAAAGTGCTACAGGAATAAAACAAGCATCAAGTAACCTAAAAGGCATTGTTAAACAGTTATATAATACATACTTTGAATGAATAGAGCTAATAGAGATTATATATATATGATTATATATATTTCTGTTTTGGTTTCAAAATTATGTATGACAATTCTTACAAAATTGCAGCTTTTTTTCTGATTTGGGGATTTGCAGACGGCACTCTGACAGTGGAGTGGGTTTTTAGAATTCGCGAGATATTTCTATGCGACAAGATTGGCTGTCTCTTGACATCAACCATGACGTCGATTCCGGTTTTAAATTTTTTTAAATAGCCGAGCACCAATGTCCGAAGAGTTGTTCGGGATTTTTTTGACTTTATGTTCCTTGCTAACAAGGCGCAAGGTTCAGATGTATTTTGCTGTTGGTACCTCTGCATGCTTCACTGCGAAGAAAAACAGTCTAGTGTCCTATTCTAGGATTGGGGCACTGGACTCAGCTGGACCCCCAATGGACATACATTCCACGGGTGTTTATGTGTAAAGCTACGGTTCTTATCTCATATATACATATAATACATATATATACATATATATATAGATATACACATATATATATATACATATATATATACATATATATATATACATATATATATATATATATATATATATATATATATATATATATATATATATATATATATATATATATATATATATATATATATATATATATATATATATATATATATATATATATATATATATATATATATATATATATATATATATATATATATACATATATATATACATATATATATATATACATATATATATATATATATATATATATATATATACATATATATATATATATATATATATATATATATATATATATATATATATATATATATATATATATATATATATATATATAATATATATATATATATATATATATATATATATATATATATATATATATATATATATATATATATATATATATATATATATATATATATATATGCATATATATATATATATATATAATGCCGCATAAAGAAACTTAGCCAACGAGCTCAGTGGCCGAATGGTCAAAGCACGCGATCCAGACCCGAAGATTGTAGGTTCGATGCTTGCCATGGCGGTTTATCCAAAGTACGGATTTTTAATTTAAAAATGTTATTTATTGTTTCCTTATGTTCTTGAACATTCTAGATCTTTCTTTAATATGTAAATTAGTTATTTCTCGAATATTCTGTTCGGGTATAAAAGCTGATACCCACTAGTTGTAGGCAACTTCTCGATCTTGTAAAGTTACGAGTTGCTACTTAGCTTCAATAAATTCGTCTACTAAGTTAAATGGTGTGTTCATTCGAATTTTCGGGACAAATTTGATGGAGGCTCCGGATCTGCTTGGGAGATTTCCTAAATCTGCCCATGGAAATAAATGGATCGCAGTCTGCACAGATTATTGTACACGCTATGCAATAACTAAAGCTTTACCAACTGCTGAAACCGAAGAAGTAGCCAAGTTCCTGCTCGAAGAGATTCTTCTAAAACATGGAGCTCCTCGAGTCATTATTACAGATCGTGGTGCCGTTTTTCAATCCAGACTTGTTTCCGCTCTCGTCGAATTGTGCAATATCGATCATCGCATGACGACGGCCTATCATTCCCAGACAAATGGTTTGACTGAGTGCCTTAACAAAACACTAGCCGATATGCTGTCCATGTATGTTAACACCGAACAGAAAAACTGGGACGAAATTCTACCATTTGTTACGTTCGCCTATAACACTGCTAAGCAGGAGACAACAGGATTCACACCGTTCTACCTAGTCAATCTGGACACGATGTTTCCATTCTGCCCTGATGATGCAACTAACGATTACATAGCCAAGACTATTTCCAGAGCAGAAAAGTTGAGACAGTTGGCTAGAACGCATACTCTGAGAGCGCAAGGTAAAGACCTTCGAAGTTATGACTCAAGCACCGAATGGTGGCTTATAGTCCTGGAGACCTCGTATGGGTTTATACCCGGTCCGAAAGGTCGGTCTTTCAGAGAGGCTTTTAAGGAGGTATTTTGGTCCCTATCAAGTGTTGCGCCGTTTATCCGACGTTACCTATGAAGTGCAAGATTTCGATCCTGCCTCCCGAAAAAGAAAACCAAAAGACGTTGTCCATGTTTTACGTATGAAGCCATACCATGATCCGACGAAGCAGACCGAAAGTGAAGATGGACGAAATCCAGGTGCCGTTCTTCCGGAAGGGAAGGCAAAATAAATTTACAAGGGACTTTTGACACGTTCCAGATCTAAATAGCAGCGAGACGCTGTCTTTTTGAGAAAGGAGCAATGCCGCATAAAGAAGAATAGCCAACGAGCTCAGTTGCCGAATGGTCAAAGCACGAGATGCAGACCCGAAGATTGTGGGTTCGATGCTTACCATGGCGGTTTATCCAAAGTACGGATTTTTAATTAAAAAATGTTATTTTTTGTTGCCTTATGTTCTTGAACATTGTAGATCTTTCTATTAATATGTAAATTAGTTATTTCTCGAATATTCTGTTCGGGTATAAAAGCTGATACCCACTAGTTGTAGGCAACTTCTCGATCTTGTAAAGTTGGGAGTTGCTACTTAACTTCAATAAATTCATCTACTAAGTTAAATAGTGTGTTCATTCGAATCTTCGTGACAATATATATATATATATATATATATATATATATATATATATATATATATATATATATATATATATATATATATATATATACTTATAGTTTTAGACATATATATATATATATTATATATATATATATTATATATATATATATATATATATATATATATATATATATATATATATATATATAAGTATAAAACTCCCACTTTTTTACAAAGAAATACTATAACAATAGTTCTTGAATTTTGTTTTTAGTTTAGTCTGGTATTGTAATATTATGGCCATTAAGATTTGAAAGGTTCGTACTTTAAAAATACATGTGTCACCTTATTTCTTTATCACTTTTGCTGTTTCGTGATATAAATAAACAATTTTAAAAAAATTAGGAACATAATATTTGTGTTTTTAATGTAGTAATTTATAATTTAAAGTTATAAAAAAGACATGAGGGATACGAAGACCTTCGAAATAACAGATTTTGAATAAAAAAATATAAAGTAATGTTTTCTTCTGAAAAAATCAAGTTAAGTATATGGTTCATTTTCAAAAAGATTCTGTTCAAATAACATATTTTACTTAATCATTTTATTACACTAAAAGCTAGACGCGAAAAATCATGTTTCTATTTAAATGCAGATTTCATTTAAAACTAAATTCATTAAAACTATTTATCGTTTTAACATTTCACAAATTGTATTTCCATGTGATTTAAATTAACAAGAATCCATATATTTTAATTCTTTTCTTCGTCTAGATCGTGCATCTCTCTAAACATTATTTATTCCCCGTTATAATTACTTTTCTTAATTTCCTATCTAGTTCACTTAAGAGAAAATTTCACAACGTTAATTACTATCTTGAGTCTTCTGCTTAAGTCTCTATCGTTTATCCCTGACTTCTAAATTCTGCTTCATCATAAGATCTTCATATTCCGAGACATTACATTAAATTTTCCGAATTTGTGAAGGTAAGCAATAAAGAATAAACTTCAACCGGATAATTAGTAGCTATTTTGGAAATTCCCTCCATAAAATATAGGAGTATGTGTCAATAATCTACAAATCACTTTTAAAGAGCCACTTGTATGCGTTAATCATGTATGCAGATACTTTCTAGTGTCATTTTTACTACTTAATGTCGCATCGTCAAATGCATTTAGCTAGTTGAAACATTTTAAAGAATTTTAATAATCTTTCAAATGCACTAGAATTCACAGCTTTCACTTCTATTTATGACCACTGTAGCCATTTTCAGAAAGTTCTGTGAAATTCAGTGACTACAAAAGGATAATGCTCATAATGTTTCCTTTTTCATAAGCATGTTCCAGTAAAATTCTATGCTGATCAAATAGACTTAGTTAAAATATGTAATTTCAGTTATTCAGTAGATTAATTATAATAGCAAGCTCATAATGATTGGACAGCTCACAGCAACAGAAAATCCAAAGGTTATTTATATGGATACAGTAAAAAAAAATTCTACCCTCTACGGAGCAAATTATTATTTAAAATTTATATATATATATATTTATATATATATATATATATATATATATATATATATATATATATATATATATATATATATATATATATATATATATATATATATATATATATATTATTTATATGTATACATATATATATACATATATATATATATATATATATATATATATATATACATATAAATAAATAAATATATATATATATATGTATACATATATATATGTATATATATAAATAACTGTAATATATCAACATTATTTAACTTTACTATTTATTGAAAAACCTCCTCTGTCCCATTCTAATTCGATAAAATCTTTTTCCTTAACACTAGATTGCCCGAGATTTCTTGTATACCTATATTGCCCCAAAACAGTCAAAATGACTGCATTGTGAAAAAATAACAAATATGTAAAGAAATTTGTTTAAAATTAATTTTTAATATTATATAATAAAGGAGGGCGGAAGTAACTACAATTATTCATAAACCCATTTATATGTTATAGAAAAAGTCACCAAATTCTAAGAAATTGTATCATTATATTTCATAATTGTTTTTCTAATTGAAATTAAAAAACAGTCAAAATGACTGCCTTGGGCAATCTAGTGTTAAATGTCTTAATCAAAGGAGCGTCCTCGACTTATTTCCCAAAGCTTTCTATCGTATAGATGTAAATTTTCTGTCTATTCAACACGTTTCCCATATGTCGTCGGCAAATGGCTCCGCGTTTCTCCCGGATCTTAACACTTAATTCGCCGAGTAAGTTTTTTGTCCCTTGGGAAAATTTCTTTCTGTCTTTGCTATTGAGTGCACCCTTGTTCGAGCAGAATGATTTTTGTGTCTTTCTCTTGTCTGTCATTGATAAGTAAAGCTGTGCGTTTTAGCAACTCTAAAATAAAGTTTTAATTAGACTTGTGCGGTCTCTTAAATGTGGCCCGATTGCATCGTTATTAATGTTAGCTGTTTACCGTTCTCCTAGCTCAGTAGCCCGGGCGATCATAATTATTGTGACGAGAGGAAATAATATGTTATATATATATATATATATTATATATATATATATATATATATATATATATATATATATGTGTGTGTGTGTGTGTGTGTGTGTGTGTGTGTGTGTGTGTGTGTGGGAATTTAGTGCAGCGCAGTTTTAAGAGTTCCAAACTAACAAAATTTTAAAAAACCGGTCAGTCCATTGATAATAAAAATTAGAAAATAGCAATTTCAAACTCTTTTACATTTTACTACAGAGGGTTTTTACATTTTTTCTAACAAATTTTATTTTTTCCATGATTTAAATTAAAAGGATAAAATAAAACAAATGACTGAAATCAAATTGAAATAGCGCTTCAAATCTTGTTAGATTTGAAAAATATCCTGTGCTTTAAAATGCCACTAGAAAATTAACAGTTGCTGTAATTTTTCCGCTTTTGAATCCGATTTTTTTCTCTGAAGAAAACTACTATTATTCTATTATTGACAAATATAATTTTAATATTTTTAAGGGTAAAATATATTGAATTATTAATAAAATAGGAAAATAACTCAATGTTTGCATTAAACACTCTCGCACGCACGTACACACACACATATATAGAATTATACATTATTATAGAATCATGTGTCTGTCCATCTATATATATATATATATATATATATATATATATATATATATATATATATATATATATATATATATATATATCAGCCGGATCTTTTCCTTTTATATATTCTAAGAAATACAAGTTTTTATTAGAATAAGTCGTTTTAAAAATAAAGAAATGGTAAAATATTTTTGCAACGTCATTCATTTTCGTAAACATTTTCGTGATGCAGATGACTCTAAAAATTACATATTCATTTAACATGCTTAGATTCTTTCTGTGGTATTTATGCCTTATATTAATAAACCTATTTTATATATTTGTTGAATTTGATCCATATCCATGCAATTATTAGTTTTTATTATCTTACGTTCGATTTAAAAAAATCTACGAAATCTATTACAAAAAGAATTTTTAACTCGCACGTTTAAAAGATAATAGATTATAAATAGACACTGATTACCTGTCGAATGACCGAAATAGTGCATCCACTTTTGCAGTCTCTCACATTCGGATAATTGTAAGGCGATGCCAGTAAATTTACATAAAGTAACTTCCGCATCTATTATATCGGTGCGTTAGTACTGAAAATTAGCTCTTAAAACACCTTACACATACATATACAGCTAACTATGTTTGACCAGCATATTTTATAAGTTCACGATATTCACATGTAAATGGGCTCGAATCACAAATACATTTCCAGTTGCAGAATTCACTCGCAAAGTGGGATATTATCTTCATGGGAGACCTCATTTCCTCACCGAGGTTTGTCCATGGTAAAGTGGATGTACTTTGAATTTTCTACTTAAATAATTTCTTATTCATCTACTCTCTTTTCACCTTAAAAGGGAAGAAAAAAATATCTTAATATAACATCGAATTTCATCTGTTAAAGAACCTCTATATAGAAATAAAATATTTAAATTTTCGGTTAATATTTGTGACAGGGAGGTGGTACTTTTTGTATTACGGTTTCAGTTTCAAAATACTAAATTGTTATAAAAAGAAAGGAATTTATAAAACTTAATTTTATCAAAATATTTCAATAAAAGGCTTCGATAACTTCACTAAAAATGTCGGACACAAACTTTACTATGCATCCATGCACCACGCGTAATGCATCTGGTTTTTTTCATAGGGCTGTCTTTTCTTGTCCGGATAGTAAAATTGTTTTCGCCAACAATGTTTGGAGTATTTACTATTTTGTCTAGTGGTTTTATGTCAAATGTAGCATGAATAATGGATAAATCAATTTTAAATCTAGTTTGAATTATATTTCAGTCTTTCTAATATTCTTAATATCCAACATTTTGCTTCGTTACGTATATATTAGTAAATTAATGAAAGACAATTAATGAAAATGAAGTTTAATTAATCGCTTTAATAAAAAGACATATATTGTTATAACCTATTTTCAGACTAATGCATTCTTGAAAGATAATAAAACATAAAAAAGAGAAAATAAATATTTAGTATAAAATTCTACAGTCCGATAAGGAATTTCTGCAGATTTCCTGTCATAGACAGATGAACTCTAAATAAAAAGACATATAATGTTATAACCTATTTTCAGACTAATGCATTCTTGAAAGATAATAAAACATAAAAAAAGAGAAAATAAATATTTAGTATAAAATTCTACAGTCCGATAAGGAATTTCTGCAGATTTCCTGTCATAGACAGATGAACTCTAAATAAAAAGACATATATTGTTATAACCTATTTCCAGACTAATGCATTCTTGAAAGATAATAAAACATAAAAAAAAGAGAAAATAAATATTTAGTATAAAATTCTACAGTCCGATAAGGAATTTCTGCAGATTTCCTGTCATAGACAGATGAACTCTAAATTCACAAACAAACTACAGCCTATCATGACAAAAATGAAATCACGTAGGGGAGTAAATCACTAAGGAAACGCTTTTAAGTTTTTCTACTAGAATCTTGGTTCACAAAACAGTGTTAAAACAGACAGAACATTTTGAGTTTCCAAACCACTGATTTCTGTCGAACTGAAAATGTTGCTTACTCTTGAGTCACCGAAATAGCCGACTGCGTTCTTTCAGCATTTGTGTCGTTTTTACGTTAGCATTTACAATTGCTATTGTATTATGTCACGAAAGTTTTACTTCTTCATTTGCTAATGTGCTATAAATGATTAAAAACCTTAGTTTTGAGCATAAAAAAACAGTACTCAACTCGTTTGATCGTCGTCTGGTATAAACTCCTTACCTGGTTTATTGCTATTTGCTTTTCTATTTCTACTGTTTTAATAATGGTGGTGTTTAAAAGGTTGAAAGTAAATTTTCAGGATAAGTTATTAATCAAACAAATGGGATGTGTAGATATATATTTACACTTTGTCACACTTAAATTTCTATTATGTAACAAAATTTTCATTCTATATTCTTTATCATAAAGCATGTTGCTGCACAGAAACCTACATTACAATCATGGTAACAATATAATAGTCCAAAACAGAAGAAAATGGAAGAATTAAACAGTAACGTAATTACCCCCCAAACAGGTTGCACAAAACACCACATTTCGGAAAATTAAGTGAGAAACAGGTCTGCTGTTTTAATAATGGTGGCTTTTAAAAGGTTGAAAGTAAATTTTCAGGATAAGTTATTAATCAAACAAATGGGATGTGTAGATATATGTTTACACTTTGTCACACTTAAATTTCCATTATATAACAAAAAATGTGATTCTGTATTGTTTATCATAAAGCATGTTGCTGCACAGAAACCTACATTACAATCATGGTAACAATATAATAGTCCAAAAAAGAAGAAAATGGAAGAATTAAACAGTAACGTAATTACCCCCCAAACAGGTTCACAAAACACTACATCGCTTAAAATTAAGTTAAAAACAGCTAAAAAGTGCTAAAATAGTAACAGAAATTTAGACAAAAAATTAAAAACTAAATATCCTCTTATGTTTCGAGATCCATCTACCCTTTTTAATTCATAAAATCTAAACTGTTTTCTAAAACTATGAGAATTTTTTATACCAATAGATTAATTACGATAAATTGGGCTTGCTTTTTAAATAAATTGTTGCTATTTCTGAATTTATATATGGTTTTAACAGAGTGTGGAACAGCTGTAGATCAGTCGGCAAAGGCAACGATCTTGTAAGTGAGACGTTGCGGTTTCGGAACATGAGCCGGCGTAAGATCCGCAGTGTTCGTTAAAGGAGAATGGGGTACGTAAAATAGGTTCGTGGTCACAATGTCATCCAAGTTCTCAATCAATACCACTGGGGGTGGCAGGCCAAGCCTATGGGTCTTCTGCATGGTCCCTGCTTCAAAATTACGAGGACCCACTTGAGCTTAAGTTGTACTTTTACATTTGAAGTGCTCGTTAAAACGAAAGGCTCACTCCTTTGCCTTAATACGAGTAGCCTCCGTCTCAATCGTGTTTGATCAGATCAACTGAAATATTCAACAATAGAGTGTGGTCTAAAACAAAGCTAAAATTTTATAATTGTAAAAATAAATAGACACCTTCTCCAATAGCATTTAAAGCACTATATATTAGTGACTTATTTAAAGCCATCAGTTGTGTCATATTTACGAAAAAGTCGTGATTTATGCACATATACACACATTGTGGACTTAAATTTTCAACAGAGTGAAGATGAAGTTCATTCATATCTTCCAAACATATCATGGATTTTTTTATATATTTTATTTTATATAATTTTATTACATTCCTGTAAAATTTTTAAGCTTTAAAATACATGACAGGAATATCAAGTTTACATATTTTTCTTCTTTTCTCATTAGTAATCTCTAGTTTCTATGCTGCGTTAAACCCATTATCTTTTAAGAGTACGAAAATAATTCAACTTACTTTGTAATAATCGTGTATTTTATACTTTTATGTTAAATGATACGTCTGTTTGCGTGTAATAAGGAGTAATTATTTTAAAAGAATCATATTATATAAAAAATACTAAAAAATGTAATTTTCAAAATTTGTAAAAAAAATGTCATCAGTATTTTTTTGTAAATCGTTATTAATATTTACCGAGAAGTTTTAATTGTAATTAACATGTTAATGTTTGTACTTTATGTAATTTTTAAACAATTTTCAGTATTTTAATTATTTTATGTTTTACTCTAGACCTTAATAGCCTACACAAAAATATTTATTTCTGTCACACCTAATTTTAATATATGATTGTAAAATCCATGAAAGAATATTTAAGAATTTATTATAACTTCGAGTGTAAAAAGTATACTGACGTATTATTTTTTTTTTAATTTAGTACAATCATTTTTATGTATAAAAGTATATTTCAAATCCTTTTTTAAATTGAAAAACTGAACGGTAAAATATACTCAGAATAGAACTAAAAAATCTTTTGCAAGATATTTATTTTGATCTATATCAGTCAACAATTGAGAACTTTTTTCTTTATGTTTAGAATCTGAACTATAAAAAAAGAAAAAGATATTTCAAAAATGTTGTCAACAAGGAAAAGAAACCTTCTTACGGTATATTTTTACACTACCTCTTTTGTTAAAGTTAACTATAGTATAAATGTGGAAGTATCATATAAAAATCATGAAAAATAGTAAATGATAAAATTAGAAAAATATATAAGAGTATAGATGGATATATCTTTAAAGAATAACTAACTCCACAATAAAACATTAAAAAAGGAAAGTATGTGTTTTTCAGAAATCCTAAGATCATAACATTGGAGATAAGGAAAACAGCTGAAAATACCAGAGTAAAAACAACAATTAAGCAAAATTTAATTTGAGTAAATATTTTTGAAATCAAACGTAATTAAAATAATAGAAAGAGAAACACTCAAGGAGGACAAAAAATAATTTTGAGCATGAACCTGTAAAGTTTTAAAATCTCTATGAATACAAGAAGCATTCTAAGTTTAGCCATAGCTATATAGAGTAAGTATAAATAGTTTTAAACTATTGAAGGAAAGATAATAAGCATCCAGGCGAGTGCCGCATATTTCCACGTATAAGGCGATCTTTAGATAAGACAAAGTATACATTTTCAGCCAAATTTTACAATTTTACCATATATCCGCCGTATAAAGCGACTGCAAAATTCTCAATAATATCGTAGTGCGTAGATATACGGAACTAACAAATTTTATTTTTTAGCACCTTGAAACACCATATTGGAATTGTTGCATTGATTAATACTGCATACTTGTTTATGAAATTATCTCCTATTCTTAGTTATTCGACTTGGCTAGTAAACGACTAGTTATGCGCTTGGCAACATTGCCTTCGAACAACTGCACTGATTCCGCTTTCGCGTAGTGACCTTGATTCCTGCGGAAACACGTGTGCTTGTAACAAGCAGTGTTGCCAACATCAGCGGTTTCCAACTGATGCTAGTGTAACAATAAGTTACATTTGGTTCAGGCCCCCGTGGGTCTTTGACGGGGACATGCCGGGGCAGGACCAGTTTGAATGCAGAGAGACTTCGGACTTCTCCCAGCCAATAGAGGTGTCCGTTCGTTTGGGGACTCCCCCCCCCGCCGTTCTAAGTGGACTCCTTTTTTGTCTCCGGAGGGAGTCGGAAATTCTTTGAGGGACAAGGTTGTTACGAGAAGAAAAAACTGTGAACGGCTTCCACGTTTTTTGGGAGAACCCTTTGCAAAGAAAGTTTTGCTTTTTTTCTTAAAATCGACACCGACTCGAGAGCACTCTTCGATCTACAAATGATAAGTTGATTCAAATATTTGTATTCCTTAGGCATTTATCTAAGTATATAAAATAATTTAATCAAGACCTATTTTTCATGTGTTTCTTAATGAGTTTTGATTTATTTCTCAAACACTAGGCCAACGTAACATTATTTTTTACACCTAGTGGTCTTGAGGTAGGTGAGGTTTTTTTTTTTGTACCTGTCGTATAAGACGACCTCGGATTTTGGGAGGTCACTGTTAGGTTTTAAGTATCGTCTTATACTCGGAAATATACGGTAATTGCAACGGAAACAATTTGCAGAAAGAATTGCTAAAAGAATTGAGTATGAAGTCTTGAAAGATACAAAAGAATCAAAACTGAAAAAAGAAAATATTCAGCATGAAATTCTACAATCCGATTAACTATGACATCTATGACAGGTTCATTTTTGTCAATTTCCTGGCAGAGACAGGTGCGCACTGAATCCACAAACAAAACACAACCATATATGACAGAAATGAAATCGCTCAAAGTTGTAAATGACTGAGCAAATAACCCTAAATTTTCTCATGATAAATTTGGTACCCATAGGGGAGGAGAAACAGCTGAGAATGCTGATCCCTCGAAGCATCTACACAGCTGTTTGTGTACTTTTATTATTTCTGCCTTACTGGCGTTTGCTTTACTATATAGCTTATATTCTAGCACACAAGTTTTATTTCCTTTTATACTAGCATGCCAAGAATGGTTTAAAAATGCATGGATTCTGACAAATAAAACATTAATCTACTGATTTGGCCTTTGTCTGGAGTAAATCAGTAACAGCAATTCAGACTACATTTTACATGTAGTCTTAAATACCCTATTCAGTCTTGAAGTCCACCTTTGTGAATCTCTCTTTTTTGTTTCTTAAAATATAAGTTGTAATCATAATTAAATTAGTTGTCCGGCAAAAATGGCAGAACATCAATGATCACACCCTACTATGAAAGGCATAAAAAAAGAATAAAGTCGAAAGTCGTTGAACATGGACACGTTCTCATTATTTACTTCATTTTGTGTCTTTATTCCTAGTAAATATCCAAATGAAGACTATCAAGCATTTACCGTATGCAAATTTCCAGTGAAAAGAAGTATCATATTTGCCAATCTTATAAAAAGTTGTACATATTCTCACACATGTTTAAAAAAAGTTTTCCCACTAGATGGCATAATAAGCAACATGATAATTTCTGTGAAGACCTGTGATTGGTCCTCCTTGAGGATATAAGCAAGAAAGCAATAGAACAGTCAGTCAGCCTTTGGAACAGGCAGTTGGCCCTTCGAACAGAGAGTTGGCCTTTTATGGAGCAAACAGTCAACTTCAATCATTTACCTTATGTTTCCTGTATCTATCAAGATACATCCTGTTTATTTGTACTTTAATACACATATATTGAAGCTTTAAAAAAATTGTGTAGACAGTTCAAGAAATAAACATTTGTTTTTTTTTTATCACAGTAGTTAAATTAGTTTTTTGTCAACCTCTTTCTCTTTTTTTCACTACTGATCAACTCTTAGGTCTTACAAAAAGAAAGATAGAATAGAATTCAATTTTCAATTAAAAAACTAATCACATTACACGTTCTAATTCGAAAATGAAACAACCTCGCTGCTCCAAAAAGTAACCTAATAACAACGTCTGCTTCTCCTCTTTGTTCGCTTGACTGTTTCTTCTGGGGATACATGAAATCTCTACTACCTATGGATTCGGTTGAAGATCTGATCGGGACAATGTTTGTTGCTGCAACCTAAACACAACTTCAGTGATTTTCCAGAGAGTGCGATATTTATTCATTCATTGGTGTAACTGCTCAAAGACATGCATAGTAACAACTTGTAGAAGTAAGTGCTCTGAGTTATCCTCTGAACAATAAATCAGATTGTTTAATAGGACTGACAAAAAAAGTTTCCCAACGTTTTTGTCAGTCCTAACAGGAACACTAATTTTACACTTGTCTGACTCTTAGAGTGGAATTCGAATCTATATTACACGGTAATTATTACTTGTGTGGAGGACCACTATTTTCTACCCATGGGTATTATTTTATATAAGCAGTTTTGGCTCATATCAAAAGCTAAAAATTTGTTCCAAAATTACATACGATTTCCTTATTACATACGAAAAAAATCAATAACAAATTAAAGGAAGGAAGAAAATAATGATAGTATCGCACTAACCTTTTAAAACAAAGTCTACGAATAAATAATATAGATATTCGATTCCATTACAGTTACATACAATAACTTTCTTTTTAACTTACATACTTTCAAATCCAATTCTAAATCCAAATAAATTTTTTTCAAACCTTTGAATTTTGACAAACAAATATCAACAAACTTTAAGAAATACATATACTATACATGCAATGTTTACTTTTAACTAGAATACTGATTGGCAGAAATGTTTCAGAAAAAAAATTGTGCTTTCAAATGAAAATTTGGAAGTTACATCATTGAATATCAGAGTAATATTTTTTTTAAGAAACCATGGGGAAAAATAGAGAAAAATGAAAATTGAGTAAATATTATGGATAAGAAAACAAATTCTGAACAAACAAAACACAATGTTCAACATATACTTGTGAGATTTTGAATTAACCAGTAACCCATGAGCATCTTAAAGTGGAAGATCTACACTTCACTATATTTGTAGAACAGCTAAAAGAGTTTTTATAAATAGTTTCAAATATACTTAATTATAAATATTAAAAATCTGATGTAGACATGACTTCATTGCATGTCTGTTAAATTATATACATTTTATGATTTTGTATGATGGATCATCAGAATTATCATTTGCGTATTATCTTAATGTATCGATCGGAGAACTTGTTTCTTTAAACGTAAAAATTAGTTCACGTTTTTACATTTTTAGATTTATATTTTATATTATCATAGGTAATTGCACTTAAAAAATTTATTCCTGGTTTATAAAAAATAAATAAGTTTTTATATAATTTCTAATAAATGAAGAAATTTAGTAAAAGATCGGGTTTTTTTTAAGTTCTAATTTTTAAATAAATTAATTTCAATATTTTTTGATGCAACACATTTCTTATACACTTGACTAGTGAATCACCTAAAATCTTTGCTTAATTTACATTTGGTGAAAAATTTGTGTCCTTCAAAGTCACACACGATGAATTTTTAACGAATTTTCATTACCTTTATATCTAACTATGAGTGTAACATCGTTAAAAATTATCCAAATTTAAAGCTTTTTGGTCATTTAATACTAAATACTATCAAAAGCATTCATAATAATTTTCAACAAAATATTTTAAGAACTTTTTGCGAAATCACATTTCAAGTTTCATTTTATTAAAAATACCGTTCTGAGAAAAATTCATTTGAAGTTTATAAAAGAACTTTAACTATTAAAAAATTAAAATACATTTTTAAAATTCCACACACTTGCTTCATTTTTCACACTTGCTTCAAAACTTTCTAATTGCAAAGTTGCTAATTATTAAAAATACTAGAAAAAAGTTTAATTTAATTTTCATGAAAATTTAAAATGTTTTGTCCAAAATTCCTCTTACAAAGGCTTTAAATTCACAACTTCCGGTTCAGAAAACGCTACTTCCGTTTTGTTTTGACAGCTGTCACTGATGTGTATACAGCTGTAACTTTTCTTTAAAATGCCGTAGTGACAAATCAAAAACAGATTTAGAAGCCTAAAAGTTGAAATTTTACAATACAAAAATAAAATAAAATTATGATTTTTGGAAAAAAAGCACGTTTTCATCGCAGA
>CM063506.1:17372474-17397474 GCA_032207245.1 Pardosa pseudoannulata
TGAAATCTTTAAGCTCACTTATAAAATGAAAATTTTACGTTTAATTACGTGCATCATTTATCTTTTTTTAACATAACTTAGTTTTCGATGTAGTTGGTACTGGAACTTCTTCTTCACCAGAAGAATTAAAAGGTTTATTCTTTATTTCATAGAAAATTTTGGCATCTGTCATTTAGCTATTAGGTAACATCGTGCACTGATGTATCCGAGTGTTCTCAGAACGCTTCTTACCTTTCTCGGTGTGTTTGTATAATTTACCAGTATCAGTTAAAAATGGATTATTACAAAGTTAATTCTGATTTTAATAAAAGTTCATATAAAAGCCGTATTTTTTAAAATTTCGTTTTTCTTAATTCGAAATGATCAAACAATCTTGAGTTTTCTTCTATTTAATCATTTAATTTTAACATTTGTTTTTGCATAAAAAATTCAAATAGAAATTTTACAATTCAAATTAGCCCAAGTTAGAACTAATTCGAATGGCACATAGACTTGCATAAATCGCCGCATAAAGCATTTCACAGTATAAAACATTTCTTCACTCTTTATCAGATGTCGAACGAAGAGGAAAGCTCTCTTTTTGAATAACGAGGTTAAATTGTCCTTTTAAAATAATGAAGGTTTAAATTTATTTTAATATGTAGTTTCAGTCTCATTAAATTTAGACCGTAGTGTCGTGTAGCTCTCGTTTAAAATTAAGTATTCACCTATAATCAAATTTATAGTGGTTGTTTATTTCTTTTAGTCATAAAGACTAAATATTATTTGGGTTGCGTTGTGTAGATATTTTAAGTTTAAATTCAACCACAGGCTCTGAGAGACTACAGACATAAAATAAAAATAAACTAATAAGCTAAATTAAGAACAACGGAAAACAGTTTTAAAAGTAAAAATAAGTCCATTTATTAAAATTATATATATATTATAAATATACAAGATTTGGATTAAGTTTCATACGATTTACTTTTTAATATATTTAAAATAGGTGCCACACCAATTAAGATATGATAATAATACTTTCCTATCACTTAGCTAACTCTATATGTATATGAAAGAATACCCAATCTCAATTTCATATATGTATAATAATGAGTACCTTTGTGGGATCTTTTAGGTGTGCCAAGTTTGTACTCTTGGGAGCTCTTGTAGATACCTTTCGATTGATATGAGGATAATATGGACTCCGTATCACCGCTAATATGGGGACTTCTAATATAACTCAAGGTGATACTGAAAAGCGGATGAGCTGGAAACTTCTGGTCGTTGAGAGATGTCGAGGTGTTCCTTTGGCCCAACGTCTTTGATCCCCGTACTCTGTCCTCGAGTCCTGGACACTTGTCGTCGAATTCTCAGCCTCCGAACTCTGACTTCAACTCGACTCGACTCCTTGAACACTGACAGTCGGACTTGTCTCCTCGACTCGACTGCTCTGCTCCCTTCGATTTGACTATACTCTCGAACCTTTCCACTGCCGAAGTCTAACTCGACTCTCGAACACCCTCTCTTTCTAGACTTTCTTATTTTATATTAATTTCATCTTTGTCCCCTCTTCCTTCTTTTCGTCCAATAGGGATAGTTGTAAAAATTTTATTGGTCTCCTTAACCCCGCCTTGAAACCTCCAACGTGGAAAACCCTTGCTCCTTCAAATTGGGCACTGACCCTTAGGGACTCATAAATAACTTTACAAAGGTACATTCTTATTTAGTGTCATGTACGGAGACTTGATTCTAATCTGGAACTGAGATCACAACCCCACCCGAGAATCCCGTACAAGACAAAAAAAAGTGGAAATAATTTTTATTGTCCTCTCCCCTTTACAAAAGATGTGATGAGGTCAAACTTAGATCCCAAGCATTTTACTTCTCGAATTAATTAATCAATCTCGAATTAATTAATTTAGATCATATTACTGATCTAAATCGCCTCATCACAAGTAGCACTCCCAAAGGACGTTCCACCTTCTTTGTTTTCTTATGAATTTTGCATGTTGAAAATAAACTTTGTATTCAATTTGAATTTAATCTACAGTTTATTTAATGTTTTAATGTATCTCCTTTAATCTCTCTTTTTTAAAAAAAATATTCCAGTTTCAAGTGGAAAATGTACAGTTGAACAAACATCAATGTATTACAATACGTAAATACTTTTTATCTCTCCTCTCAAATTTTACTTCACATAAAGTGAAACAAAGGGAGAATCAAGCAGCTTTTGTTTATCCAATTCTAAATATTCTTAAAAAGTACTTTTCCTTATATCACATAAGTACTAGATAAAAACCGGTTCAAGGGCTTAATAAAGATTGATAAAATAAAACGGAAAATTCCCTCATTATATCTGTACATCCAAAGAAAATCATAAATCCTTTTCTAGTTTTAATTCCCAAAAAATATTTCACTTTCAATAGTCTGAGGAAAAACAAGCTTTACTTTTTGTATATTTTACGCTTGTTAAATTTGGTTTAAAGAGAAACAATAAATATAATTAATGTTCTATGCAATTTCTCTTCGTTTCAAGCCCTTTCATTTCTACCGATTTCGAACAGTTTTTCCTGAAAATTTTATTTTTAAACTTCCATTTCAATGGATTCACAAAGTTTACAAAATGAAACAAATATGTACTTCTTATATATGTTTATGTTATTTATCAATTGATGGAAGGAAAGTAATATAACTCCTTTTTGTTAACGCTTATCCCAATCTTCCCCTTCCCATAGCCTGAAGGAAAATCAGTTTTAACCATATATTTTACGCTAGTTAAGTTTTCATCCTAGAAAAAGTAGAGTGGCTAATATAAAATGCATTGAACTCTGAAAAAACAGAAGAAGAAAGCCTTTACTATAAATAATGTTGTATAAAATTTCTCTCCATTTTAACAATTTTCATTCTTAATTCTGAAATTTTTCGTTGATTAACATACCAAGAGGTGTTGGTATAGATTTTATTTAATTTATAAAATGAATAATAAATATACGAATTTCGGGAAATCATCTTTATCAAAATATGTTTATAAAATTTTTATTCCTACATAACATAAATGAATATAATGAAAAGTGTATCTCTATGCTTCATTTGAAAAGTTCATCTATCCAAAGTTTATTTTAAAGTTTTTTTTACTCTATTTATGGTGCATAAGTCACACATTTATGACAGTATTTTTTTTACTACTGTTCATTGCTTAAATATTTTCAGGAAGAAAGGACAGACTGCACGATAATAAATATCTTTTATTTACTTTTTTATTACTGTTTTATAATTGATAAATAAATATAATATCTATCGCTAAACTAATGGCATCAATTAAAAAACTATATGGTTAAAAAATAATAATGCATGAGTGTATCAATAAGTTACATTCGGTTCAGCTTTTTTTTATCTCTTTCGTCACCAAGAGCCATCGTTAAAGATAGGACCGGTTTGAACTAGAAGAAACTTCAGACTTATCCCAATCAATAGAAGGGCCCGTTGGTTTGGAGGTTCTTCATTTGGTGGTTGGGTGGTCCTCTCCGTTCTTGAGTGGACCCCTATTTTTTCTCCGCGGAGCAGTCTGATTTTTTAGGAGGACATGGTTGTTACCAGAGGAGAGGAGAGGGTGAACGCTGTTGGTATCCGCTGCTTGAGGGATAGACATTTTTTGGAGCGACATGAGAAAAAGGAAAGGAGACGCCATTATTTTGCTAGGCCGACGCCGAGTCGAGAGGAGACCTCCCTATCTACAAATGATAAGTTGTATTCCAGTTGTATTCTTTAGGCATTTAATTTTATAAAATTATTTAATCAAGACATTTTCTATGTGTTTTTAATGAGTTTTAATTTCTTATTCTTAAACACTAAATCAATATAACATTATTTTTACAATGGGATCATAAAATTCGCAAACAACTGAAAAAATCAATTTATTGAAAATAAAAATGGCTGAACCTTTATTTTTGAACATTTAAACTTAAATTCAACAGCCAAAGGGAAAATCTTTTACAATACTAGCATTATTTACAGGACAAAATTTAGTATACCGAATCTTTAAGTTTATCTAAATAACGACTCGTTTATTATACTCCGTTTAATCCGAAACGAAAATTCATATAGTTATTACACATCATATATAAGGAAGGTAGATCCCTTATACGAGGGCGAGTCAATTGAACGTGAGCCAATGTGAATATATGACAAAGTACTTTATTTAAAAGTAGTGTCCATGAACATTGAGACATTTTTCTCATAGGCAAACGAGCTGCCTGATTTCCGTCTCATAAAACTCCTTGGGCTGCTGATTCAAAGGAATATCTAACTGAATCCTTCACGGCGGTTTCCGACACGAATCTGGTACACTCGAGAATTTTTTTTCAGTTTTCCGAAAATGTGAAAGTCGCTTATAGATGATTATCATCATTTCGTGTCTAATCAGCTCATCAATCTGTGCATCCGTGTCGGGGGTGATTGCAAGATGGCTTTGGGACATTCTTAGATTGTCTTTGCAACTTTCACGTCCGTCTCTTAACCATTTGCTCCAATGCTTCACAGTGGCCAATGAGATTCAATGCTCACCGTACATGGCAGTCATACGACAACTAATTTCTTGTTGGGAAACAACGAATCTGTTAAAAACCTAACCACACCACGACGTTCCTCTTTTGGAGCTTCCATTACGTCACAATGCCCTCTTCAACCCAATGTATGAGAGTCCCCACACTTTCGTAAATGAGGGATGTATCTGTGCTATGCGAGTACGTCACATATGACGGACTAAACCATTTTGTGCAGGGGGGAGGGGTGTTGGCTCACTTTCATTTGACTCGCCCTAGTACATATCTTCTTAACAATGTGGGAAGTCCCGTAAATCTGCTCTTTCATATTTGGAAGTCTTCAATAGTTCAGTGTCAAGTTTTAAATTAAAACTTTTAGGACTATCCTATTACGTAAGACACACGTCATTTTTCATCATACTGAGCTTCATCCATAGAAGATAATAAATAACTATTTATTTCAAGTTGATCTACTGTTTTTTGTTCTTTTATTAAAAGTTAATATTTCATCTCTTTTCTAGATATTTTTCTCCATTTTTGCTGATAAAACGTGATGACTTCCAATACATCTTACTCCGAATAAGATTTTTTGCAGCAGTTTAAGGGAAATAGGGTATTGTTCATTGAGTTTTAGTCGAATTTTATATTCTAAATGGCAATATATGCCATTGACATTTACAGCTACGTTTTCTCTTTTGCCTTCCGAAAAGTGAAGAAAAGATTTCTTTTATGACATAAATGAGTAGATGCTACTACTTCTAATACCCACGTGCTTTGTTTATTTTCACCTCACTAAAATTGACTTCTAAGTTTCCGTATGACACGAAAAGAAGATACGCTCGAACAACTGTTTTGCTTGAATGTTTAATGCTGTAGTTGGGTAAAAACCTTCACGTAGTAGAGTATTTTTACTAATTTGCAACACCAAACAGTCCCGAGAAATAGTAGTTAGCTGGTATATTGGTTTTGTGTAATAAGGACCTTTGGAAAAGCTCTTCTTTGCTTGATTTATTTCTTTCTAGTGTCTGTGTGGAAGTTTTATAATTACAAATTAGGCGGAATGTAATGTCGGCTTCTTACACAACGTAACAACATCTCTTCTCCACTTTAATTCTAGGCTTAACTAATATCTTATTCAGCTTATACTGCTGTTCTTTGATTTTGATTTAGCAAAAAAATTAAGTGCTTCAGAATTTTCATTCTTGTGATTCAATCTAGATTTTTTAGTCTGAAGCTCTTTTAAATGTTTTTAAACTAATGATTTTTCCTTTCACTTGTAAATATCTTGAATATTTCATTTAAATTCTACATGCAGCATTCGCTTAGGTTGAAACTGTTTGTAAATTTCTTCTATAAGATATTGTAATATTTCTAATTGATCGATTTGCGTGGTATCACTGTGAACAAGATAACACGTTTTCTCTCTTGAATTCTACATCAAATTAATTTGTGTATTTACATCATTAATACAGTTCTAGAACCTGAATTGAAGCATTCAAAATTTTCCATGCATTTTTACAATCTTCAATAACCTTAATTAATGGACAAATACAATTTAAGCCATGTTAAAGTAAATAAATATATGTTGTTGTTGATGGTGATGTGTCTAACGTCACTTGGGCGAGCCACGTACTGGAGCCAGAGATTACCATTAGGGTGAAAGAACGATTTTACCCAAGTCGACCCTTGTAGTAATATTCAAGCGGGGATGAAGCAGAAGACTGTAATACTTGGCTACCGCATCCATAAGCATCGGGTAAAACATTGCGAACTGGAACATATTTTACGTGCCCCAACCGCCTATAATAAAAACGGCGGATCTCGCTACACACCGACTGAGCTGCCGCAACTTAAAAATAAAAACATAAAATCATTTGTTGGAAAATAGAAACAAATATGAAATCACAACAAATATTATGAATTATATTGGAATCAATTTTATTCATAAAAAAATTGGGGTTTCAGAATTATTTTCTTCTGTGAAATAAATTGCCGTCAAACTTATATTTCAGTAAACCCTTTCCCTAAAAGAACAGCCTCTTAAAAGGAAAATATTCTGGGATTATTACTTTTGGATGCATTATTTGCTTCAGACCATAAAAATGTAATATCATTAGAAGATCTATCAAGAAATGAATATCAGATTTTGCTTTTTCTAAATCCCGAAACAAAATATACAAAAAGAAATAGAAAGCAATCAAGTTGCAATATAAGTAGCTATATAAACTAGGATACGAAACTCAAATATTATGGATAAATAATATCTTCAGGGAAGTTACATAAGGCTTTTAGAAAAGAAAGACAATTATAAAAAGGAATATTAGTTTTTATTTTTCCCCAATCACAAATATCTACAAATCATTTTTACTCTAATAAAACAACAACCGATATATACTGCTTATTTTCCGCATAGTGTATAGTGACAAATTTATTTTGTCGAAATCATGTGGGTAAGAATATCTCTATATCAGTAAGAATTTGAGCACAGAGTGTTGCGCGTACGAATGATTCAACATTTTTGATTCATTTGCCACGCGCCTAGTATATAAATCTTTAAAAAATAAAAGAGGTATATTTGGCGATATTTAGAGATATCTCGTAACTCCTTCTAAGAAATAACAGAAAAACGTACTTTTTTCAATATAATTTAAAGAGACTATAAATACCAACAAATAAAGATATCTCTCAAGTGACATGACTTTAACACAAGTGATTACTTTTTCAAACAATAAGCTGTGTGCAATGAAATGTCACCGAATAATTTAAAAGTAAATAGTTTAATAAACTAATATTCATTTTTCTAAACTGAAAGGGGACATTAGAATCAATCAAATTCTTAAAAATCATTGAAAAAAAATAAATAAAAGATGACTTAAATTTAAAAGAATATTTAATAGGTTTGGTTTGGAGTGGAGTACAGTGATCCCTCGTTTTTCACGGTTAATGGGGACCAGAACCTTCCGCGAAAGCTGAAAAACCGCGAAGTAGGATTTGACACTAGGAATTTTCATGTGTGCGGGTACTCGATTGTTTTAAATATGTAAACAGTATTTATGCTTTACACATTTAAGACACAAATTACAACAGTATGTGTATTTACTTAAACGTTTCAGTGCTAATTAATAAGGTTAATTACAAAACCTTATAGAGTAATAAACATTAATCAACATTGAAGAGGTGAAGATTCTTGTGTTGGTGGCGGCTCTCACTTGACTTGTAGAAGTTTTAGGCTCACACGGAGACTCATCTGCTGGAGGCGCTAACGGTAGAGCCAGGGGGCTTTACCTTGGAGAGAAACATGGTGATGGGTAATTGTTGTCTTTGTTTTTCCTTTTCCTTCAAAATACCTTGTACAAGAGTATAACCCCAATAACGCGATTGCTGAACTCGACAGCTCGAACAACGCTCCATTCCGCAATGTAGCAACCGACATGGTTGCATTTTTTCATTTTTATTTTGAAGCACTGTAGCACTGAAGCCGCAAAACATGAAGCGTGAAGTGGAGAGAACACTGTACTACAAACTACTTTTTTGCAATACGAGGATCAATGAGACTGGAATCTACTGCTTCAATCTGATTCCGAGTAGCTACGAATATCCATGCCACAGTGGGAATCGAAGGCTTGAACTCCGGAGCCAAATATCAGCGTATTAACCATTCGGTCATCGTTCGGCGTCAGGCCATAGAAGAATTAGAATATGTAATGCAAGATAATATCCTTTACGCTATAATGAATCGATGCTAGGCTTAAAACTTATGCTACGCAAAAAATTATAAATAAATCAAATATATATTTTCCGAAGATTATTAACATTATAATAAAACATTGAAATGAAATAGAAAAAAAACACTTTCGAAATATAAATTCCTTCGATATATAAATTGAAATATTTAAATCCCTTTTACAACTATATCAGCAAAAGAATTGTTTATTTTTTTCGCTATTAAAGATATTGAAACAAAGTTAAAGAAAATATCCCCTTTTCTGTTACAAGAAAATTATATTAAGAAAACTAAAAGTTTAAAAAGAACAAAAACTGGATTCAAATTTCTTAACAAGCACTAGTTAATTCTTAAACTCATACTAAATAACTTCGTCGGTAATTATTCTGTAAAAGTATTATATAACAAATAATGAGAAGATCTCAATGATTTATACTGAGATCTGATATCTGATACTGAGATCTGATGCTTTGATTTTTAGTCCTGGGACTCACAAATGGATTTGTTAAGGGTGTTTTAAAATAATAAAAGAACTAAAATAGATTTTGAAACAGATTTTTCTCAGACAAATTTGCTACCGATTTTGATCGTCTGAAATTTTTTTCAATGATATTTCAATCTTTACAAATGAAGCATACTTTTTATAATTATATTATAGAAAAATTACGAATTTCATTAGCTCTTCAGTTGTACTGAAATATCTCGAAAACGGTGAAATACTAGATACGGTAAGCAGACAAAAGGTAATATCACATTTTTATTGTTTTTCTTACTTACCTGCACTACAGCCTATCTTCCCGGCCAGACCGTGTCAAACAAGCTTCCTGTAACGAACCCGACTAGGTTCTATGTTCCGCCAACAATTGATTTTTAAAGTCTTCAGATCTGCTGCTACCTAGTCTATCCATCTTTTACGAATTCTTTCTCTTTTAAGTTAAATATTTGTCCATACCACCTAGATGGCTATTTTGTTATAGTAGCATCATATAGGATAACACAAGAAAACAGAGATGGTTCTCGTAATTTTTTAGCAGGGACAAAGTAGAAGACCCGCACACTTGACTTACAAGTTCCAGATGAATCGTTTGGGAACTTGGAGGACATTTCGACCAAGAACCAACTATCACTGATGCGTACCTCAACTATCACTGATAAACATGGTGGGATATATGGTCGGTTTGATTTCCGAACCGCAACCCTCCAATTGCGATATTATTGGCTTTGTCTACTGAGATACCGCGGCTTGAAATGGTTATTAAGTCCAAAGAATACAGCATTAAAAGATCACACTCAACATCACTTGTCCACTTTGAAAAAGAATAACTTTCCTGAGTATACGAAGAAAAGACAGATATGGCATAGTGGTCAGCCTGATGGGATAATTTTCTGGGGCAATGATCTCAAACACAGTAGACTCACTAAACCTATACCTATATCTTTACCAGAACTCGAAATGGTAACTCTCTACATATTCTCTGGAATATTCGCAGATATGAAAGAGGTACGAAATAAAAATTAAAAATCTACTGTTCTGTGTGAATGATGAAAATTCGTGTGATTCTCCAGCCTGTCTTCACGAATGCTTTGCACACTTTAGCCGCTGCAAATGTATTAAATGTAAAAGTTAACTGAATACATAAGTTCCGGTTAGTAACTTAATCTAACAAATATAATAAATCAGTAAATTGAGAATATAACGTTTTAACAATGCGGGAACCCTTGTCTGTTAAGCAAATGCCCATACAAGCCTGTTAAGCATTTTCCCATAAACCGCGGATATTGCTGTTCGTTATGTTATAGGCATATTGCAGCATATTACATAATGTAGACGTATTACATATATTATATTGCAGCGCACAGACAGCCAAAATTACTCCCTAAGACAACAAAACAAAGTGGATCCTTAAAATTCAGAAGAAGAAGACACATAGACTTGGCATACCAACTCCAGACTTATCATTTGGGAAGATATAGGACAATGTAATTTTGAACCTATTTTATATACCCCAGCCACAATTAATGAACACTTTAGATCTGTGGCCAGCTCCAGCCCCTAAACTGCAACCCTTTGGTTACCAAACTGATGCTTTTTCCGACAAAGATAACATAAGTCATTGAGACTATAAGAATATGGTATGCCTTACAAAGTATGTGTTTTTATAAATTATTAATATTAAGTAATAAAATGTTGTAATTTTATGATTTAATAAAGTTATTTTTTATGACTTAATAATAAATGTGTCATTAAAAGCAATTTAACCACATTAAAATTTTGCTGTTTCAAATCAAAATTCTAGAATGGTTAATTTTTTAAAAACATTTTTTTTGTTATTTTTTAAATGCTCGGTGAAATATTTTACAAAATATTTGCCAAATACTCCTAATATATATTAAAGCAAATCTGGATATACGTTTTAAATTTTTACTTTACTCAGCTGATGAAAACTAGTTTAAATTTAGAATATTGTAAAATATTTTAAATTTATAGTATCGTAATTTTTACAGAAAATTCTACGTTTGGAAAAAAACAGTTTCTCATGAATAAATTAACTATTCAATCTATTAACAAAATAATACCTATATGTTCAAAAGATTTTTTATAAGTAATTATGATTGGTTTGGTTTGGAGTGCTACTGTCTACGTTTTTGCACACGATGGCTAATGAGACCGGGACCTATAGCTTAAAGCCGACTCCGAACGGCTACGAACATCCATGCCAAAGTGGGATTCAAACCCACGAACTCCGGTACCGAAGGCCAGCACTCTAACCAATCGGCCATCGTTCTGCTTAAGTAGCTATGAAATAAAAGTTTTAAAAAATTAAAAACTAGTTCTCAAGGAACATTTAAAAACTAATACAATATTTCAATCATTGATATTTTTAAAAAAAGGTTTTAGTTATTATGTCAATGTATATTTATATAAATTTTCATAACATTAAGTTAATAATTTTCAAATTTTTTCTGATGTTACCATGCACTTAAAAATTTGCTTTTAAATCCTCTTTTACTTGAGGCACAAAACACAATAATATTCTAATTTAAACGCAAATGCCGCTTCAAACAAATAATTTTGGGATAGAAACCAGAAATTATTAAAGTTCTTAAAAGTATTTATCTAATTCATAGAAATTTATATTTCTTGAAATTTTATCCACAATAAACATAAAACAAATCATTTTATTTTTAATTAATTATTAATTTCAATTGAAATAACTTTTTAGACCATTTTCATCACAAAATTGTATTGTTATTCAAATTAAATAAACATAATGTAGTGGAAAAGAAAAGAAAAAATATGTGTATGAACGAATATCTGTTTTATTTATTCACTTTACTTAGAATGCTATATTGGATTAATATCTGCTTTCCTATACAGAATATAGAAAAATTATCCAGGAGATTGACCTTCACCAAAGTACACAGCTCCAAGTAGTATATACACTAAAGAGAAAAAAAAAAGGTGCATCTCACTAATATCATGTTGGGCCCCCGCAATCAAGCAGAAGTGCTACGACAAGATACGTCATAGACTTGACTAATGTCTAAAGTAGATCTGGAGGTAACTGACACCATGAATACTGCAGAACTATCCATAAATCCTTCACAGTACGATAAGGGGGAGATATCTTCTTAACAGCTCGTTGCAAGCTATCTTAGATATGCTCAATACTCTTCATGTCTGGAGATTTGGGTGGCCAGAGGAAAGTATTATAATTAGAAGATTGTTCCTGGAGCCACTATGTAGCAATTCTGGACATATAGGGTGTTGCATTGTTCTGCTCGAGTTTCCCAAGTCCATTGGAATTTCCAATGAACATAATTGGTTCAAGGTGATCCAGATACGATTCTTATGGACATGTGACCTGTCATAGTCGTTTTTAGATTATCAGGGGTCCCAAATCACTCCAATTGCACGTTACCATACTATCACAGAACCATCATCCTCTCCAACAGTCCCCTGTTGACATGTAGGGTCCATGGAGTCATGAGGTTGACTCCATACACTTTCACGTCCATCCACTCGATACAATTTGAAACGAGACTCGTCAGCCCAGGCGATGTGTTTCCAGTCATCAACAGACCACTGTCGGTATTAACGGATCCAGGCGAGGCGTAAAGCTTTCTGTTGGGCAGTCCTTAAGGGTACATGAGTAGGCCTTCTAATCAGAAATCCCATATCAATGATTTTTCGTTGAATTGTTCTTAAGCTGACACTTGTTCATGGCTCAGCACTGAAATCTGCATCAATCTGCGGAAGGGTTGCAATCACGTTTCACATTTTTTGATTCTCCCCAGTCATCGTTGGTCCCGTTAATACACGATATTTATAAGTCCGCAGCGGTGTCGAATATTTGATATTTTATCATTTTCCCGATATTAACGATACACTCGTGAGATGGTCCTACGGGAAAATCTAAATTTTACAGCTACATCGGAGATGTTACGTCCCATCTCTCGTACGCCTACTATGACACCAAGTTCAAACTTACTTAAATCTTGATAACCTAAAATTGCAGCAGCAGTAACCAATCTAACATTTGTGCCAGACATTTCTTGTCTTATACAGACGTTACTAACCACAGCATCGTGTTCTGATTGGCTCCTTATCTCTTTATTTACATACGCATGTCTGTACCAGTTTTTTTTAGTTATTCAGTGTATATATTTGAATTACAGCAAATTAGTTATTTTTTAGTACAGACACTGTTTCAATTACCTGAGTATACACTCTTTTTATTTATAAAATAATATAAATATATAAATATTTTATTAAAAATCTAAATGAAATCCGAATCTTTATATTTTGAATCTATTTGAAAAAAAAACTTGCCCTAAAGCCTTTTTGTCTATTAATTTTTTTAAATCCAACATATTAACTAAATTTGGAGAAAAAGCTAATATTTAAACAAAATATTTTTCTTAAATGAACGAATACAACAACTTGAAAGAAAAATTAAGTTAAATTACAAAAAGTTTCATGTTTGAATTTAATATTCCTTCAAGCATTTGTTTTATGAAAGGAAAAAAAATTCTGCCAAAAAAATAAACTTTAGAAGAATTTTTTTTTTAACTTTTTGCAATAACAATATTATTTATTACTTATAAACTCGTCTAGCATTTAAAAGTTATTTTTTACACTTTCAGTAAATGGCTCTGTATATGTTAAAAATTGTTGAAAAATGTAGATAGGATACGTTATATTTACCGAAGATTTTTTTATTTATAAGATTTTGTTGGTTTTCCTGTATATGTGTTAAAAGGGAAATTCTAAATAAACAGTAGAGTGTTAACGCTTGTCAAAAGATTTTACAAATACAAATATTTACACTTGCAACCTACTAAGTGGATATTCATAGTTTTACTTGTGACTCTAACCCACCGTGTTGATTGCTTAGCTGAACAAATAACTTGTGAAACATTCTGTATATAATACTTTAAAAAAAGGACAGCAAGACAGTACCAACTTCAGTAGGAAGTTATCCCAGAGATCTTTACAGAGACGTTTTTATAATTTTTATCCTAAGTTTACTTACTCTACTACAGAAAAATTAGCTTTTGCAATAAAACTTTAACAATAAAAATATTTCTATAGAATCTTAATTGCTTCTTCCAAATTATTTCTTTTACATTACGTAGCTATCAATATTGACATTTTTGAAGAGTTTCTTTTTTTTACGTGTCAGATTTATGCTAAACTTTATTCGCGAAAATACTAAAGATTTTACGCGCATAGGTATCAGTATTAAAAGTCCACACTTGGGAATTGTTCCTTATCACGTTGTTATAAACATGAGTCTGTCATACCCGAGCAAACAAAATTTAATCCATAATGCTTTTTACCACGCTTTTATCTTCACCAAAAGATATTTATTTCCATTATTTTTCAAGCCCTGTTATCCAATCGAAGCAGTTGCGTGGGTGATCTTTCGACATTCTTTCTTTCCGCCCACTCAAATCTTTTTCGTATTTTGAAATGAAATGATTGAAATTAAATGTATGAGCATCGTGTAGTGTTGATAAATTATTGTTCATTTTTTAATAGAAATTATTTTTTATTTTGATTTTCTTCACTCTTGACGATGAGTAGGTTTCTTTTGCTACAGAGAATGAAAATGGTTTGAGAAACGTGTAACTTTAACTCTCTGCGTAACGCTCCCGCGATTTGAGCTGTGTATTAGTTTCATCCCCCACTAGAAGTCACGTAAAAATCGCGGGGGAAGAATTTTTCCCCTTATTTTAATACTGATTCCTTTATTTCCCTTTGTAGGTAATAAAAATAACATTTGATGCTTATTTTCTTTTATTTTGTCTGTTTTATTACAAAATATCTCTTTCGAGACAAAAATGTTCAAAAATTACATTAATTTGAAAATAAAAGAATCGCATAAATTTTTAACTTAAAGAGCGGCCACCGTATTACACATTTTTTAAAAACGTAAAACCTATTAAAATGCTTGTAGCATTTTAAAACAACTGATGAAGGGGCGAATTGTAATATATAGAGATTAAAAAAATATAAAAAAATTGCCTCGTATTTCAGGACCGGAAAGTAAAACAACTGAGCCGTACACGGAGAATTAAAACAGATTATATATATATATCACACACACATATATATATATATATATATATATATATATATATATATATATATATATTATATATATATATATGTATATATATATATATATATATATGTATATATATATATGTATATATATATGTATATATATATATATATATATATATATATATATATATATATATATATATATATATATATATATATATATATATATATATATATATATATATATATATATATATATATATATATGACATGGACGAGTGGTTAAGGTTTTTAAGACACATTTGATTTCATATAAAACACATTTGATTTCATACCTTCTGTCCATGGCTATGCCATTTAGATATACTTTGTTCTCATCATGGAGCAACAAACGTGAAGGATGTTATCAGCCCGAGTTCCCTCTCAGAACAGTCTCTTTTGGCTTTGCTACCTAAGCAAAATTCCTATGTCTACTTCCGTACTTTTACTCTGTATAGTTCGGCTCGAGGTGTGTCTTTCTCCTATTACGTTGTCGTTAATGATATCCAACTATTTTTAATTATAATTCGCTTAATTCTTAAACCCCATTTTTAAACCTGATATATATATATATATATATATATATATATATATATATATATATATATATATATGCATACATATATATATATACATACATACATATATATATACATATATATATATATATATATATATATATATATATATATATATATATACATATATATATATATATATATATATATATATATATATATATATATATATATATATATATATATATATATATGACGGTATTTGAATTTCATATGTCCAAATCAAGGAGTAATAAAGTTGTCTGTTATGTGACTGAATATATATACACTGAAGATACAAAACATTATGACCACTAATTTTCTAAAAAGTTTAAATGTAAAAAAAATATTCTATGATATTTTCAATAAATTTGATCATGTACAGATCTTGATCTCGCATTTTTCAATGAAGTTTTAGGCACTTATATAGTTAAAGGACAATACACTTTAAAAAAAGGTAAAAAATAAAATTTTTGAGTAAAATTTATCTTACTATAAGCAATCATTGATTAATTTTCGTAAACATAGCTTTGTACATATACATACATTTGAAAATTTTAAAGGTTAAATTTTAAATTTAAAAACTAAAATTGCAAATTAAAAAAATTCTTTTGGAGTCCAGATATAAATATGTAAAGACAAAACTTACTATCTGCTCATGCATGAATTATATCCATACTGTATTATATAATTATGTAGCCAATGCTACATGGCAAGGTATTAAGGAAAGACAAGTTTAAAGCATATAAGTTTAAAATATATCGCCATTATATTGGGGGGGGAGAGTTTCACTCTTAAAAAAGTTCAAAAGGGGAAGTCACTCATAAATTGGCAAAATATAATGTTTAAAAACCACTGACAAAGTCATTTGTAACACTCTAGATTCAAAATCAATGATCACAATATTTTTCACCCTTCATATTGTACATAAAGCAAATGAATATTTAAAAATAATAGTTTTCTTTTTCAACATCTTAACACTTCGCGTGCGGGCAACGTATTTTTACGTTTTTTGCTGTCTGTCACTGGAGCGCGGGTCAAGTAAAAATACGTATTTAGTAGATGGTGGAAACCCGCTAACCACTACAAATCTACTAAATACGTATAATTATATGTATGTGTGACATCATGTTGCTTGCGTTGCGATGCAACGCTGTGCATTTTTTCTTTCCACAATTTATGATTGTCGAGTTACTCGGTTTTTTGTTGCGTTATTTCGTCTTCAGTCTAATTCCTGGCTCCAGAACGTACAAGCCGTGTTTTGTCAATTTGAAGCTTGGTTTATTATTGTTGAATACAAAATTGATACAATGACCCGTTATGACAAAGATAGTGTTGAAGAAATATGCGCTGACAGATTATCGGATTTTAATTTTAAAAATCGTTTATTTTTGTGATTTCATAAAAATATTTTTTTTGTTAAATAATCATACAGTATATATTAAAGTGCAAAATAAAAAAAGTTTCGTTCAGAAAAACAAAGCAGTTTTCGATATACTGCGATTTTTCTGAATAACTAAACTTTCGCGCGATTCACGAAAAAACGCCCGCTGCACTCGTAAGTTGGCGATGAAGTAAATCCGCATGCCAAGGGTTAAAATATTTTTACCATTGGTCACCGGTGATAAACATCTGGTTATTTCGGAAGCATCATGGGAGTCACAGGTGACCGGCAAAAAAGACATTTTTCAGCTATTGCTGAGACATAATTGTCCCACTCACTCTGTATTTCACTATAAATATAGCCGAACGATGGCCGAATGGTTAGGGTGCTGGCCTTCAGGACCGCAGTTCGTGGGTTCGAGTCCCACTATGGCATGGATGTTCGTAGCCGTTCGGAATCGGCTTTAAGCAGTAGGTCCCGGTCTCATTAACCATCGTGTAGCAAAAAGTAGACCGTAGCACTCTAAAACAAAACCATTGAAAACCATTCACTATAAATAACCGATGCGTCACTTCTGCATATTACTGTGATTAAGCCTAAGTATAATACGCTTATTTTAAATATTATACTATAATATTTAAAATAAGCGTAAAATATGCTCATTTATGAAAAGATATGAGTAAAAAATAACTCCATAGGTACAAACGTGATCTTTCTTGGTTGAAAACATAAAATGTCAAGATTACAGGCTTTTGAATTCCTTAACAGATTAAACTTGAAACCCAATAATCATTTTTTAAACAAATTTATGTAAAACTTTATGGCAATTGGTGTTTTCAAGTCGTTTTCTTTAATTAAGTAAGAGTATATAATTCTATTACGATGGAGCACTGTACATTAATTAAAGTCGCCAGAAAAAAACAAGAAATACAATGTTTGGATGGATTACCTTTGTGTTTTAGTAAATATAGCTAATATTTTCGCTAAATTTACCAAGGGTAACCCAATTCTTAAGTAGACCCGTTAAATAATATATTTGAGTAAGAAACATCTTCGGTGTCATAAATATTGGTTGTTTTATATATAAATGAATGTGATGTTTAAACCAAATAACCTATATTTGAATCTAGTTATTGAGTGGCTCATTTGAATAGAATAACTAATTTCCACGATCAATCTAATCATGGAACCATGATAGATAAATCCATTTAGAGAGAAATGCTAATTTTTATCAATAGCAACGTACAGAATATATGTACTGAATTCATAATACGAATGTGGTGAAGGTATTCATAAAAGCAGTTGGACTTGCAAAATTGAAATCGCTGTACATTAATTTGTATGATAAGTACAAACAAATGTAAAAAACTTTGTGTGTGGAAATAATATTAAGAATACAGATATACAAAAGCATCGTCTAACAGAAAATAAATATATTTTAAACCAAATGCTAATTACAGCTTTTGATTCCTGATTCATATATATTTTGAATTTTTAACATTAAATTACATAATATAAAAATTTTGCTATGATATTTGCAAAATATTGCCGCATAAACGAGCTTTGTCAACGAGCTCGGTAGCCAAATGGTCAGAGTACGAGGTCCGGAGCCAAAGTTTATCGGTTCGGTGGTTGATACAAAGTATGGACTTTTAATTTAAAAATGTTATTTATTGTTGCCTTATGTTCTATAACAGTCTAGATCTTTCTTTATTATGTAAATTAGTTATTTCTCGAATATTCTTTTCGGGTATAAAATCTGATACCCACTAGTTGTAGGCAGCTTCTCGATCTTGTAAAGTTGCAAGTTGCTGCTTTGCTTCAATAAATTCCTCTGTTAGGCTAAACGGTGTGTTCATTCGAATCTTCGTGACAATATTGCAGCAGGGATAATATGCAGATGATAATATCAATTGCTTAAACAGTACACAGAATATAAATATCTTGAGTATAGACATAATGAGTAATAAAAAAGACAGTAAGTGAAATTGCTAAGTCTAAGCAATTTAAGATATTTATAAAGCACTTCAGTTCAAAGCTGCATGATTAATAATTTCCAAGCGATAGTAAACTTTTACCTGATGTAACATTTTACAATTTGAACTCTAATGAGCACAAAATCTTACGGCTGTAAAGAAACAGCTATATACCTACCAGTAGATGACCAAACAGGTGGAATAGTACATTCAATTCCTTTTGTTTGTAAGTTCAAATTTAATTGTTACTATGAACATTCATAACCATTCATGAGATAAGAATAATAGGTAATGCCTTAATTAATAATCCCGGAACAAATAATTCACAATTGCGCTGCACACCAAACAATATTACTAATGTTAGGCTACTATCAATCATTAAACACTTGTTATAGAGTAATTTGTTTCAACGTCACAAACTTCTATAATGCCCTTCCCATTCATTGTCATGCTTACAACAGCCAATACACAAACGATAAACTGCTCTTCCATTTAAAACTAAAGCCAGAATTGTCATAAGTTTAAGATGTGCCCTACTGCGTGAAATCGCCTTATTTTATCTATCATAACATAATTTCAGATATCAATTGTAGACGAACGCTGGCAGAATCGTAGAGAGCTGCTCTTCGGAACCGGAGTTCGCGGGTTCGAATCCAGCTACTGGCATGGATGTTTGTAGCCGTTCGGAATTGGCTTTAAACTGTAGATCCCGGTTTCGTTAGCCCTCGTGTGCAAAACAGTTGACCGTAGCTCTCCCAACCAAACCAAACCAAACCAGATATCAATTGTAGACGAAGTACTGGTAACCAATGGGCCACTTGCCAAATTTAGCGGAATTATTTTCACTGGCATTTTACTCCAATCAAAAAAGTTATTAGATAAAGATGAATATCGCCCTGTTTCTGTGAAATGCCACCTGAATCGAATTAATCCAACACTTTCCTTCATATGGCATCTAAATCGTATTAGTAGATTGGTTGGCACACCAAAACTGAAAGTTTGCCTATCTTTGGTGTAGTCCTGGAACGAACTCTATGTTTAACATTGTATCCTTTTAATCATAGTACGAAAACCTATATTACGAACATTAAGAGATTATGGCTGCTACCATATTACAGTCGACATATGTCACTGGTGACTTTTGAATCATAATAACGTCAGAAATCGCCAGAGATGGAAATTTGGTACCGTACATTTCACTCTCTGTTATCATTATGACGGAGAAGTCACCAGTAACATATGTCGACCGTAATATGGTAGCACCCTATTGGTATTTAGAGTATTCGTTAGCAAGCTGGATCATGCATGATTATATTGAAAATTGAATATGTCAGAATACACTGAAACTTCAGAATAGAGCCACTTTAGAGTTTAGACTATTCAAAATGTGGACAAACAGTTCACGTTTCGTTCATCAACTTTGAACCTGGACATTCGTAAAATGACATTTGGCAGTAAAGCTTTGAAAACTTGTGCTTATAGGGGACCATCTTTATATTAAAAAGGTAAAAATATTTTTCCTTACTCCGTGTTGCTAGAAATAATTTGCATTTATCTAATAATTAGCAATCTACATGAATATTTGGAGACACACCTCATTTATTAAAAAAATTAAAGCTTTATTTAAGAAACATTTTAAATTTTTTACGGGTTTTTTCTTCTCAGTTTCCTAAGTTTAAATCTTCAGATTACGAAACTTAAAAGATGTAGCTTTCCAAAGAGAATATAAGGGTGTGAATTTAGTTTAAAAACTTGTATACATGGTAAGCTATCATCATATATAGGAAATACTCTATTACTGCGTATACGTGAAATATAGCTGTATTTGTACTTTACTGCTTTGTAGCAAATACTACTGAGTAACTTCTTAAAATAAGTTCAAGTGTATAAAGATCTTGAAAAATATTGGTATATATATTGAACCTTATTTTAGGCAATCTTTCCAAGTAGTTGTGAAAAACGTAGAGTCTTTCAAAAATTGATTAAATAAAATGTTTAAATCTTCATGTTTCAGTGTTTTAACTTCTTAAAATAAGTCAATTATAGTCATTCAATGTTTTTACCTTCTAAAATTAAGTCAAGTGTATATTATAAAGATTTAGAAAAATACTGGTATATATATTCAATCGTATTTTAGGCAATCTTTCCAAGTAGTTAGGAAAAACGTGGTTTCTTTCAAAAATTGCTAAAATAAAATGTTTAAAAACCAATTAGAAAGTAACTTTAGTTTCTATTAAATGGGATATACGTATACTATGAAGAACTACAACCTTGTTAGAACCAACTTTGGTTCTTTACTTTTACATATTACTCATTGGAAAGTATGAGTTTAAGCAAATAATATGGACACAGGAAGAAGGAAAGGCGTCGTAGAGATAATGTTAACATTCAACCGAAAGAAAGAAATAATCTCCAAGAGCCTTGACAGAAAAACAACTTTACAGTCTTCTCAGATTCGGTTTCTTTATTCTTCTTTTAAATTATGATTTAATTTCAGGTATGGATTTTAAAAAAGGCCTTGTAGATTATATACTTGAGGTATATGCCAATAAGCACACAATGTTTAAATTAATTTTGTATTATGTCCTAGATTAAATTTTCTGTTAAACAGCTACTGCATATGGAATGATGTAAAATGGTGTTGAACATTAGTTCGACCGAGGGACCAAGTCTGTATCATTCTTTAGAGCAGATGGGGATTTATAGTTTCCAAGCTGTGACGTCACTACTAGAAGACTTAGCCAGTGACAATTAAAACAGCAACAGGTGTTTATAAAACAGGCGGTGACTCCTGTAAGAAGTTTCCCTTGCTGAACAGTGCAAGATTCTCTTCGGTTTGGTTTAAGTATGTTCGTTATATGGAATGAGTTACAGAACTATTCAACAAGTATTTGTTTAGAAATTTAAAAAAAAATGAACTCCAAAGTAAATATGAATCCTCAGTGTATGTGATGAAAATACTAGTCGAAAAGAAGTATTAAAGACTTTTTAAAAATCTTACTAAAGCTCAGGGTTTTATTTTTATTAATTGATCCTTCGTAAGACACTTTAAATAAGATAAAATACAGATAAACCTAGAGATTAATTTAAATCCTTTAAAAATAAAACTTTATTCCAAAGTAAAAATTGTCAGTTCAACTCCATCTTCTTAACTTATTTGCTTCTCTCATTACTTCTTAACTTATTTGCTTAACTTAATGGCTTTGTAACTTATTGTTTATCCTTTTATTTATAGCATGATAGAATAGTCTGCATGGTAAGTTACTTTTAACCCGGCCCCGCTTACGCCTAACAGGAAAATGATTTCAAACCATCAGGATATCAACAATGAGCCAGCCAAAATAAATAACCAAAACAATAATAAAATAGAAACATACAAACCAAAATAAATAACCCAATCGAAAATCAATTTTTATCTAACCTGAAAGCGAAACGGCCTAACCAAAATTCCTTTCTTATGTTCTAGACCCTCTTTATTTTGTCCATGAGAAATTACATCGAAAGTCGAAAAATTATAGTACGCATGGTAAGAATAATCTGCATGATTTTTGTCGAAATTTATATGCATTTCTGCACACCAACCGAATAGCATCAGAACAGAATTGAATTTTATCTACTTTTAGATAAATATTGATATTTCTAGTACATTTGAATAAATATGTCTTACAGACGGAAAAAAGTTATTAACCTATGAGACAAACTTGACTTGCTTCAAAGTTTCAGGAAACCGTAAAAAGTTCTGACTGCTTCAATAAGCAAATAGTCAAACAATCAATAAAGCTGACATACTTTTTTTAAACTACTATGATTTTCATACGAAAAACAAACATGCTGAGTGTGATACTTCGTGGAAAAGGCAGGGCTGCAATTTATGTTGCTGTCTTTTTAAGATACGATAAGAAAAAGAAAAAGGGCAGACTTTTAAAAAGACGAAAGTATTGCAAGCAGTATTTATGTAAGACACATTTTTAGTTTAAAGGAATTTTAGTTTAAAATCCTATTTTGTTCATTTTCGCATGAAATAACATAAAAGGTTTTCCTTGCTTGATTCAATTGTTATATAAAATACCCCAGGTGTAGATTTTATAAAAATGGTGTTATCTCCCCAAACTCTATTTCGTGATTTAAAACAATGGACTCAGGATTCAATTTTATGTCACTCACTTTAATGTGACTCGTGTACTAAAATTACATCAGTCATTTATTTGAAATTGTATTATCAGTCATTTATTTATTTTTACTTTGTTGTATGATGTAGCGTATGCATTGTAATCTAGAAAAAGGCGCTAGAACTCTACGTACATAAAAGTAAATTTTTCATTTGAAGCTTTAAATATCCATTTTATTAATCAACCTTGAATGTATTTTGACTGGTTTCGACAAGATGTGTGTACATTGTGCTGAGGCGATTTAGAACATTAATATAATTGATATAATTAATATAATGGATTAATTAATATAATTAATATGGATAAAACGAGAGGGGAAATTTTTGGGTTCTAAACCTCACCTAATCCCTTTTTTTGTAAAGTAGAGAGGACCTATAAAAATTAATTAAACGGATTCATCGTGTGCGGGATTCTCGAGCTCTTGGATCCCAGTCCAAGGTTAGAATCATGTCTCCGTTCATGACACTAAATAAGAAAGTACCTTTGTGGAGTTATTTATGAGTCCCTAAGGGGCAGTGCCCAATTTGAAGGGGTAAGGTTTTCCATATGTTTGAGGTTTAAGGACGAGGAAAGGGAGATCAATAGATTTATTCATCTCTGCTGACTGGATGAAGAGAAGTAAGAAAGTACAGAAATGAAAATAATATAAAAAAGTAAAGTTAAGAACAAAGTTAGAGTTTGGGAGTTGACTCTGAGAGAGACTCAAGAAAAATAGGCAGTTAGAGTTCGGAAGTCAGAAAGCAGAGTTAGAGGACTAAAGGAAGAGTTGGGTCCAAGACAGACTCCAAAAACTAACGAAGACGACATCTCGTAAAGGCCAGAAGTGTTCCAGTGCATTCGCATTTCAGAATCACCCCAATTATTTAGAAGTCCCCAGAGCAGTGGTGAGACTGAAGTCAGCAGTGTCTATATCCTGTCACCAAGAGCGCCCAACCTGAGTAACGCCCTGGCACATACCTGCAAATCCACAAAGGTAATTATTATAAATATTTGAATTTGGAATTAGGTCCTCTCTCTTTTTTTTACCTAAATGTTAGGGTATTATTAATGTTGAATTTTTTAATAATGTGGCAACTAGTAGAAAATTTGAAAAAAGAACAATTTATGAAGTTTAAATCAAACTTTTGTACATATACATGTAAATAGCATAATAATAAATTTGCTTATTTTATTTAAAACTATCAACTTTTTTGTGTTCATTTAACTGTATAATATTTGTCTTAGCAATTATTAATTAGCTTATTAGTATTTTAAAATTTAAGTTGGTAGTCTCTCAGAACCTGTGGTTGAATTTAAAACTTAAATAACCTACATAACGCAACACAAATAAAATAGACTATCCTAGACTAACAAAATAATAATCACTATAAATTGATTATTGGTAAATAACCTAAATATATACGCGTATATATATAGGTGTATACGTATGTACATATTTACAATAATTCATTAAAAAAACTAAATATATAGAATTGAAGTTTCGTACTTACGGCTGTTATAAAGTATAGTTGTACAACATTATTTTTTATTGCAATTTTGACTCTATACAACAAAAATATTCAGCAAAGATAAAAAAAGCTACCAGATGACAGTATATGAGAAATACTCATTGTTGATTTAATATGAGTGTAGTACTCATTCTTAAATAACTAGCATATAGCCCGTCATATGACGGGATCAGAAAAGCTTTTAATTTTCTAGAATTGTACGCTATAAGACAGTTAAAAAAAGTCTTTGTTTTGCAAAAAAATGCTGAGATTTATCTGGTTCACGCACAATAATTTGTTTATCTTTACTGACCGCCTGTTAGTTGCCAACTTTAATTTATCTTCTCATATTACGTGATAGGTTGAACAGTAGATGTTTTAATATTGACAGAGATTATTTGGTGATATATATGAATAATGTCTAAAATCGAAAACCGTGTGGTTATGTATATAGAAAACAAACACACAAACTTCTAAATTTCCAAAGTTATATAAATTAAACACAAGATATATATTTGTCCATAAAATAGACTCCTAGACTTTGTTGTTAATACCAGTGTAAAAATTTTT
>CM063506.1:17404974-17409974 GCA_032207245.1 Pardosa pseudoannulata
ACACACCCCTCCAACGCATAAAAGCAAATCTCAAAGACGCAGAACAGCAAATGTGCAAAGTCCAAAATGGAATTCATCGCTGTTTTTACAACCTGCGACGAAAACAAGCCCCAAAATTTCAATTACATGAACTTGTGACAATCAAACGAACCCAATTTCGACCTGGTCGTAAACAAAAGTTCCTTGGACCATATAAAGTAACAAAAGTAAAAAAGAAAAACAGCACATATGATGTAGAAAAGTGTGCATTCTTCGATGGACCATCAAAAACATCAACATGTGCAGAATACATGAAGCCATGGTCCAACAACATTTGAGAACTTTCCATTTCTTATTCTCTTTATAATTGTTTACTTTTTCATAACTAATATTCTTTTTCTGTTTAGTTACTTGCTGTCATGTGTGCGGTATTGTATTATTATTTGTGGTTTGTTCCATTTAGTAAGTATTGTATTGTAAGTATTGTGTAATAATTTAACTCTTTCATACTCATGTTATTATATTATAAAGTTTTTCATTTAATTATATAAGTCTGTTACTCCAGGCGAGGTCGCCTGTCCGGTCATGATGGCCGAGTGTAGGAATGTCCCGCCATGAAACCACTTCACTTGTGGAATGTAACTCAAGAGCACCACTTCAGATGTACCCTGCCACCTGACGGCAGACGATCACTCCGCTGTCGAGCCGATAAGACGCATCGCTCGCTCGGTCCCCCATATTCTTTAATTATTTTATGTCTAACTATTTGTATTTGTCCTGTCAATCGTAATAAATGTTGTGTTGTTAACGATGGTCGTTGCTTTTCCCCCCCCCCACACACACACACATATATATATATATATATATATATATATATATATATATATATATATATATATATATATATATATATATATATGAAATTGAGCACCGTACCGGCTCAAAGATGGCTCACGTGGATGCCCTTAGCAGAAGTCCGTGTTGCATGATAATCCAAGACAGTGATCTTCTCCAGTTTCGCAAAGCACAAGAAACTGATGATCACATTTCGACGATAAAAACACTTCTGCTAAAAACGCCATCTTATGATAACTTTATAGTCAAGAACAATCTACTTTACAAAAACATCAACGGAATTGACTTACTTGTGGTACCCGAGCATATGCAGGCAAACATAATTAAAACAGACTGCAATGCTTTTGTGAAAACTGTAAATAAAAAAGAACTCAACTCACGTATTGCTAGATGGGTTCTATACCTTCAAGACTACGATTATGAAATTGAGCACCGTACCGGCTCAAAGATGGCTCACGTGGATGCCCTTAGCAGAAGTCCGTGTTGCATGATAATCCAAGACAGTGATCTTCTCCAGTTTCGCAAAGCACAAGAAACTGATGATCACATTTCGACGATAAAAACACTTCTGCTAAAAACGCCATCTTATGATAACTTTATAGTCAAGAACAATCTACTTTACAAAAACATCAACGGAATTGACTTACTTGTGGTACCCGAGCATATGCAGGCAAACATAATTAAAGCCGCTCATGAACGAGGACACTTCGCTGTAGTTCGCACCCAAGAACTTTTAAACAAAGAATATTTCATCCCAAACTTAAAGGAAAAAATTGAACAGTGTATCCATAATTGTGTTACATATATCCTAAATAATAGAAACAGTGGAAAACGAGAGGGAATGCTGCACCCCATTTATAAAGGTGACACACCCCTCCAACGCATAAAAGCAAATCTCAAAGACGCAGAACAGCAAATGTGCAAAGTCCAAAATGGAATTCATCGCTGTTTTTACAACCTGCGACGAAAACAAGCCCCAAAATTTCAATTACATGAACTTGTGACAATCAAACGAACCCAATTTCGACCTGGTCGTAAACAAAAGTTCCTTGGACCATATAAAGTAACAAAAGTAAAAAAGAAAAACAGCACATATGATGTAGAAAAGTGTGCATTCTTCGATGGACCATCAAAAACATCAACATGTGCAGAATACATGAAGCCATGGTCCAACAACATTTGAGAACTTTCCATTTCTTATTCTCTTTATAATTGTTTACTTTTTCATAACTAATATTCTTTTTCTGTTTAGTTACTTGCTGTCATGTGTGCGGTATTGTATTATTATTTGTGGTTTGTTCCATTTAGTAAGTATTGTATTGTAAGTATTGTGTAATAATTTAACTCTTTCATACTCATGTTATTATATTATAAAGTTTTTCATTTAATTATATAAGTCTGTTACTCCAGGCGAGGTCGCCTGTCCGGTCATGATGGCCGAGTGTAGGAATGTCCCGCCATGAAACCACTTCACTTGTGGAATGTAACTCAAGAGCACCACTTCAGATGTACCCTGCCACCTGACGGCAGACGATCACTCCGCTGTCGAGCCGATAAGACGCATCGCTCGCTCGGTCCCCCATATTCTTTAATTATTTTATGTCTAACTATTTGTATTTGTCCTGTCAATCGTAATAAATGTTGTGTTGTTAACGATGGTCGTTGCTTTCCCCCCCCACATATATACATATATATATACACATATATATACATATATATACATATATATATATATATATATATATACATATATATATATATATATATATATATATATATATATAGATATATATATATATATATATATATATAGATATATATATATATATATATATAGATATATATATATATATATATATATATATATAGATAGATATATAGATAGATATATATATATATATATATAGATATATATATATACATATATATATATATATATATATATATATATATATATATATATATATAATATATATATATATATATATATATTTATATATATATATATATATAGAGAGAGAGAGAGAGAGAGAGAGAGATAGATATAGATAACGTTTGTATATCCACGTACGTATCTATATATATGAAGACGAATATGCAGGTGCGGGTGTGTGCATGGAGTAATGAAATTATTTTGGTTTAGAAACAGCTAGTTTAAAATACATTCTCTCTACCTGCAATTCACGAAGTATGATTCTTTTCATGCATTATGTGCTTATCTGATATGTTTTATGGAAACTACTTCCTTTTGTTTCCATGTCACAATCTACATTGAAAACATTCTCTCAATCAGCTGAAACTTTTCACCACTGTTATTGCTAGCATGAGATGTATTTTCTGTTTCACCTGTCATCACCACTAACACAGTGCATATCTTTACATTAATAATTTATCAATATATCGATGTAGCATGCTGCATCAGGACGACAATTTTCATATTTTCAGTTCGGTGATGTCTAACTATGTGGAATGAACTCATCGAAATGTCGTTTTATATCAGTTTCTAATCTATTTAAATTGTCTAATGGGAATAATTGCCTATGTGTCTAATCTCGTGTCTAATGGAATACCGTTTTTCCGATATCCAAAATTAACAGCGATATAGCATTAAGTTATAACTTAATGTATGATTTATCTACATTAAATCGCATTAAAGAGCATTACTTCGTCTTAAGTAGTAACCACTTTCGCTGATCCACAGCGTTCTGATGTACGAACTTTGTTTTTCGATTTTCCGACATTGTGGAAAAGAGTAATAGCACATGGACAATGGAAATAATTGCTTATTTATCTACAATGTTAAACAGTTTATCAACTTACAGGTATGGGCTGAGATTATATGAAAATTTGACCAGAAATCATAGCACAATTTTTAATTGGACATAATCTCTAAACATAGAGCTTCAAACTGCCCAAAATTTAGCTACTTGCAACTGCATTCCTTACTAAAAATTATATTCAAGCATTTTCTTCCATATTATTATTTAAGTACACACAAAATAGAATTTAAATATTTGATTTGTTTATATTTCTATTATTTTGTGGAGTATTAACACATTGTGTGCGGGTACATTTCGCAGCGAAATTTTACCAGGAGCATGGCGTTTTGAGCGTAAATTTAGTTATTCAGTTAAATCTTAATAGATAGAAAATTATTTAATTTTTTTACCAACTTTTCGTATTTTATATCGAAATATATAAGCAAATATATAAATAGAAGTATATAAATAACAACCATAAGATTTTTGTAAACAAAAAATTTATTTTTAGTGGATAAATTTATAAAAGTATAGTAAATATGCATATCCAAATAGAAATAGTAGTATATAGTTTTAATTTTAAATCTAAACTGATTTTCTTAATTAATATTCCTGTTTTGTGGTTCCGCATCGACTGATGTAAAAACTAGTTTTTATTTGTCTAAATGCATCCAGAATCTATGTAATAGGCAAGAACATTCGGCTTCGTTTTCCCTTATGTACCGTTATTTTTGTACCCACAAACAAACCATGTTATTGCACTAACTAGTACTAGTACATGTTCCTCGCTCAAGTATCAGTCATCAGAAAACGTATTTGTACGTGACCCTCTCTCAAGTATCAATCGTCAAAAAACGTACGTGTCCCGCATACAATGTGTTAAGTTCTACATATACAAAACATTGGGGAAAAATTATATTCTAAAATGTTTTTACATTAGATATATTGTGTAATAATATAATGTAATAAAAGCTAAAAAAGCTTAAAAATTATCAGAATATAATTGAATTTATCGATATATCATTGCATCATGATATAAAGATAGTTATATATCTTGATGTGACATTCTCAATATCACCGAGTTTTTTTGGACACTATGGCAGTTTTCTTTATGAAGTGTCCAAGTAAACAGACCCAAATAAAATTCCCTTTTGAAATATGTGAGGTCGACTGTACCAAAATTTTAACGTTCAGCACTTCCGCTTATTAAAGTGGCTATTCCAGCACTCTTATCGAAGAATTCCCTACGATTCTTATCGAAGTTCCCTACCCATTCGGTCATCGTTCGATCGTCCACTATGTAGAACTCCTGAATTAATCATATTATTTTTTAAAATTTCTATATAAGTGTGTGCATGCGTTTGTATGTTTTGTCTATTTTGTTCCACAAAACGTAACATATAACTT
>CM063506.1:17419974-17439974 GCA_032207245.1 Pardosa pseudoannulata
CTTTATGACGTTTTAAAGCGTGGGTTTACGTTTATCTACTGAACTCTCGAAAGATTCTTTCCCTATAGGTTAATTACTGACAGAAATCCAAGTGCTGTTTAAATTTGTTCTTTATATGGATAGTTAATCCATTCCTCAATGTTATTATAAAGCATTTTACAACAGAGTATTGCAGAGAGATATTTAACATGAAGTTGCTGTCGGCGTGGAAAGAATTAATATTTTTATTCTAAAATTTATTCTGTAACTGAATAATTTAAATTATTTTTACTAATATTACGTCTTTTCTTGATGATAAAAACGGGACATGTTCTTCTAATTTTTCATAATAACTAGGTCATGAAGCACATAAATTCTTAGAAAAATACTTTATAAATTCATCTAACAGCAGTGCAGTTATGAATAATATTTCCAGTAGCTGTGCAAAGTAATATAATTTATGAACTCTAAATTACTTTTCATAATGACTTTAAATTAAAACATAATACTTATTACACCTTACACTCGCATTATATGGTGAATACGTTCCTTGAAAAATCATGCAAGCAAAATCCGCGTAAAATAATATTACAAAATCAAATGATATATACAAATTAAAATGATATAAATTAATACTCCATCAAGCTCAATGTTCCTCACAGATACAGAGGTCTGAAATTGCTTTCTTTTTAAAAGACTCATGACACTCGCATTATAAGGTGAATACTTTCCTTCAAAAATCATGCAAGCCAAAACCACATAAAATGATACAATGAATTAATACTCCATCAGGCTAGCTGTACCTCACAGATACAGAGTTCTGAAATTCTTTTCTTTTCAAAAGACTCATGACACTCGTAGTATAAGGTGAATACTTTAATTGAAAACTCATGGAAGCAAAATCCTCATTAAATGATACAATGAGTTAGTACTCTATCAGGCTCGCTGTACCTAACAGATACAGAGCTCTGAAATTCCTTTCTTTTAAAACAATCGTAGCACTCGCATTATATAGTGGATACGTTTCTTGAAAAATCACGCAAGCAAAAACTGCATTAAATGATACAATTAATTAATACTCCATCAGCCTCACTGTATCTCACAGAGAGCTCTGAAATTCCTTTCTTTTTTTTTTAAAAAAAAAGGGAAATTTCGATCTTTTCCAAAATAGTATTCACCTTCTGGTCACTTGGACACCTCGAATGTTTCTTGGAAACTTTTCTGCTGATATTTTTTTTCTGTTTGCGGTTTCATTTACTATGCTGTATCTGTAGGACACAATAAGCCCAATCGAATATGTCGTTTTTTTGTTGTTCTGAGTTTTTTTTCATATACTTTCTATTGATTCTTTAAATGAATAAAAAGGTTTTTGATTTAATTGGTTAGAAATTTCTCGAACCAGTGCATAGAATTTTCACTTGGAATGTAATAAAAATCTTAAACGCTGAAAATTTCGATGAAGTTGATTTCAAATAGAAAAGCCAAATTTACAAAAGAACTCAGCATTTCATTAAAAGAAAAACTGGATTTTCTACAATCAAAAACAAAATAAAATTTAGAATAACACAATATATGTACGTAAAAGGCAGCCATATTGTTTACATAAGACAGACAGTAAAGTTTTGTATAAAGTATGCGATTCATGCACAAAATATTTATTGGAACTAATTATCGCTATTTTTTAATTCTTTTATATGCTAATTATTTTATATAAGAATAACCGCATTTAATATGAATAAATACTTATAGTACGAATATATTGCATTACTTAACATCTAATTTTGTACTTCTTATTCTCAATTATTATACAATTATCAATGTACTTTATTATAAAATTTATATTGCATTTTTAATTGAACATAATATAATAAGGGAAAAGCTATGTCCAGGTGTACATAATATGAAGTCTTGTATTATATTCAAAAATACATTTTTTAAGCTCGTGAAATTTAAATATGACTTTAAATAACGAAATGTACCTATCATATGCAAGACCTCGATAGTATAATATTTGAAGCGCACGGAATGTTAATAAAAAGCAAAAGTATACGTTCAACCTAAATGTAAATTGTTAGTAAGAATATGATTAACTGAAGATGATATGATTCCTAAAACCGCACAGTACTATATAAAGATAGATGAAAGAAAGGAGACTGGTTCATTAAATTCTGGAGATATTTTTGAATAAATTTTGCAGCTACAATTTTTCGAAGCATATATAGCAGTCACTTTATTTTCCCGATTTCTCATTCCTTCCTTCCATAATATATTAGAATTCCAAAGTATGTCTAAATTTTTGTTTGTCTGAATCTTCAATCCTCTTTTCGAAACAGTTTCACTCTGCTGAATAACCTCTATACGTTTACTTACAAGGTTATAATAAATCAAAATTATATAATATAGAATGATTATGTACAGTAATGATTTTTCTAAGAGGGCATGATGCATTTAGAGCTGAAAACTAATCATTAGAATAGCCTATTTTTGACTTAATTTAAAACGGAAAGTCCTGCTCTTTATAAAACAAATTTTTGCTAGGTTCTTAAAAGGGTCCAACTTCATAAAAATTGTTAAGTTTTGTTACATAAAGTAATATTAAATAAACATAAAGTATGTACTAAGCAAATAAAAGATAGATATCCAAATATTTGATTTAATATTAAATGGAAAGTCCTGCTCTTTATAAAACAAAGTTTTGCTAGGTCCTTAAAAGGGTCCAACTTCATAAAAATTGTTTTGTTACATAAAGTAATATTAAAGAAACATAAATTATGTACTAAGTAAAAAAAGATAGAAATCCAGATACACTCAAAATATTTTTTTTAGAAATTTACAATTTAAAAACTATTTTTTATATTTTATTTTATTGTAGGATAAAAATTAATTTTACAAAATTAATTACTTAATTTTAGTGTGCTTTTATTTTAAACTGTCATATATTTATGTTTACAAAGTAAACTATATATTTTATATCAATTTCATAAAATTTCAGTTTCTAACATGCATATTTCAAAAGTAATATTTATAGTAAGTGAACATTTTCGAATTAGTAAACATTTTCAAGGTTATTTTGAAATATATGCTATTTGAAAAAAACGAAATAATCGTTTCAAATCTATAGAGTTATTAAGACATTTTTTAAATCATTCTAAATGAAGCAACATTATACTAACTTCTGCTTTATGATGGACCAAAAAAAAGGCTGTAATAATGAACATTTGAAGTTTCGAAAAGTATTATGTCCCCTTAATTTAAGAATAATATAAATCCAGAACAATTCAAATAGTCGATTCTAGACTTTTATTTTGTTTAAAATCGGAAAAATAATCGTGCTAATGGAGAGAAAGTTGTATAAATCTTCAGATTTTTTGAATGCTTGGAACAATTAAACAAAAAGTTTGTTGACTCTTGTCAAAAATTTTTTTACATAAAAACTATCCTTAGAATTAGGGACATATCACAAATTTCAAAAAAGAAAAACTTGTAAGCATTATTTTACTATTATTTTAATTTTAAAAGATTTTAAAGATTTAATTTTTAAAGACAGTTTTGAAGTATTTAAGTTACATGCATTAGTTCAAATATTGAGGATCATTTGCTTCGATTTTTCTCTCTGAAATACAAGACCCTAAGTGTTTTTCGATTTAAAGAACTTTGAGCTACAGTTTTCTAAGACCTGTTATTTCTGTACACCTACACGTCTTCATAAACGTAAATCGATTCTATTTACGGTAAAACATGTTAACTTGTTTGTAAGCATTGGATTTCAGGTTTATTTCTTCTGAAAAAACTTCGAAGAATCGAATCAAAAATTAGGAGAAATCAAACATTCTTCTTAAGTTAAGTTGACACATCATCTTTAAGCAACTTTAAATGGGAGATTTTTTCTTATTTTTTGTCTTATCATACCTTTTGTAATCATTATCGAAAATACATAAAATTTTGAGGATTTGTCCTCTATTTGAATTTAATTAGTTCTGTTAAATTTACCTTGTTTCTAAAAAAAATGTAAAATTTTTTCTGATAAACTGTATTTAGGCTAACAACAGCACAAAGTGAGTTTTATTATGTGTAATAACTATTATGTGTAATTCTCCGCCTATTTAACTTTTGAAAAAGTATAATAAATATTACACCAATGGATTAAACTTTCAAAAAACCTAAAATACTGTTTAAAAATTCCATTTAAAATATTGTAAATACTGAATGAAATAAACAACCAAAAATATGACCAAAGGTATTAGGATCGTCACTACAAATTGAGATGTTATCTCATGTAAAATATGTGATAAAGTTTCGCTAACAACAACCCTGATCTTCTCTCTATAGAGTTGCCATTACATTTTGAGACCTTACCCGCATCAGAATTGTGGTAGACTCTATAATAGCCAAATCGCAGGTAAGGTTAAGAATTTCGGGTGGTTAAAATGCATTTATCTAATAATATCCAAAAATAAATCAAATATTAGTAATCCACTTTGTGTTTTTATTTATCTGAATACGAGTGCTACAGTATTGCAATAGATGTTGTCACAGGTGTCAACACGTCATAATGATATCAGAAGTAGTTATTATGATGCTACAGAAAGGGGCAAATGATATCAAATGCTTATCGCTGGCGACTTTTGACGTCATTGTGACGCAGCAGTCTCCTGTGACATATCTTGACCGTAATGTGGTAGCACCCTAAGTGCCTGGTGAATGATTTAGAAATTTAAAATTTTTACTTTTTTTAAATGTAGGGCAATTGTACACTGCAATGCACATATCAACTTATATTGATTGTGGCTTTTTATTTTAGCGGAAGAGCAGCATATTGGTTGCCTATTGACTATCGTGCACATGAAAAGGAATGGGAGAAGCCGTTCATGACGTTGCACGAAAACGCTCTATTCAGATGTTGGTTTCGAAGTAGTAAGGAATCTGTTAATGCCAGAAATATTTTAAACTTTATTACTTGGTCCAATAATAAAAATTGGCTTTAATCTTTCATTTATATGATTGATTAACTGCATAGTGAATAGAGAATGTGCGCATGACGTCAGGTGCAGCAGAAATTGCAGTTCAACTTCCTCGTTGGCAAAATATTTGAATTTCCTACGGATTGTGCTTAATATTGGAGTTTTAATTTTGTCAATTATTATTAAAATGGTAACAAACTGTTGTGCGTATGTCTGTACTAAGCGGTTAAAAAAATATGAAAATATTGGATTTTATTGCTTTTCTAAAGATCCTAATACTTTGGATAAAAGCTTTGAAAAGGCAAGACTGGACTCCAAGTTCGAGAATTTGAGGCAAACATTTTCAGAATGGTAATAAAACGTTAACCTTATTGTAATGTAATAGATTATATAAAATTATTATGCTCTACGAATTTTTTATTATTACTAAGTTTTTTTCATATTTCTAATGTATTTTGTATGCTTTTGTATGACGTACTGTACCTATAAATGTATTTTTTTCCTTAAAATGATCAGGCTTTGCACATTTTTATTAGATTTTTATTTATGTAATTGTTTAGTGTGCCTATTAACATATCAAAGTAGTTAGACTTTGATTATGATATTTAATAATACTGTGTAAAGTGTTTAATTTTTAAAAAAATATATAATTTTGTATGTGCCAAAAAATCTATTTTGAATTAGTTGACCAGTTTCTGATATTTCCTTCCCCTTCCCTTAAATAAAATTTAGTTTTATTGTATACGCAATTCATATCGAAACTCATAAGATACAATGAAAACAAGCAATGTTTTGCCAACGAAAAGTTGAGTTGTAGTCAACACTCGTATTTTTTTACAAATATGCACTTTCTCTATACTTTACGGCCGGTCTTACCAAAGTCATTTAACGGCTAATCACGATTAGTCTCTGTTTAAATGGAAAATTGCGTTCTACCATTAGATGGCGTCATGGGTTAATCGCGATTAGCCGTTAAACGACTTAGGTGAGACCGGTCTTAGTTGAATATTTCGACAGTTTGTGATAATTTCGACCTTTATTAATATGAAGTTTAAACGATATTTAACATGGGGTTGGTAATAAATTGATAAATGCAAGAAATATTTTAAATTTCTGTAATTTGGTTCAAAGATAGAAATTGATTTTATGTTTTTGTAGAATTGATTAACTGTTTGGTGAATAATTTATGACTTGAAAATTTTTATCTTCATTAATTTCGTGTTTAGGATATATTTCACCTGGTGTTCGTAATGAATCAATACATGCTAGAAATATTTTAAACTTTTGCCTTTGGTCCAATAATAAAAATAGTTTTTATGCTTTTATGCGAACTATTAACCGTTAGTAAATACTTTAGAGTTAGAAAATTTTGACCTTTTAGTATAGGGTGTTTAGACGATATTTAATATGTGGTCGATAATGAATCAATAAATGCAAGAAATATTTTAGTCAAGTAATAAAAAATTATTTTATGTTTTATGTCTTATTTTATGACTTGGTGATTCATTAATACATTGAAAATTTCAACTTGTATTGACAGTCAGTATTTAACACTGGGTACGTAATAAATCGATAAATGCAAGAATTAACTTGTGCACTTGATCCTGTATAAAAAGTTGATTTTATGCTTTTTCGTGATTGATTCACTATTTAGTTAGAAATTTTTAACTTGAAAGAATCGAACTTTATTTATATGGGGGTGTGTCGACAGGTTTTTAACAAGAGGTTGATACCTAACAAGTAAATAAAAGAACTATTTTAATTTCTTCACGTGGTCCAATAGCAAATATTTCTATCCGATAATAAAAATAATATTAAACATTTCTACCATATATATATATATATATATATATATATATATATATATATATATATATATATATATATATATATATATATATATATATATATATATATATATGTGTGTGTGTGTGTGTGTGTGTGTGTGTGTGTGTCTTTGTGTGTGTGTGTGTGTGTGTAATAACTTAAAATGACGTCCACATAATTTAAGAATACCGTAGAGAATAATGTAACCCAGTTGATTGATGCAGACTTGCAAAAACATATTTTATTTAGAACAGCAGATAACACACAAATCCCCGTAGGGAAATAAAATACAAACAGAAAATATTTGATGATAAATTACATCGCGTTCTCAAAGGAAAATCTTTGAAATCTGTATGCTACGCCTTTTATTAACTTCTGAAAGGGGAGTGGTTCCAGGAATGATGTCATTCCTGTAACCAATCACTTTACTTTAATTACTTCTAGTTTATTCTGGAAGGCAGTACATCACAATACGAGGGAAAAACTTAACTGGGCTGCGATTCGAAACTTAATGTGTCAGAAAATGAGCGATCGAAGCCATATTTAAGAAAAATGTGTTTTAGTACTTCATTATTACGTATGTATATATGTATATAGACACTTCGAATTTAACGAAAAATATCTCAAATGAAAATGCAATTTGTACCCGTCGTACCATGATACCTGACCTTTCTAGATCTTCATATATTTAATTGGCTCAAAAATAATCCCGTTTTTGCCTTTTTACACCTTCTAAAAGATATGGATTATTTCTCTAAAAATCTTATGCAATATAAGTAATTACAACTTAAATAAGATTTCAATCAGCTAAATAATCAGTGTTATCATCTAAGTTCTCTAATACCTTTGAAACCTGGGTGTATCAGGTCTTGCTTCACTGCTGTCAATGAAAATTTATCGAACTACAAGATATGCATTAGTAAACAAAGAGAAGATTAGTAAACTGCTAAAGAAGTTCGAACTTATAAAATAATCTTTTATCTATTGCAATGATTTTGTTGACCTCTAGATAAAACTTACAATAGTACGAGGTGAATGCAGAAAGTAAGCTTCCTGGTGTTTTCACCTTTAAATTAAACGTAATTAGCCGAGTTAATAGAGCTTGTGAAACAGATTTATAACGTATTAATCATATGCAGCTGAACAAGTCCCGATTCGTGCCAATAGCAGGGTAGCAGTGGTCCGAAATGGAAACTCTAATTCCTGCTCCCGCGGCCGGTGATCTTGAATGCACAAAGCATTGCTCCAATTGAAATTCATCGTCAGCTCTGTCAGGTCCATGAGCTGAAACTGACATACCAACACAAAATTTAATGCTTAGAAGCAGCATTGACATTTCTGCTACGGTATCATGGCGACGAGTTCCTCGACAGTATCGTCACGGGTAATGAGACCTAGATTTCGCACTTTAACCCCGGACACCAAGCAGCAGTCAATGCATTGGCATCATAGTGGACCTTCGGTTAGGACCAAATTCAAACAGACGCTGCTGGTACGGAAAGGGATGTGCACGGAGTTCTGGACAGGAAGGCTGGTTCCATTCACGGGCGGCAAAGTTCTACGACAGAGGTATGCCAAAGTTGATCCCACAATACAAGTGTCTCAATTCTGGTGGTGGCTATGTTGAAATATAGCTGAAACATTGCTGTACTTTTTGCCAATAAATATGTCCATGAAAGTGTGATTTCTTTTTTTCTTTTAAATAGGGAAACTTACTTTCTGGATGTAATGGATCCCCAGCCATTGCGGCATTTATGGGAATGATCAGGCTGATCTTCTCGCACGTAAAGGTGCAAGAAAGGCACAGCTAACAAATGCTTCTGGACTGTCTTTTCACTCAAAAAAGCTCTTTTGGAAACAAGCTTTGAATATGAAATTCGAATCCCAAATTCAAGATCGTGTTAAACTGAAAACTTGGAGTTCCGAAGACCTCGCCAACATTCCCGATCGTCCTCGACGTGAGGCAGTGGCATTGTTCCGGTTAGTGACAGGACATGACTGCCTAAGTGAACATCTCCATAGAATTGGCATTTTTGACTCCCCTCTTTGTTCTTTATGTGACCTTGTAGAAAACTTAAATAGAGGTCCTCTGCGTCGATGCGGGGCACTTCGTGGTTCTTCCGACTCCGAGACTACCCTGCATTATAGAGCCAGAGAACGCCTGAGGCAATGACTTCGGTCAATGTTACTTTTGTTACTTGTACTGTTCTTGTTCCACAATTGTTATTTTTTTAATTGTAACCTGCCTTGCCATTAGAAATAAAAAAAACTTTCTGGATGCTCCTCATACATATTTCATACAATATTCCTGTTGTCAGGGTTTCGTTTATCGCTAAAAACAGGGCTGTACTTTCTTTTCCATGGCTACGATTTTTGCTATCTTCTCAAACTATATGTAAAATTTAAGAGCTTCTATAAATAATATTTGTCTCGTGCTAAAGAATCTACTTTTAAAATTAAAATATTTATCTCGATAAAAAATTTCTTGAAAATCATAACAAACATGGTTTAAATGTATAAAAAAATAATGCAAATTAATTCATGTATTTATAAAATTATTTTTCGTTTAAACATTTTCAATAAAAATGATTAGATAGATTTAATATTCAATAACATTTTAAAGTTTTCTCTAGGGAGTGATAAATCTAATTAGCTAGATGTCTGAATAAATCATAAATAGTTCAATGAATTAATATCAATTGATGGAATAATTTTTTGCTAAGAGCATTTAACTATAATGTGTTGAATCTCATTAGAAATTCAAATACTCAAAAATAACACTTAAAAATAACTTTCCTCGGAAAATAAATGAGATTTTAATGAGAATAAAATAATCGAAATCATATCAAAATGGGATGATTTAATATATTTCTTAAAACACTAAGGTGATTTAAATCAACAAATTAAATATTTTTTAAGACGTGCTTTTTTTGTTAGGACAGACATAAAAGTAACAGTAATATTTTTTCATAAAAGTAGACTTCCATATTTAATTTTGTTTGTTTAAATTAATTATCAATCTACATATATATAAAGGAATATTTGTGTGTGTTTGTTCGTGAGAATTAGGGACAAGATTGCTAAAACGATGAGAGCTACAAGCATGAAATTTAGTACAGGGAATCTTCGCGACTCAAAACATTTTCTCCAAAATTTCAATTAGATTCTCTCTATTTTAAGTAAGTTTTAACAGATATTTCACATATTATATCCCCCCTACGAAATTTAAAGCATTGTATGCGGGACACGTACTAATACATTTTTTGATGACTCACACTTCAGCGTGAGACACGTACTAGTATGTTTTCTGACTACTGATACTTGAGCGCGGATCACGTACTAGTACGAGTTAGCGTAACAGCATGGTTTGTTTGTGGGTGCAAAAATAACGGTATATACAGAAAAACGAAGCTGAATGTTCTTGTCTACTCTATAGATTCTGGAAAAATTTAGACAAATAAAAACTAGTTTTTACATTATTAATTTTATGATTGCTCTTTTCATTTTTTATAATATAAAAATGTTTATATATAACATAATTCGAAAAAAGTAAAACTATATACTACTATTTCTATTTGATTTTTCATATTTACGATACTATTATAAATTTATCCAATTTTTTTTTTACAAAAATCTTATGGTTGTTAGTTATATATTTCTATTTATATATTTGTTTATATATTTCCATATAAAATACGAAAAATTGGTTAAAAAATTAAATAATTTTCGATCTATTCAGATTTACTGAATAACTAAATTTACGCGCAAAACACCCGCTCCCGGTACAATTCCGCTGCGAAATGTACCCACACACAATGTGTTAATATATGGTGGGAAATATCGTTAAGAACATCCTACTATTTATTTGATTTGATTTTGATAGGCCGTTTTAGCGATAAAATTACTAAAAAAAAGAGCCTGTTTAATTTTGTAGCCCATTTAAACGTCAGCTTAATAAATAAATTTCGCTGTTGAGAAGGCATCATAAAATGATCAATATTTGATATTCTAATATAAGTATTTCATATTTTATTTATCTTATTTACTCTACATTTTTGTTAATAGATTGGTTTAATTTACATATTGTTGTAAAAACGCGTCGGCTTCATCACTCTGTATAGTGCCGCTCGAGGGTGAGTTTTTCTCCTATTACGTTATCGTTAATGAGCTCTAACTATTTTTAATTATAACTCGCTTAATTCTTAACCCCCATTTTTATACCTGACATATATATGTATATGGGGTATGTATATATATATATATATATATATATATATATATATATATATATATATATATATATATATATATATATATATATATATATATATATATATATATATATATATATATATATATATATACGTGTGTGTGTGTATGCGTTATAATTTAATAGCAATTTTCAGAATTTTTTTAAATGCAAAATGTTAACAGCATCAACGTTTGCAAAATTAAAACTATTTAACATTTTATGCATGTAATGTCCGTAATATTTTCAATTTAATAGCCTTCAGTCTTTAATTTAATTGATCTTAAATACATGTAACTTCTTTTACGTTTATATAAATGTGCGTAAAGTTAATACTGTTTATCAATTTGTTTAAAAATGTAAAATGTTATCATTCGTAAATTTGCGCAATAGTGGCTAAAATTGCAGAGTAAATTAATAATAATTATTTAAAATTTAATACTTACTCATTGTTTCAACGGGTTAATTAAAAATCTACAATTTTTATTTATAAGATTCCTACGCGACCTTGTATAAGATATTTTTTTATATATTTAATTTATCATATATGTATTATAAGTAATAACTAAAAGAAAATAATAGAGGAGGAAATATAAATTTCAAAATATAAATTTTAAAGAAATTACCCATATAATGTTTTATGTACAACTAGATTATGAGTACCAACATAAATTAATTTGAACTAAATTTCAACAAGGAAAATAAACAATAAATTTCAAAGAAGAATAACAGATCTAAATTATTCGTGAAGGAGGAAAATTTTAGCTTTGAAATATGTCTAAATTTATTAATACTAGTAGCTGTACAGTCGAACCCTGCTGAAATAGAATTCAAGGTACCAAAGCTATTGTAAGCTATACACAAACGAAAAATAAATGTTAGATCGCTCAGTTTGAGTAACGCGCTAAGTATGTTCGAAAGCGATATGCACTCAAACCTGTTTTTGTGCGGTGGATAAGAACCGCATAAAAAAACTCATAAAAAAATTGCACAAAACTTCACCAATAGCTATAAAATATAGTTTTCGGAACACAATTAAATATTTTTTATGCGGTGAATAGGGACCGCATAAAAAAAGTCTCACGTTTAAAATAACTCAAAACCTTACGAAATAACTAGTACATACCTGGAAATTCGGCAAAAGATTTGGAATCTAATTTAAAAAATACACTTGCGAACATTTTATTTAATATTTTATTTACATATTATGTGATTATTTTACACATACTAAACTTTTCAAAACGTATAAACATTATTCTTCGCAGTCTGACAATACGCGAACTTTCCTGTGATAAACTGGTTCAAAATCGCTTTCATCTCTTGAAGATACTATCTCGCACTTGTTTAGAGTTGATTTTTTTTCAGGTACCATATAGTCAGTGATTAGCGACGACTGTTGTTTCATTAGATACTTGTATATGTCCCGGTAGCCAGATATGCACGACTGAAGCTCCTTTTGGAATTTTGAAGTTCTTTCAGAATTGGCATCGATTGCAAGAAAATGACATTCTAATTTATGACAGAGTTGGAGTCCTGCATAGATTTTATCTGCTGTCATATGATCGGGTTCTTCTAGCCCATCAGTAACATCTGTTATGCAATTTATAATTTCATCATCCCTTACGGTGTCATCCTGAATCATTTCGACAAGATCATTTTCACTAAAACTATTAAACCCATCTCCACCGATGTCATTATTGATAACTTCGATAACTTCGTCAATTATGTTCAATTTGATTGAAATTTTTATTTACCACACAAAAAAATCGCATAAAAAATCGCACAAAAAAAATCGCACAAAAACAGGTTTGAGTGTTAGAAAACACGATAAAAATCTATTCAACATTATTTTTAATGAATTTAATTAATTAAGTGGATTAAGTTAAATTTAATAATTACCTATAAAATTAATTAAATATGTAGACTACTAGAAACATAATTAAATTTAGTCTTTTATTAATTAATTTTTCCTGCCTACTGTTCTGAAGCATAAACAATCCTTTATTTATAAAATTTTCTACTAAAAGCACTTAATAAAACAGATGTCTTAAGAAACTTGAAAGAACTCTTTTATGTATTCATCACAGTTATTTTCAAATAGGTATTGTCTTGGGGATATTTCCTTGTGAACTGGGAAGCCCGTTCAATTCCTTAAGGGGAACAAATTGAATAGTTTGTATTTTATAAATAGGTTTAGAGAATGTTAGATGTATAAAGCAGTTTTATAAAATATCAACTTAGAGTTATGAAACTTTGTGCACGTGCAAAAGGAAATATAAGCTTATTAATAGTTTAAAATGTTTTCTTGTAATCATGTATTTTTGAAAAAATGATTTATAAAAAAAATTTTTGTTCATTTTAAAAATGTTTTTGTTGTTTAATTATTCATGTACGAAATAGTACAACACTTCTAACATATATTAAAATAAATATTTAAAATTTGCCTTCATTTAGATTATTACGTTTATTTTAAAAGTAAGAAAATTGAACGTAAAAATTGGAATCTCATAAACAAACCACGAATACTAATCTATATATAAAAAATGAATTTATGTCTGTCTGTTTGAACTCGATAGACTCAAAAACCATGCATCCAATCGCCTTGAAAATTTGGGAAATTCTTAGGTACATCCCTGGGAAGGTTTTTGTAAATTTTTTAAGTTCGAAATCCATCTCTTCCTCCTTTTTCGAGCATTTCATGTCATTATTCCAAGCATTATTTTCCCCGGTTAAACGCAAACGATTAATTTTTTAATTTATCGCATCATAACTAAGTGAAAGAAGCTATATTTCTAGCAATGGGACGTCATCCCAAGTAATTGTTTTAAACGCAGTTTTCATCGGTTAAAAACAGGAGATTAAAAATTTCAATTTATCACGTAATAAATAGGTGATATTTTTCTATCATTATGACGTCATTCCTTTAAATATTTTATTTATTCATTTCTTATTTTATATTATTTAAACATCGTCTGCGTAGTATCAATTCGATTTGACATGGAAATTTAGATATAAAGTGATGCACTTTCATTTCTATGTGATGCAATTTATAGCATTTTTATATGAGAACTAATTTTAAATTTAATTTTTGGTTAATTTTTACGTTGCAATGAAATGTTTATCAACAATATTCTATCAACGAAAAGTACAAATTTCAGTGACTGTCGTAGGCAAGTAAAAACGTATCATTCGCTATGCTCGAAAAAAAGTCTTTGTTTAAAAGTAATATATTAAGTTTCCCTTAGCACTTGCTAGTTCTTTATAAAGAAAAGCGTCTGAATTAGGGACAAATCTTTTTGTGGAACACTAAATAGAAAAATATGGAATATATAGAGAAGAATATACTAACTTAATTGTTGCTGATAGCGATAATCACACGGCTTGAGTCAAGTTCTATAGAAAGAAAACTATAGGGGTAATATAAATAATTAATTTAAAAGTAAGGAAGTCCGACCTTTTCACGAAATTTGAACGCAAAAATTGGAATCTCATAAGTAAACCACGAATTCTAATATTTTATAAAGAAAAACGTCTTAATTAGGGAAAAATCTTTTTGTGGAACACTAAATGAAAATGATGGGATATATAGAGAAGCACATACTAACTTAGTTGTTCTGGATCACTATAATCACTCGACTTAAGTCAAGATCTACAGAAAGCAAACTATAGGGGTAATATAAACTTTTAATTTAAAAGTAAGGAAGTCCAACTTTTTCGCGAAAATTGAACATAAAATTGGAATCTCATAAACAAATCACGAATTCTAATACTTTATAAAGAAAACTTTTGAATTGGGGAAATAACTTTTCCATGGACAATAAAAGGAAAAAGATAGAATATATAGAAGAATATATTAACTTAGTTGGTCCTAAACACTACAGAAAAGTTCTACAGAAAACAAACTGTAGGGCTATTAATGACTTATTTACTAGTGTTTTCTTATTTTATATGTAAAGAATATATATATAATTATTTTTATATTTTTAATTATATATAGTTTTATAATATTTTTTGAATCATTTTTTCTTTATATTTTTTTCATAATTTTAATTATATTTTTTTAATATTTTTTTTAAATGAACTAATGAACATTTTAAAGTGAATTTATCTTTCTGTAGAACCCTTTCATTATAGATATAAAAATACATCCTATAGATTAACCATTCTATCTATACACAAAATAATATAAAAAAAGTTCAAAATATCTATTTAAAGTAAAATATAAAGCAAACACAAAAGAGAAATTTTAAAATTAATGAACAAGGTAAATTTAAATATTAGTAAAATATTTCAAAGCTTGAGTTTTTAATAAAAGCAACCTGACTTTCTATTTTTTTTAAATAAGATGGATTTCGTTCTTCATTAATGCATGCGTTACAAAGTCTCATAAGTCACTCTGAGTTATTAATTTCTTTAAAACTTTGTAACGTCCATTGTCTCTCTAATATGACAGCTCGTAACTAATGAACTATGGTTACAACATTAAAAATTACTCAAATTTCACGTTTCGTTTGCTCTCAGCCGCCCTTAATAACTTATATTAAAGAGTTCATCAATATGATTTAGTTAAAATAACTTAATAAATTAAAATTACTTAATAATTTAAAAAAGCAAATTCTATTAAATGCTTACAAAAGAGATATTTAAATTACTTTAGTAATAATTATATTATATATTTAAAGTTTTTTTAATAAAACATGACTATTTTTATATCGTTTCTCATCGTCTTACGTTTAATTAATAGTTATTAAATGTTAAATTTTCTATGATTTAAATCAGCATATTTACATTACATTCATTATTTACATTATTTATTTAAAAGCTTTTTTTAAAATGGAAACATGAGTTTTTTTCTATGTTTGTATTTTTATCGATTTCTTTCATTGACGTGGCTAAGTTTATTTTTTATTTAAGATAGTTATTAAATGTCTACATAGATTTTCTATGATGTTAAAATAAAGCAGCATAGAATTAGCAGTATGTTTTTACATTTCTTTTTATAATTTGTAGAAGGACGAGACTTATTTATTCCAAAAGGCATTTTAAATAATTATAAAATGGAAACATGAGTTTTTTTCTATGTTTGTATTTTTATCGATTTCTTTCATTGACGTGGCTAAGTTTATTTTTTATTTAAGATAGTTATTAAATGTCTACATAGATTTTCCATGATGTAAAAAATAAAGCAGCATAGAATTAGCAGTATGTTTTTCATTTCTTTTTATAATTTGTAGAAGGACGAGACTTATTTATTCCAAAAGGCGTTGTGAAATAATTAGTCCGTTTTTATTTCGTTCTCTATGTTCCACAACACAGTACAAAAACAACAATATATACAATGCACACACTGGGAGAGATGACTGGCACTATTGAAAACAAACTAGATGGCTCTCCTAGCGCCATCTATCATAAAAGGAGAGGGGTTAATTTGTACCAAATTAAACATATAAAAGAAATTTTCAAATTTTAAATTTTAACACTGTAAGTGTAGGTAAAATGTTTTTCCAAAATAAAATTTTAGAACTTAAAAATCTTTATTTCTTATAAATTAAAAAAATTCATTTTATTTGAGTAAGCTGTTTAAACAGATTTTACATTCCTGTATGTAGTTTATGGGAACATGTTACATTACGAGGCTATTCGTTCGCTCTGTTCCACAACACAGTACAAAAACAACATATACAAAACACACACTGAGAGATGACTGGCACTATTGAAAACAAACTAGATGGCTCTCCTAGCGCCATCTATCATAAAAGGAGACGGGAGTAATTGTACCCGCTACAAATTAAAAGAAATTGTCAAATTTTAAATTTTAACACTGTAAGTGTAGGTAAAAAGTTTTTCCAAAATAAAATTTTAGATATATACGAATATTCATATTCACTATTTTATAGACAAATTAAATATACCAATATATTTCGTAGCAAATTTAGAAGAACATAAAAGTATTTACTTTTTATAAATTAAAAAAATATCATTTTATTTAAGTAAACTGATTAAACAGATTTTATATTCCTGTATATAATTTATGAGAACATGCTACATTACGAGGTTTAAAACTTTGCTTAAAACCTTTCTTTTTAATTCTTAATAAAGTAAAATATTGTATTCTTTTCGAAATGAATTTTTAACAAGTTCTTTAATAAGATTTTAGATTTAATAATAATTTAGTTTTACTATCTGAAATAAAATGTTTGTAATAATATAAAAATATAATCTAAATGAAGTAAATCAAATGCACTTACCCGCAAAATACTTTTTAAAATAGGTATATTAAAAAATAAAGTTTTATTTGCTATTGAAGGGAAATATTTAGGGGGGTTTCTGTGAAACAAAACTTTAAAGGTATATAACATTCTAAAATTAAAAAAAAATAAACCATTAAGAATTTAAAACAGAAAAAGAAATTAGCATTTATCATGCGGTAAAATAAAATATACCGTTCGTATAAATATAAATAATATTCACAAAATAAAAATTATAGTTAAATTCTACTTAGTGTCCTGAATTAGATTCTAATTTAAAAATTTCAAATAGTGGGGGTAAGTGAATTTCTATTCTTTTTCTCTTGGGGCACATATTTTATATCTTTTTAAATGGTCTACTTTATACAAAAAAAAACTAAATATTTTTAATCATATTTTTATTAAAACATTTGGCTCTAAAAAATCAAAACTTTTGGTTTTATATTAAATAATAAAAGACTGGTTAATAAAGGTTTTTTCGCTCGAAATCCTTTTAAAGTAGATTCTAAAATATATTATATCATTTTAATCTCACCTATTTTATATCTTTTTAAATGGTCTACTTTATACAACAAAACTAAATATTTTTAATTATATGCTTATTAAACATTTAGCTCTAAGAAATCAAAATTTTTGTTTTATATTAAATAAAAAACAGGATGATTAATAAAGGTTTTTTAACTCGAAATCCTTTTAATGTAGATTCTAAATTATATTATATCATTTTAATCTCGTATATTTTATATATTTTTAAATGGTCTACTTTATAAAAAAAAACTAAATATTTTTAATCAAATTCCTTTTAAAACATTTAGCTCTAAACAAATTAAAACTTTTTGTTTTGTATTAAAACAAAAACGGGCTGGTCAATAAAGGTTTTCCTCCCCGAAATCCTTTTACAGTAGATTTTAAAATGTGAAACAATTACAATACTTATTGTAATACCGAAACTTAAAAAGAATTTGAAAGGTAAAGCCTTAAGGTACTAAGAGCTTCTATTATTTAAAAGCCACTAAAATATCTATAATAGTTTTAAATTATTATTTTAATTTCAAAACAAAACTCTCGAACCAAATGTCGATATATAATGTCTAATATTCAAATTCTTTAATGAAATATAGCCTATAAAATAAATCCATTTCACATTCTACCGACAAAATTGCTGAACATTCATCTACCTCTTGTTCCTTTAATTAACTACGTAGATAAGCCGTATCGTTCATCTAATTTATACTCCCTCAATTTCCTCCGAAAACACGAATCTGTTATTCAGACGTATTATACTACCTATGTCTTTCCACCTACACCTTATTGCATTAACGTCTGTTACTGGGATATATACTGGGAGTTAAAATGTGGTCAGACGTAACGGATCTGTAATGTAACTCTTGAATTACAGAATTTCATAAACTTTGATGTTGAATTTTCCGCCTGCCTTTAAGTACTTCAGGAAATGAAGCAGTCAGGTTTACCACGTTTCGAGCGCTAACATGTGTTGCGCGTGGATAAAATTAAGAGTTTTAAGAGTTTAATTAAACACTTAAAAGCTAATTAGTATTTGTGACAAGTGTGGAATTATTCATGGTCTACGTGTTACAGATCTATACTGCAAGTTTTAAATATCATATAATGATGAAAAGAGTTAATTAATTTTTGATTACATTTTTTGATTCTGATTTTTTTTTAAATTTTAATAGTATTCCTTCATATATATATATATATATATATATATATATATATATATATATATATATATATATATATATATATATATATATATATATATATATATATATATATATATATATTTTTTAAGGGTTTTTTACCTTGGGAAAATTGTTTCTGACTTCGCTCTTGAGTGCACCTCTGTTCGATCAGAGTGATCTCTATGGCTTTTCTTTGTCTGTGGTGAAGTAGAAAAGATGTGCGTTGTAGCCGCTCTGGAATAAAGTTGCAATTAGACTTCTGCCGTTCTCTTCAATGTTGACCCGACTGCATTTTTATTACTGCTAGCTGTTGAGCTCTCTCCTTGTCAAGGAATTTAATAAAAAGGGATTATATATATATATATATATATATATATATATATATATGTGTGTGTGTGTGTGAGTGTGTGTGTGCGTGTGTGCGTGCGTGCAAGCAGGAGTGTAAAAATCAAAATTATTAGCTTTAAAATAGCTATCCAATATTTCCCTTTTATCCTTTCTTCATATTTTAACATTTAATTTTCTTGTTATAAATTGTTAGATTAAGGAGTGTTCTCTGACTTAAATTATTTTTATCCATTTCTCAAAACTAACGCCAGTATAAATACTAGTTTTCTGTCCACTGGCTAGATTTTTTAGTCTAAAAATATAACTATCCCATTGAAATGGTATTGTTTCTACAGTAATTAAATTACTGCATGTGTATTTTCGAACTGTCTTAAATATTCAAAGTTCACTCTTACCTCCCCAAATTGCTAATCAGAATTAATTCTTATGAAATCAAAATCACCATTTGGGGCTGACATCGGCCACAAATGTGTATATTCTTTGAACATTCTGGGTTGAGCTGTTGCCCTGTAAATAAGATCAGTATACCGATGCTCTTTTCAGATTAAATAAATGTGAAGTTTCAGGACTCTTTAAACTTAGTTTTACTGATGCCATTAATACTCTTTTCTCAGCAAGCACTGAAAAAAATAATAAAGGACTAATCAAGCCAGGTATTATATATTCCTGCAAAGAGCGTTAT
>CM063506.1:17444974-17454974 GCA_032207245.1 Pardosa pseudoannulata
CGTAACTACGTCTCACATATAAGAAACTAAAATTTCTCTATCCCTATCCATAAGATTTAAGATTTCTACTCGACATGTAAGTTTAAACTTTTTGTGTATATATTTATAACTAGCATATAGCCCGTCATATGAAGAGATCAAGAAAATTTTTAATTTTCCAGAATTGTAAAGTACTTTATGAAGCAAGTAAAAAAATAGTTTGTTTTTTAGCTGAGAATTATCTGGTACACGCTCAATTACTTGTTTATTTTCCAACTCCTCTGAAGTCTACCGATACTGTGAATGCAGTTTATAATCACGTTGAATTAATTTATAAAGATAGTTGACCACCGCGGAATGTAATTGGTACAAAAATGTGGGTCCGGGAAAAATCTTCCGAAGTTTGCCGAAGTTCAACAGCGATACTCGGAAAGAGATGTCAAATAGCGAGGGGTGCAGTTAAATACCAAACAGCGAGAGAGCTAGGTCACTGATACAGTGATCACCAATCAGCGATGGGTCTGTTTGCATGCCCCGTATAGTTCAATGTACATGGATTGAATCAAAGAAATCTATCAGATTGAAGTTCCGGATTAAAAGTCATTCCGGTTCACTGCTTAAAGTCTGTGTTTCAAACATAAGACAAGAAAGCGATCTAAATAAATATGCTTATGACTCGCTTTCCTGAGGTTGATGGTTCTGTCCCCGACATCGACTTAATAAAAAATAAGCTTCTAAGTTTTTCGCCTAATTTTTTGTATTTTGCTGTTGTTTTTAGTGAAGTACCGTTTTCTGTACTTTTGGATATTTTACCTTAATTTTTTTTTTCAATTTTTGGAGTTTTGTATCCTTCACCTCTATTTTGCTCTCGCATTCTAGGTCCAACTGCTTCAAAATTTCGAGGACAGACGGACGGATAACATAGACTATTATCATATAAGTGATACCTTTAGAAAAAACTAATATTATTCAGACAATTAATCATTTATACTATTTAAAAGAATAATTAATTTGGTTTGTATTTTACTTCCACTTTTTTCTGATTTTCAAGAGTTTTAAAAAAGTTTTATATCAAAAAGGCATAAGTATTATTAATTTAATCTCTAGACTGTAATTTTCCACTTAATATAATTTAAGTTGCAGTTTAATAACTACATAATAAATTATAGTGTAGAAGTAACATGTAATATAAGTTTTCTTTTCAAAAATTTTAATGTAGTAATCGCTCTAAATTTTCCTTTTTACTCAATTAAGAGGAATAATTTCATGAATTTGAAAACTTAGTAACAGTACTTAAATGTTTCATAAATTTCAGATTATTTTATTAAGAAGTTAATGATTTAAGATATAGCAAAACAGATACACTTCCGGCAAATACGAACAATTTGGTTTGGTTTTGAGTGCTACGGTCTACTTTTTGCATCACGAGGGCCAATGAGAGTGGGGCTTAAAGCCGATTGCGAACGGCTACGAACATCCATGCTACTGTGGGATTCGAACCCACGAACTCTGATTCCGAAGGAAAGCACCGTAACCATTCGGCCATCAGATACGAACGAATTTTAATCCCTTCCGGTAAAATGACGAGTCTTGCTCGTCATTAGTTTTTCATTCCATACCGCACAATGACGATCTACACTCGTCATGCGATTAAATATGATAATTAATTTAGTTTAAAATTTCTAGTGTACTGAATTTGGCAACACTTTTATCACTTGTGAAAATCACAAGTCACTATTGCATATTGTTTACTTGGTACAAGTCATTGCCAAATTAATGAGTCAGAATAAAAGAAAACCTACTAAGAAATGCCGTGTGTGTTACAAGAATCAAATTATAAGTGAGACTACTTGGCGGTGTAAACAATTAAGATTTCCTTTGCACTTTGTTTTGAAAAGTACCACTAGCTTGAAGACTATTATCTGTATACCTTATTAATGTTTTGCTTTGATATTTTCTTAATTTTACTGTTTCTGATATTATTTAACACTATGTAAAAAGTGGATTTTAATTAAGAATATGTAAGAATTGTAAAATGAAACAAGTTTTTTAAATAAAAATTAAATGGTTATTTCATGCACAGTTTTTCGTTATTAAATCATACCGAAAGGGGTTAAAGCCGATTCCGAACGGATACGAACATCCATGCCACTGTGGATTCGAACTCACTAACTCTGATTCCGAAAGCCAGCACCGTAACCATTCGGCCATCAGATACGAACGAATTTTAAGGACGTATAAAACCCCTTCAATGAAAATAAAGTGTTCTTCAGTGCAAAAGTAATAATAAAAATAATAATGCATTATATTCGCTAAAACACTTTCGGGAACATTTTCAAAAGGATTTTGGTTATAACTTATAAGTTTTAGTAAAATACAATTAATCTCAATATATATACTTACATCAAATAAAAAAAACATTGAAAAGAGATTTAATAAAAAAATACTCTTTTTTATGAATTTTATTTTGAAAATTTATACCGGAATTTTTCATGCATACAAACCTGAGATTTGCATTTTTAGAGTAATAACAAATGCTCCATCAATTTTAACTTTCAGTGGAATAATCATTTGAACTAAGTAATATAATTCCAACATTTCAAACATGAAAAGGTTAAAGTTCGACTGTAGGTGTTTCTAACTACGTACAAACTCAGTTCATTATGCATAGATAAAAACATACGTAACTGTTCAATCATTTTTAATTACAGTTGCTAAGGATAAGTAAAATTTAAACACTGATACTAAATTATGGAACACAAGCTTTTAATTTTTTCTGAGAAAATATTAAACTTAATTACGTTTCATAATTTGTTTCATTGTATATTAATAGACTCTATCCCATGCAATGGTTTTCAAATGTTTTTAATGTTTAAATGTATAAATTACCTGTCATTGTGAATACACATTCTATTTCATACTAATTATTGCAGTTTCATTTAATGCTTTAGTCTTTTGATCAACATAAAAATGAAACTGAAGTCTGTAACTGTTTAAATTACTTTCTGCAACAAAAAGGTTCCATATATGAAGTCGAATGTTTGTTTAACCTTTAAAATTTACTGGCGTATTTTTAAGAAAAAAAATATCTAAGTAACTAGCTTTCAACATGGTAAGTGATCTTGACAGTCTCACAGTCTAACTTATGTATATATATATATATATATATATATATATATATATATATATATATATATATATATATATATATATTATATATATATATATATATATATATATATATATATATATATATATATATATATATATATGTATATATTTATATATATGTATATATTTATTATATATGTATATATTTATTATATATGTATATATTTATTATATATATATATATATATATATATATATATATATATATATATATATATATATATATATATATATATATATATATATATGTATGTATATATTATATATATATATATATATATATATGTATATATTTATATGTATATATATATATATATATATATATATATATATATATATATATATATATATATATATATATATATATATATATATATTTATTTATATATATATATATATATATACATATATATACATATATATATATATATATATATATATATATATATATATATATATATATATATATATATAAAACTGAAGTCTGTAACTGTTTAAATTACTTTCTGCAACAAAAAGGTTCCATATATGAAGCCGAATGTTTGTTTAACCTTTAAAATTTACTGGCGTATTTTTAAGAAAAAAATATCTAAGTAACTAGCTTTCAACATGGTAAGTGATCTTGACAGTCTCACAGTCTAACTTATGTATATATATATATATATATATATATATATATATATATATATATATATATATATATATATATATATATATATATATATATATATATATATATATATATATATATATAAAACAGTAAAATTTGAAGTTGAGGGGGTTCTAAATTATGAGATGGACTTTGCTTTCTATAATGAAGACATGACTGTACTAGGATTAGGACTTCTAATTGTCCTGTAAGGTTGAACATTCAAATAAAAAGGGCTAATTTTCCGTGTAATCGACGATGCTGTTTACATATACAAGGTGTCCCAGAACGACCGCATAACTCTGCACAGCTAGATTCCTCGTTGGAAGTACATAAAAACTGCCCAAAGTAGCGGTCCTATACGAACCATAGTTTTCGAAGAAAAATACCAAAAACAAAGTATGACATCACTGCCGGTGCAAGAAAAAAAACACTTTTTTGAACACATCTACAACAGTATTTGCGTATCTTTCCAGACGATAATGTTTAAAACGTTCGCAGCGCATATCGCTTTATTCATGCGCACGCGCCATGGAATGGCATTAAGCAGCCGTTGAATTGGTATTTAAATAGTCTGCATCTTGCAGCTATTATTCCATCTTGCGGCATTCTTCGTATGGTAGCCATGGATTCCGTTCGTGACTAAAGCGACATGTACCCGATGTACGGCTGATGTAATGGAAATGTTTTACGAATTGTTTGGGAGTATGCCCTTGCATGTACTGCTGTTGATATGTTCAATAAAGTGTTTTTTCTTGCACCGGTTTGTTACTTTGTTTTTCGTATTTTTCTCGTAAACTATGGATCGTACATGAACACTTCTTTGGGCTGTAATGAGGAATCCCAACAAGGAATCTAGCTATACAGAGTTTATGCTATCGTTTTGGGAAACCTGGTATATTATACGTTTTTAAGTTAAAAGATGTTATAACCATTACACTGAAACCACATCACATGAAACGTCGAGGATCGAAACGTATTTTTTAACATAACGATATTTTTTATAAGAAATCATTTTCTATTGCGTGACGTAATATCGTGTGTAGTCATATATAAATGCTGACGTACAGAAATGCGAAAAGGCTGATAAAAATGTGGACTTACATTTTCTTACTGGTGAATTTGAAATAACATTAGAATTTTCTGTATTACCTATTTTATTCCTTTCGTTCAACCTTTATGACCGGCTGCAGATCAATAAATCCATTTGAGAAAGGATTAGTAGTATAAAATGCTAGTTTTATTCTTAAATTTCAATTTAAATATATATTATTCAGCTTGTAAGTTTTATCAATATTTTTTCGCATGTTCATTTTCTTTTGGGTTATAACTCTAGAGAATACGTGAAGAATTTACATACTTTTCTAAATTTACCTTTCGTAAGTCGTCCTTTTCTAAGAAAAGGACGAATTACCATATAGCTGAATATCTGGTTACATAAAGAGTTTTAATTATTGAGCGAAGTCTAAAAATAGATTGATTTCATTGCTATTTCTAAATATCTTGTAAACTACTATTTCTAAATTTGAGATACGTGCGAAGCTGTTGTAAATGACATAATATTTAGTGTTCATTATTTCATTTGAGATGAAGCGTTGTGTCAATTTCAAAAAAGTAATGAAAAGGTTACAACCGTTTCATGAAATGATGGGGTCTTTAGAGAGGAATATTAAACAATAATAATGATGTGCTTAACAGCATTCATGATTCTGAAATCAAGCATAATGATCTCAAAACAACGTATTTTTTCGGCAATATCATAATGGAAAAAAGAAAAATTTAGAACAAATGTTAAAGCCAGCGTTCAAAAACGTTAATGCAAAGGTGCCAGGAAATACCAATTTTTCTACAAATATAAGATACATTTGAGCAGGGATGGACAAATGTTTTCGGCTTTGGATCAAAAATCAAAAAAAAATAATAAATTTGGCGGGCCAAGATAAATTTTTCTAAAATTTTAAAAATAATATACAAGTACCTTACGGTTTAAATACGTTAATGAAATGAAGGAAATTGCGATTTCATTTATAAAAGTTCCTTATATTGAGATCCGAAGTGAGATGTACTGATTTTAAAGAACGATGCTAAATACTCATCTGTCAGTCTACTTCTGAAATTATCCTTTCTAAAGTGCAAAGTTGAAAATACTTGTTCACGTAAATAAGCAAATATACCGCTGACCTTCTGGGCGTGAGATAATAAATTTGGGATATAATATTTAAGCAAAGTAGAAAAGAAGATGGATATATAATTTATAAATATATGTTTCTTTTAGTTTGCCTCGGACCGCCAACTTAAAATACTATCCGATGGCCGGATAAAACCTTCCGGCAGGCCGTAGTTTGCCCATCCATGCATTTTAGTGTTCAATTGTAAATATCATCATAGTCAATGTTCATTATTTCATTCGATATGACGCATTATTTTAGTTTGAAAAGAGAAAAGAATAGATTGCACTGTTTTTCAATACCGTTTCATCAGATGGTGGGCTTAGTAAGTGAGGAAAATGAAGTAATGATGTAATTAACAGTAATCATGATTCTGGAAACAAACATAATGATACCGGAGCAAGATATTTTCTCGGCAAAGATAATATAACCAAATAAAGAAATATTTAGAAGTAATATAAGGGTTTCGCCTCAAGAATTATTGCAAAACTGCCAGGAAATACCAATTTTTCTACAAATATAAGATACATATGAACGTTCTATTGTAAATTTCATCATATTCAATGTTCATTATTTCATTCGATATGACGCGTTATTTTGAAAAGAGAAAAGAAAAGATTGCACTGTTACTTATCGTTCCATCAGACGGTGGGCTTAGTAAGTGAGGAAAATGAAGTAATTTATGATAATGTATTTAGCAGTAATCATGATTCTGAAAACAAACATAATGATACCAGAACAAGGTATTTTCTCGGCAAAGACAAAAAGACCAAATGGAGTAGAGAAATAGTTAGAAGTAATATAAGGGTTTTGCCTAAAGTATTATTGTCAAACTGCCAGGAAATACCAATTTTTCTACAAATATAAGATACATTTGAGTGTTCTATTGTAAATGCCATCATAGTCAATGTCCATTATTTCATTCGATATGATGAGTTATTTTAGTTTGAAAAAATAAAACAAAAGTCTGCACTGTTACTTACAACCGTTTCATCAGATGGTGGGCTTAGTAAGTAAGGAAAATAAAGTAATTAATGTTGATGTATTTAACAGTAATCATGATTCTGAAAACAAGCATAATGATACCAGAACAAGATATATTCTTGACAAATATAATATAACCAGTTGGAGTTGAGAAATATTTAGAAGTAATATAAAGGTTTTGCCTAAAGCATTATTGTAAAACTGCCAGGAAATACCAGTTTTTCTACCAATATAAGATATATATGAGCGTTTTATTGTAAATGTCATCATAGTCAGTGTTCATTATTTCATTCGACATGACACGTTATCTTAGTTTGGAAAGGGAAAAGAATAGGTTTCACTGTTACCCACTACCGTTTCATCAGATCGTGAACTTTGTAAGTGATTAAAATGAAGTAATAAATGATGTATTTAACAGTAACTATGATTCTGAAAACAAACATAATGATACCAGAACAAGATATTTTCCAGACAAAGATAATATAACCAAATGGAGTAAAGACATATTTAGAAGTAATATAAGGGTTTTGGTTAAAGCATTATTGAACAATTGGCTGGAAATACAAATTTTTCTAAAGATGTCACAACTGCTTTTGAAGATTTCAATCTCTTCCTCAACTAATAAATAATAAAAGTTCAAGTTTCTTGTACGAATATTTACATCGACTCTATTAAAGAAATTTTTATTCGAGAACGTAATCCTAAAAAGAAAAAAAAACAGGATTTGTATGGAACACATATATGTCATTTGTGATAAATGTGAAGTTTAAGCAATTTTAAAATTAATCTTATTACTTGATTTAATCTATTGGATTTGTGAAGCGTATTTTATTAAAATAAATTAATTTCAATAATTTTTACCCTCTTTAAACGCTTTTGAGCATTCGATATCTTACACGCATTATTTCATCCATATTTGTCATGCGTGATATCCCGGGTTCAGAAATTATTGCTTTATTCATTAGTTATTTTTAGGAGTTTTGAATTAACATACATTGGGAGAAACATGGCATTTTAAAACATAGATTTATTTGACTATTAATTCCTTACATTTAATCATGCCATGCGTACAAGCTTCAGATTACAAATTCAATACAACTATGTTATTAAAGAAAGGAATACTTCAAATAAATACTATTACAATTCAGTAACAACAGAAGAAAGGGGATTTTTCTGATGCAAATGTTATCCAATTTATATTAGAAATGTAATATTTAATACTTCCCTTTTATATACAACTGAAATTCTTTCTCATTTATTTATGTTCATCCTCATTTATTAGCTGAAGTATCGTACTTCACTAAAAATCTACCGCACATATGAATCGTATTGGGAAAAAAATAATAATACCTTACTTCAAAATGCATTGGAATTCCATTTCAATATGCAATGTAAATAAAAAGGGAAAAACTCAAACCGGTAATGTGTATTTTCCCCAACATAAAACGCAGTCAGTGGAGTGGCTTGTGTCTTTTTTCTAGAAATGTATCAATAACGCTGTAACTACAAAAAGCCGAAATGCAATTTCAAGGATTGCATTTCGTGAAAAATGGGCATAACAAGTAAGTCAGGGATAAAAATCATTATAAAAATATATTTACGGGAAACAAATATTTGGAGAGGAATTTTTTATGAACTTCCTTCTATTATTTTCACAACAAAATATTACTTAGTAAAATGGCGAGTGTTAAATAAATATTTTGTATATTTTTATCATTATTTATGAAGTACTTTATTGACCACTTAAATAGAAAATTGAATTAGATAAGGAACAAAAAGAACATAAAATTCATAATTTAATATTCAAAGAAATCAGTGCTCTGTTTCTCTACATACATTGTCAATTTATAAACCTTAAATTTACCTTTATAGAAGTTTTGAGTTTTGAATTACATCGTAAGTTTATTTTTACTTTAAATTCTTTAGGGAGCTAAAATATAGCCTTATTTTTGTTGCAAGCTAAAAGAAAAGATCTGTGATGGTTCATACCGCAGCCTTTCTTCTTTCTGGAATAGTTCCCTTCTCCAAAGGAAGAGTTTCTTGTTCGGATAGAATTCTTCCGATTACCAAGTCAGGGCCATTCTACCACAATATGTTCTTCCTTGGATCATTAGCAGAAGATCCTTGAGAAAAACCGTTCGCAGGTTTCTCGGATCCTTTACAATATTTCCAATCCTAGGGTTCTATACTGTCTTGAATTTACTTCACTCGGTGGTCGGCGAAAGGCTTCCAAGCATCGCAGATCTTTATCCAATGTAGAACTATTTGCGAATCGCAGAAACAAGTGATGGTCTGTTAGGGATTTGGAATAAGGGTTTCAGGTAACGGATTATTCTAGCGGCAATAACTGCACCTAATAGTTCCAACCGTGGCAATGTGATTTTCTTGAGGGGTGCCACTCAGATCTTGGTCATAACGAATGAAGTGGAGAGGCTCGCAAGGTCATGAAAATAAGCAACAGCTCCATATCCTTTTTGGGAAACATCGGAAAATACCAAGAGTTCAATTTTGCAAAATTTACTTTATGGTTAAATACCTTCTGATAACCTTCTGAATACCTTCTGTATACCTTTCTGATACCTGATACTTTTTGAGATACCTTCTGAAATAAGTTTCTTAGTTCATTATTCTCTTAAAACCATTTTAGAAACTTTTCCGATAAATTTTCTGTGTTACTCGTCCTTCTGTTGCTCCTCCCAGTCAATAGCTTATTACCACATGTCTTGCAACAAGCATTTAACTCTCATTACGAAGGGCGAAATGTAACCAATGGGATCGTAAATCTTCGCAACAGTTTGCAAATCATGACGTTTTGTAACACAGGAATTTATCATTTCTGAAGCTGGTCTCAGGTCTAAGGATAATATATCACTACACAAAAACCCCTTTTACTGACTTTCAAAATAAAATATGAAATAGAGGAAAAAGTTATTTTAAGATGCAAAATATTGCCCCATACTTAATTAGATTATTGAATACATGAATCCATACACGAAACTGAACAAATAGCTGCAGTGCGAATAAATAGAAGAAAATAGACACATATTTT
>CM063506.1:17459974-17490081 GCA_032207245.1 Pardosa pseudoannulata
AATACTTTATTCAAATATGCCATTTTCTTCAAGATATACTTCGAATATTCACTTACTTTTTTGCCACTCGTTTTCTAACTTTTCAGTTTAAATAAAAGCTCCCATCAGTCCTTGCATCCCAATGAATTGCATATAAATTGTATACTCAGTTAGAATTCAAATATGTTTCTAGCATTTTATCAAAATTACATATCTATCACAAAGATAATAAATTAGAGAGAAATAAAACAGTTATCCAATAATAATGCAGAGTTTTGAAATATATTTAAACTAAACAATTAAATGTAGTTTTCATGACATCAACCCAATTATATTGTACTTAAAAAACGCATTTAGAGAGGTTTTCAAAAAATATATTTTGAACACCATGTTTACAATTGAAACTTACTTTGGTATTCTATAAATACTTTTTTTGTCAGTCATTTTCTAACTTTTTGTTGAAACAAAAAAAAAAAAAATGCTTGTTTAAACCTTTGAATCTCAGTAATGATTTACTTTATATCCTAAATTAGATTTCAAGTTTCTTCTTTAAATATTCTAATATTTTATTAAAATGAGTTATCTCTCAGAAATATATTAAATTTTAGAAAATATATAAAACATATATGCAATAATAAATTCAAAAGTTTTGGGTATTTTTAAGCAAACCAATTTATTACGAGGTGCATCCAGAAAGTAAGTTTACCGATGTTTTCCCCTTTAAAGTAAACATAATTAGCTGTGTCAATTGCGCGTGCGTAAGAGATCTATGACGTATTAATCATATGCCAGCTGGACAAGTCACGATTCGTGCCAGTAGTGGGGAAGCAGTGGTCTGAAATGGAAATTCTAATTTCTTCTCCCGCCGCCTTCAAGTTTCGGTCGGTGATCTTGCATGCACAAAGCATTGCGGCAATTGAAATTCTCTGTCAGGTATATGAGCCGAAACTGACATTCGAACAAGAAATTCAAAGCTTAGGAGCAGCACTGAAATTTCTGCTACGGTATCAAGATGGCGGCGACGAGTTCCTCGACAGGATCGTCACAGGAAATGAGACTTGGATTTCTCACTTTACTCTCAAACCAAGCAGCAGTCAATGCATTGGCATCATAGCAGATCTTCGGTAACGAACAAATTCAAACAGACGATGTCGGTACGGTAAGGGATGTGCACGGTGTTCTGGGACACGAAAACTGGTCCCATTCGCAGGCGGCAGAGTTCTACGACACAGGTATAGAAAAGTAGATCCCACAAAGCGACTAGTGTCTGAATTCTGATGGTGGCTATGTTGAAAAATAGCTGAAACACGGCTGTACTTGTGGCCAATAAATGTGTCCGTGAAAGTGGGAGTTCTTTTATTCCTTTAAATAGCGAAACTTACTTTTTGGATGAGCCTAGTACATTTTTAATGTGAATTAACCTAATGTCAACTTCAAATGATGTTCAAAATATAAACTTCAATCATGATCTGTGATTTAATTTAGAATACATTTAAGAGACATCCATTATTAAGAAACTGAACTATATGCATTTATATAATGTTCTGGGCATGACAGCTGAGTTCACAAATGCTATAGCAAATTCATGAGGATTCAGTTCGTTTTTCGATCCAATTTTCTGTTAAGATACCACGTGTTCTTTTCTCAAATATCTTCTACACTATTTTAGTTTCATATAAATACGATTTAAAACATTAACAGTTAAATAAATAGAATTAAATATGAAATTTAAAGTCACTTCTATATATGATTGGATAAAAATAGCGTTTAAATGAAAATATTGTGGATAGTGATCGAACGTATTAAAATAGCCAATATATTTTACATATTTTAAAACATAAGTCAAATTTCTTTTGGTTGACTCATTGATTTAGTAGAAGATGAAAAAAAAACCTACAGAGTCTAAATAAAGTATGTAATGCTGAAAGTCAAGTGCTAGGAGTGCAGATGCAAATATAAGCATACTCCGAAGAACCTTCTGCTCAGCTGATTCTACGCATCTCAGCAGGTGCTAGTACCCTGTATTCAACATATAATATTTTACCATTCTCTTCATATAACAAAAAAGAATTTTGATGGAATAAATCCTTTTAAACAAAAGATCAAAGTAAAAATGAAATTGTAAAAGTTTCTTTACATTATTTCCTTATACAAATTTAATCATGTAGATAAATCTAAAAATAATATATTAAATATATATATATATATATATATATATATATATATATATATATGCATATGTATATGTATATGTATATGTATATATATGTATATATATGTCAGGATTTAAATTTTAGATTAATTTTAAAAGAATTTAATTAAGGATTATTTACTGAGAGTGACGTGGCATGAGGAGTTAGCCACATAAATACGGCTCACGAGCAGTGATCTAGAGCATAGAGCAGTTTGTACATTCAGCAGACAGAACTGTGGCTACCCAAGGCAGCTAAGCCTACCTTTGTTAAAAGTTAGGCGCCAATGTGCGGCGCCATTGAAGATGATTTATGAGTAGTGTGTTCTGAGATTTGAATAAAGTTATGAAAATGTACTCAGGACTCTAGTGTCATTTAGTGGAAACTGATATATATATATATATATATATATATATATATATACATATATACACATATGGGTATATATATATATATATATATATATATATATATATATATATATATATATATATATATATATATATATATATATATATATATATATATATATATATATATATATATATGTATATATATATATATATATATATATATATATATATATATATATATATATATATATATATATATATATTTATATTATATATAATAATATATATATATATATATACATATATATATATATACATATATATATATATATATATATATATATATATATATGTGTGTGTGTAGGTGTGTGTGTGTGTAATAATATGTAGTATGTGTGTGTGTAATCTAAGCCCTAAAGCCTATTCCAAAATTATCCCTTTTCCCCATTCATTATTCTAGGTCTTAATTTCTTTTCTTTATATTAACCATATTTCCCAGCCATCCAGTTTAAACAAGGATATTTTCATTTCTTCAGCCGAACCCGAAATTATTTCTATGATTCTCAAAACAGAAAATGATATAGCTGGTATTTTTAATTAGGAAGTTATAACTCCAATAAAAATCTGTAATGATCAGCTATAATAGTCATCTGGAATGCCACACTTTTGCAGATGGCTCTAATCAAAGGTTGCTTTCTATAAGCAAAACACACAGGGGTTTTGGTCGTCTCTCGCAGAAGGTTGGCATTAGAGAGAGAGCGTTCTGACACCGTCCGGTTCAGACGTCTCTGGATTTTGTGCAATTTTGATCGGATGAAATATAATTTACGTTCGGACACGACGAATAATGTGCTTCTTTCGAACAGACGATTAGCGGGACACTTGGCAGCCCAGCATGCCCGGGCTGAAGAAAATAATAGGGGCAATTTCAGAAGAAGTTTTCAAGTGTAAGTTCAGGGCTGGTTGGTCCCTGGACGATTTACACACACACATTATATATATATATATATATATATATATATATATATATATATATATGTAATGAGAGATTTGTCCCATTACAAAGGGTAAAGAGTCTATCTTGAATCCAAGGCAGTCGGGCGTCCAGGCCTAAAACATCGTTGAACAAAGAAATTTTAGGATCAAAATGAACAGGGATTTAGGCAGTTTCTTTCACAGAGTTTTGTCGTCAAAACACGTAAGTCTCGGTTATGTAGTTTCATGGATCAACCAAGCAGAAATTTTAGTAGCCAGTCACGAGGAAAAGCCGGAAAATGCGACAAAAGGAAGTCGACCACTGGAAAATGCTGCAAATGGGCAGAACATTAGCATGTATTCCAGAGTTTGCTTCGGGAGACTGGTAAAAAAAATTAAGTCAACGAACATTCAACAGTTAGCTTTGGGGAGATACAGATAAATAAGATATTTTAAATAAGATATCGTGCAGCTGGGAAAATAGATATTAAAGAATGAAAAGGGGAAAGGAGAATTTTAGAGAGATATTTTAACACTAGAATTACGAAAGGGGTCATTTTGACACCTAGCAAACTTTTATTTGTGACAGCTCTTCTATTTCTTTTGCAAATATCTTAATCCTTTCTTGAATTTCCTAATTCATTGTGATTTACGAAATAGTAAAGATTTCAAGAAAATTGTATTTTTATTTAAGCCCTAACAAATGATTATATCTAGAAATACGGCAGGCTATATACTGATGTTGAAGACAAGTGTAAACTTCATAATGACGCTTTCACTATTTTATTAGCAGAACTAGCAGCATTAATAGAGTTGTTGTACGTAATTGGGCATTAGCCGCCAAGGGCTTACCAATTTAAGTTTGTGGTCCAAGACTTGTGAACCAAAGTTTTTTCATTTAACTATGAGTAGAGATAGGTTTCCGGAAGTTATGAAATTTCTTCGTTTTCAAAATAAACTAACAAGGTCTTCACGTTTGCAGTGTGATAAATTTACACTAATATCTGAGGTATGGCATACTTTTATCGAAAACTGTAAGCTTTGCTACCAACTAAATGAAAATATTACGTTTGATGAACAGTTATTCCCTACAAAAACAAGATGCCGTTTTTTGCAGTATATGCCTAACAAGCTCGGTGAATTCGGAATAAAATTTTGGCTAGAAGTAGATGTTAGGAAAAATACTTATTAAACGGATTTCCATATTTAGGAAAAGATGAAATGAGACCAAGTGATCAAAGTTTAGGAGAGAACGTAGTAAATCGTTTAATTGATCCTAAATACTTGCAAAGTCGGTATATTTTTAAAAACAAACTGTAGTTGTCATAATTTGCGTTATTTTAATTTATTTTTCACAAATATATTATATCATATAGAGAAATGTGCAGATAACTTATCAAGGGGTCAAAATGACACCCGCCTTAATTCTAGGTATACAAAGAACACCGTAATTCTAGTGTTAAGTGTAATTATTTTGAACATTTGTTGTTAATTTTTTTTATCAGTTTTGGATGAAGAAAGCGTCCTAAAAAATCTCACGAAATATGCACTAGCAGTTTTAAGAAGGAAGGTAATTATTTTCAGTAGAAAGAAGTTTATACGATTCATCGACAAAATACTTTATAATTATTACCTAATTTGGAGTCAAAAATTATGGCTGTCGCGAATATGCTATAACTAGTTTAAATTAAATGCGAATTTCATTAACAGAAAATATATATATGTGCAACTTGCACGAAAAGTATAAGTTAAATTTAAGATTTTTGATGTGTGTTATATATAGTTTTTAATATATATATAACACATAAATATACACACAATAACACAATAAAATATATATATTTTTTACTAAATTTTTCACTGGAAACTATTATAAAATAATTTCAAAGATATTTCTTCCTCTATTCTGTTTATAAGTAAATATTTCTTAAATATTTCTATATAAAGTATTGAAAAATAAATACATAAATATATGTATATAGCTAAGATATTTTTAGTATTTATTCCGAATTAAAAATATTTTAGTATTTATTTCACTTCAAAGTTTTTTAATTATATAAGTTTACATACAAGTAGGATGTTATTTAATGACTGTTAAATATGTGAAAAGAGCAGTAATTTCTAATCTTATTTCTAATCTTTTGATATGAATAAAACACGGAACTCGAAAACATGTATCTATTAATCTATATTGACAAAACTTGTGAGGGAAGGAATTCCTTTTTATGCAGAAGCCTGAGAAATAGTTGTGCCAATATCTCTGACTTATTTCTTCTAATGAAGAAATATGATAAAATGCCAGACAAATTCCAGAATCTATGTGTCACATAGAATCTATGTATCACAGTGGATTTATGTTTCCATTATTCTGCCCTTTAACAGATAATACCTTCTCACTCAAAACAAAAAAGAAAAAGAAAAGAAGAAAGAAGAAAAGAATAACATAATAGTTTTATTACCACTTGATCGGATGCTCTGAATTTTCTGATACACATATGTCAATACGTTCGTTTTTCGGTCGGTAAAATACTTCCTAAGACCTTAACTTTATCAGTATCTGTCCATTTGGTCAGTTACTCTTCTGGAATGCAGTAACTACCAGTACAGGAATATTTCTTATTTTTGAGCTAGTTTGAAATTTTGTCTTTAGTTAAGAGAGTTACAAGAGCTCGATCATTTCCGTCGCTTGAAACTTTAATATTAGGATTTCATATAGGTTTTCAACTTTTTTATTCTCATGATACTTGCTGATCGCTTTTTCAGATTGCAATAAATGAAACAATCTTGTGCTAGTTCATAATATTATAATAATGAAAATAAAGAATTAAAAGAATTGCAAATGGATCTTCAAACCTACAGACCAAATACAGAAGAATAAAATATGCAAATGTGTCCAATATGTGAGAGTGCAGCCATGTTTTACATAAGATTTGCGAAACTGATCTCCACTCAAACATTGTGTGTTGCATGCCCAAGTATTTTCCGCCATTCCATGGGGCATGTGGTGTGGCCAGTGGAAATGACTGCACTTAAACTTTACCAAGCTTGAAAAGTTGTGGTTGGTCGCCAGGAAGCGATTCAGGACTATGCTGGAGTTCCCGTCAATCTGGACAGCGCCGAGAAGGGACGCATCGTGCACAGAATAAGGGAACGATAACGAGTTAAAGGTGTTTTGGGCGAAAAAAGTATAGGGTTGCTGAAGTACTTTTAGAAGGAAGAAAAATAATGCAGCGTGATCGTAGACTTTGGGTTTTTTTCTTTCAGTCCTAGCACGTGGAGTGCTTCTTTTACTTTTTCTTTTTTTTATAATTTTAGCATTTTTCCTTATCTTTTCTTCTCACTAATATATTTGTATTTTGTAATATAGATCAGTGGCATTTTGCTATAATTAATATTAAAGATGATATAAAGCAAACTTGGGTTATTATTTTAACGTAGAATAATGGATTTGAAGTAACAACAGCAATGTACTACACCACAGCCCAATACTTACTTCAAATAAACGCCAAAAGTATGATTCTAAAAGACAGGTAGATAAAAACTCTAAATTTACAGAATATTTCTGCGTAAAAGCCAACGAATATTTTTGATTGAACTGACACTCATAAATTACTAGACAACCAAAACTATTATTTCTTGAATTTAGAATGGAATAAAAGTATATTTCATTTACTCTGTTGGTTTATTTTTTATTATATATTTTATGTTATATCATTTTGTGAAAAATTATGTCATTTTATATTTTTAATCATTATAATAGCTTTATTAAAACTGCATTATTCTGTTACATAAAACTGTAATATATATTGTGTAACTCTTGTGTCTGACGATTTGATGTTTAAGGTCGGGTCACGTACAAGTACGGGTTAGTGTAACAACATGGTTTGTTTATGGGTACAAAAATAATGATATAGACAGAAAAACGCAGCCGAATGTTCTTGTCTACTACATAGATTCTGGAAAGATTTAGAGAAATAAAAATTAGTTTTTACATTAGTTTTATTATTGTTCTTTTCATTTTTTTATAGTGTAAAAATGTTTATATATAACATAATTCGAAAAAATTAAAACTATATACTACTATTTCCATTTGATTTTTCATATTTACGATACTATTATAATTTCAGTATTTTAGACTTCTGTAACGTTAGTTCAGTTTGATATCCAGAGCTCTACGTCATTCAGTATACCATCTTAAATAAATTCCTGTGTCTAGATCTATTTGTTTTATTTAACTGCACCGTGTGAATCCCTTCTGAGCATGATTTTATATATGATGTCATCCATGCGGATAATTCTTTAAGAATCGTCGAGCCATAGCAGGGGTCTCCATGAGTGTATGAGCTTTAACTTACATTAAAATACATATAAAATATATAGAATATATATTTTATAATTATATATAATTAAATAACTGTAAACTAATACAATAATAAGTGAGATACTCAAAGCTTGTTTCACTGATTATAAAATTATGAAATTATTCCTCCTACTTTATTATAATGAAATATATAGAATATTCATAAAGATAAAATTAACACTGTTATATTGCTATGAGATATTAACACATTGTAACTGCGACACGTACTAGTACTCTTCTGACGATTGGTACTTGAGTGCGGGTCACCTATTAGTACTGGTTAGTGTAACAACATGGTTTGTTTGTGGGTACAAAAATAACGGTATATACAGGAAAACGAAGCAAATTTTGTCTCCTACATAGATACTGGAAAAATTTAGTCAAATAAAAACTAGTTTTTACAACAGTCGATGTGGAACCACATAACGGGAAGGTTGATTAATCAGTGTTTAAAAACAAAGTTTAAAAATTATAAGATTATTGTATATAAAATATTCTATATTTATATTATATATATATATATATATATATAATACAATATATATTTATATATTTTATATATTTATAAATATTATATAAATAGACATTATAGATTGTTAATTTTAATACACATAAATGTAATTTTATATATAAGAAATAATTTCTAAAATACAAATAAAATATTCTTTAAAAATATTTCTATCTTTTTTACGAATATAATATTTAAGTGGTGCAATTAGAGATACATTGTCCGCTGTAATATTCGAAATAAATTTACAAAGCCAGAAAATATATCTTTTTCAGAGAGTACATATAAACAATAATAATTATCAAAATTAAAAACACTAGAAAAATTACATTACATCAATTTTAACGTTTTATAAAAATTGTAATGTCAACCACTTTGAAGACATCATTTTGGTGGAATTTCGTCAACCGTTTAATTTAAAAAATCAATTTTTTTGTCTTTTCAAAATGAATTATATATATGTATAAATTATATATATATATATATAAAAATATTTGTATTTACATATTAATTTATTTGTCTATTTATTTACGTTTATATATTTCAATATAAAATACGAAAGTTGGATAAAAAATTTTCTATATCGATCTACTGAGATTTAACTGAAAATAAATTTTACACAAAATGGTACATTTGTCATAACAACAATGTCTAATACAAAGAAAGTTGTATATTTGTGTTACGAAATATTATTTTGGTCTTTCTTTTTTGTAACCATTGGATAAAGAAAACGAACAAAAGTAGAACAGTTGAAGTAATACAAATCTATAAAAATCTCAAGAACAAAGTAGTATGCTAGATCTACCTTAAAATCTCTAAGTAGATTTCATGGTTGATTCATTCAATCAGTTTTGTTACAAATTGTATATATCTCACGTTTTGTAATCATTTTGGCTATCAAATGGACTTTCCCGTCAAAAACACTCTTGTGTGTTACAAAACGACAAATTTGGCGACATTTGGAATTTCATCTGGTCAGATTTGAGACAAAATTATTACACTAAAAAATATCGAGAACCTTGTAGAAGTAGTATGCTAGATCTACCTTAAAATCTCTAAGTAGATTTCATGGTTGATTCATTCAATCAGTTTTGTTCCGTTGTAGTACTGAGAGGTTACTATTTGTAATTGATAAAGAACGATTGATAATTAATGCAAAATTATGACCCTCTTACGAGTAGGGTATTTAAATTATATTTGGTGTCTGTAAGTCAAATTCATTTGGTATTTATTTGTTGCTATGGATATGGATAATCTATAAATCTGTTCAACTGAATTAAGAAAAAATTAAATTAGTTTACTGATTACGACGGGAGATTACTCCAAATCGGAAAGCGTAGCATGTTAGAATATTTTATGTCCATTAACAATTGTCACTATTGAAAAGATATAGAAACACAAATGCAATTCTAATCCCAATGAATCTTTTGTAAGAATAAAACACGAAACTTGACATCGTGAAATTTTAAATCTATATCCTCAAAATTTGAGAAATAGAAATACCCATACTAGAGCACAAAACTGGGGATTTGCTAGGCCAAGTCAGGGATTTATTTCCTCTGAAGAATAAACATAATATATACTACTCAAATGACAGAATCGATATCTTTAATCATTATAGATTTGTACTCTCATCATTTCGCCCCTTCGAGAGAGGGGGGGGAAGAAGCAAATGCATTTATATTTAAATGAAATAAAACAAACAGAGCATATAAATGATAAATTTTATACTTCTTCCAAAAGCTTTGTGAAGGTTTGGGCACAGGTATGGATATAAATAATTACTATTGTCACGTGATCTTTTAAAAACACTTTGAGCTGAATACTGTCTAATAAATTACGACAAACAAAACAGCCATTTGGTTTGGTTTGCTTTTTGGAGCACTACGGTCTACTTTTTGCAACACGAGGGCTAATAAGACCGGGACCTACTGCTTAAAGCCGATTCCGAAGGACTACGAACATCCATGCCATAGTGAAATTCGAACCCACGAACTCCGGTTCCGAAGGCCAGCATCCTAACCATTCGGCCATCGTTTGGCCAAAAACAGCCATTTAAAACATTACTTAGAGATTTATCTTTGCATATTATAAACATATCCCCATGGTGTATTTCATAAAATAAATTAATAGGGCAATCTAACTATCATCAGGTCCCAAGTAAAATCATTTTTAGAATAAAGGTAGAAAAGTGTAGTTTTAGTTACTAGTTACCATGACACTTACGGCCGGTCTCACCAAAGTCGTTTGAAAACTAACCGCGATTAATCCGTGTTTACACGAAGAAATATGTCTCACCAATGGTTGGCGCCATGGATTAATCGGGGTTAGCCATTAAACGACTTTAGTGAGACCGGCCTTTAAACTTCCATTTAGTCGGTTTGGCACAATTTTCATTATACTAGGCTTATTAATAGGATTTTCCCTTTAATTTGTTCATATTATGAATAAACTGCAGGGATTAATAAAAAATTAATCCTTTTATTAAATTAGGATATTAATGCAAAAACATTTGAAAATTCACAGTAAACAATTATATCTTTAGATAAATTATTGGTTGTTTAGGGTCGATCTTACCAAAGTCATTTAAAGGCTAACCGATATTAACCAAAAGAGCAATTTGTCGCGAAGTCATGAACTACTCTAATAACCTTCCCATTCATTTTCAGGTTTACAACAGCCAATAGACAAACAATAAACTGCCTTTCCATTTTAAACTAGCGTTTTAAACCCAGAATTGTTATAAGTTGAGATTTCCCCTACTGCGTGAAATAACCTTATGGCGCCCACCAATGCTGTAACGCAATTTTTCGTTTAAACAGGATTAAACAACTCTAGTAAGACCAGCCCTTGGTAATTTATATGAAGAACACGATTAAACTAACATATTTGTTTCAAGAGGTAAAATGCAATAATAACATTCATGTACTACTATCTGTCATATATCGGAAACAGTAATATCGATTATTCTATCATATGACCTGGTTGGATGTGCAGAAGATGATTTAACACCAACAATGTCTATCTGGGGGCATGAAAGATTGTCTAAAAGTTGGTGTTTTTACAAATTGTGTGGATTTTTTATAAAACTTAAACATATGGACACTCTCTTTTATTTATCTAGATATCTTTATTTATCTATCTATTATCTTTATCTATATCTTTATCTATTATCTATTATCTATCTCTCTTTATTATATCTATCTCTTTTATCTATCTGTCTTTATTGTCTTATCTATCTATCTTTATCTATCTGTCTTTATTGTCTTATCTATTTATCTTTATCTATCTGTTATATATTTTTTATCTATCTATGATCTTGATTTATCTATCTGTTTTATTTATCTCTTTTATTTATCTAGATTCATATTTTATATTGTTATAAATAATACTTAAAATATATTAGTAAAGACACAAATGTCAAACACTAATTAAGTATATCTACTCTTTATTTACCGCTAGAAATCTGTGGTTCAGTTTTTCAATCTTGTACTACCAACGGTATCAAAACTTAAATTAGAAGCGATTTATTGGCCTAATTGTGCAGCCAGGATAACTGAAAATAAAGGTTTTCTAAAAGTCTATAATTTCTTCATTTAAATATAAATATTTATAAAATATTGCAAAAAAATAATTTATCAACAAAAATTTACAATCTTTTATTATTTTACTTAATTTTTGTATTTTATGAATCTTAATATAAAAATAATAAAATAATTTTTATAATCATTCAAGAGCATAATTTTTTAATTTATGTAAATTAATAATAGATATATAGAGGATTTAAATTATTGCTTTAAAAAATAAACTCTGTACACAGAAATGCCTATCTAAATACATTGTTTGCATATAAACCTAAAATACGCTTTAATCCATAACTCTTGAAATAATAAAAAAAATTTTAATGATTAGATTTAACAAGGGATTAGATTTAACAATGATTTCTCTGTCAAACACATTTTTCGAAAATTTGAAGTTTCGAGATTCCCGTGTCTCTTAAACGTTTATTCTTTTAATAAGCTTAATAAATCTAACGTTATTATTGCACTAACATTTCATTACTTTAACAGTTTTATGTCCAAAACAAAGTATATTTTGCTTAATAATCTATGAAAAAGTTCTCTGGGGAATAAGGAAAAATTTAAAATGAATCGTATAGCTGTGAAACACGACAAATCAATTGAAATACCTGAGGGAGTAAGAACTAGGGAAGAAGGATTTAAGTAATACGATAAAGTTAGAGCTCTAAAAGCCTCAGGGAAAAAACCTCACTTTGCAATATATCTGTCATATTTTTATGAAAAGGGAATTTCAGAAAAGTGTTAAAATATCTAAAAACTAAATATCCTTGGAAAATCCTCATTATTTCGCTAAGGATTCTTATTTAATGTAAAATTTAACATTAGAATGTTATATCCGATGTATATACTAAAAATAGAAGAAAAGTTATTGAAATTGAAGAGGAAAGTAGACTTACAATCCTCTCAAATTCTAATATGTCTGAGTGTAAGTCTGCCTTCTATGCAGGATTTAAAACAAAATCAATCAATGTTTTATGTAATATGACTGTGTTAAAGGCTTTATTCTCTCTCAGCAACGAATTTTTCTTTTAAACACCGTGGTCCATTTTGTTTTTTTATATCTATGTTGTTTAAAACGAGTGTTGAACAAATGTCAGAGTGCCTGCCTTTAGGAAACAAAGTCTACAGGTTCGAATCCCGTTATGTTCGTAACCGTTTGGAATTTTATTTAAGCAGAAATTCGAAGTCTCATTAGCCCACGTGTTACAAAATACGTACCGAAAGGTGTTCTCTGCCTATTCCAAATACCTAGTAAACAGTATGTCTGCCAGCTCCTGCCATTTAGACGAAATAAAGAGGAATGGCAGAAAACACTATTTTTCTTCTATACCCAGATAACAAATTTAGTTTGCGCAAACTTGCAGTAGTCTTGCTTTTCAGGACTGCAAACTTTCAGCAAGTTCAGCATGACAAGTCTACAAGTTTGACACAAGACTGCAGCAAGTCGAAGAATTTTCGCTTGCTTCAAGGTTATCATGACAAGATTGCCACAGTTTTGCAACACAATACCATGGCAAAGAATTGGTAGCTTTATGTTTAGTCTAACTTGCAGCAGTTTTGCTGCAAGTTTGTGGCATCAAATGTGTTATGACAAGATATTATCCAGAAAAAATCAATCTTGCTGCAAGCATGCATGCTATTTGGTTAATATATGGCTAGCATATTAAGGCTTTCAAATTATTCAATGTCTACAATATCTACTTAAAAGTTTCTCATTCTAAAAGTTTGAATCAGGGCTGTTGCTAGATATGCCCTGGAACGAGAGAGGTTCAAGAGATTAAGCACAAGAAATTCTGAAAGTTAAAGAATTCAAGTAAAAATACGCATTGAGATATAAAATATTTGAAATTTATATGCTTTGTCGAAATTTTATTTTTATAAATTATTTTTAAAATTTAATTATTTAATTATTCTTAATATTTAATTATTTAATTATTTTTAATATTTAATTGTTTTTAAAATAATTTAAAAATTTATTTTTAAAATTTCAATTTTTAAATTTCTATTTATTTTTTTAGTTTCAATATTTTTTGCTCCCTATTGTTTTATATATATAATAAACAATATTACATAAGATTCCGCTAGAATTTTAGATATATGTAATATTGAATTTTATGAAATTTTTAAACAATTATTTAAATTAAATACTAATTAAAGCGAGTACAATTGCTACCGTCTCTTTTTATGATAGATGGTGTTACGAGAGCCATGTAGTTTTGCCATGGTGCCAGTCACGGGTGTGCATATCTTTGATGTTGCTTTTCGTGCGGTGTCTTGTGATGTGTTTCATTGTACTGTGTTGTGGAACGTAACCATCGAATAAAAATCGTTCCTGAAACTAGACTTATTATTTAACAACGGCCTTTTACATAAATAAGAGTCTTGTCCCTCTACATAATATTAAATATTGTATTGTGACGAAGATTCGAATGAACACACCGTTTAACCAAACAGACGAATATATTGAAGCAAAGTAGCAACTCGCAACTTTACAAGATCGAGAAGTTCCCTACAACTAGTAGGTATCAGCTTTATATCCGAACAGAATATTCAAGAAACAACTAATTTACATAATAAAGAAAGATCTAGAATGTTAGAGAACATAAAGCAACAATAAATAACATTTTAAAATTAAAAATCCATACTTTGGACCAACCGCCATGGCGGGCATCGAACCACAAACTTTGGGTCTGGATCTCGTGCTCTGACCATTCGGCCACTGAGCTCGTTAGCAAGATTCCCTTATGCGGCAATATAACACTTTGGTTAATTATATTTATTTTAGTAAGAAAATAGTAAACTTTCTGGTTTTGTTTTGGACTGCTACGGCCTACATTGTACGAGGCTTACGAGGTCTAATGAGACCAGTACCTACAGTTTAAAGCCGATACCGAACGGCTACGAACATCCATGCCACTGTGGGATTCGAACCCACGAACTCCGGTACCGAAGGAGAATCCCTAACCAATCAGCCATCGTTCGGCGTAAACTTTCTGGGAATAAGTAGCTTGGTCAGTTGGATCCCCTAAATTAATTCCTGAATACGTTCTTGTTATAAAGTACATGAATCAGATTTTTAACAGTAAAATATTTTGTTCTATTTTATTGTCTAAAAATTCCAGCAATGTAGAGTTTTACAGTAATTATCCATGATGAAACGAACGATAAGGAAATATATTTTGTAAAAAAAGTTTAGAGAATATACGAGGCTCATCCAGAAAGTAAGTTTCCTTATTTAAAAGAAAAAAAGAACTCACACTTTGACGGACATATTCATTGGCAACAAGTATAGTGATGTTTCAGCTATTTTTCAACATAGCCATCACCAGAATTGAGACACTTGTCGTATTGTGGGATCAACTTTTGTATACCTCCGTCGTACAACTCTGCCGCCTGGGAATGGAACCAGCCTTCCTATCCCACAACACCTTGCACATCCCTTTCCGTACCGACAGCGTCTGTTTGAATTTGGTCCTGATCGCAGATCCACTATGGCGCCAATGCATTAACTGCTGCTGGGTTTTCGGGATTAAAGTGTGAAATCCAAGTCTCGTTGCCCGTGAGGATCTTGTCGAGGAACTCATCGCCGTCATCGTGATACCATAGCAGAAATATCAGTGCTGGTCCTAAGAGCTGAATTTTGTGTTCTGGTGTCAGTTTCGCCTCATAGACCTGACAGAGCTGACGATGAATTTCAATTAGCGCAATGACTAGTGCATTCAAGATCACCGACCGAACCTTGCAGGCGGCGGGAGAAGAAATTAGAGTTTCCATTCCAGAAAAGTGCTAACCCCGCTACTGGCATGAATCGGGACATGCCCAGCTGGCATATGATTAATACGTCATAGATCTGTTACGCACGCGCAATTGACACGGCTAATTACCTTTACTTTAAAGGGAAAAACATCGCGAAACTTAATTTCTGGATGCATCTCGTAACAAAGCAAAAATATTTCAAACATTTCAAATATAGATGGAACAAACAGAAATAAACAAATCAGAAACAGTAAAACTCACGATGCAAAAAAGACAATAGAATATATGTAAGCAAACAACGCTTTCGTGAATAATAAAAAAGTTATTTTCTGTGGGAAACGGAAAAATCATACTCGAAAGCAATATCAGTTGTGTGTGTAAAAAGAGAGCCACGACTTATTCCAGTGATATGGGACCACTTAACAATAAACGCAATAGATGAAAATACAATTATTAATTTTAGGAAATAAATCTAAATAATGAAATAAAAAACGAGAAAATTCTGTTGAAAATTTAATAACGGTATCTGTACTATTAATATTTTAGAGATTAAAAAAATCAGGAAAATTGTTATCTCTATTTAAATTTTTAATTCTGACTAAAAGTTTTTAACGTAAAAACAAAGTCAGTTTTATCTACATTACTGTACCGGTTGAAAATAATTAGTATATTTTTTTGAAAAAAATGTACTAATTGTTTATTAAAATCATTAAATTTATCTTTAGAGAGTTTAGGAAACTGGATAATGTACAAGTATAGGAAGAGAAACGATGTCTCTCTGGAGAATAATCATAATTATCTCTAAAACTCATTTATTTGCGTTATTAATTACTCATATTTTGATTAGGGGGGGGGGGGGGGGGGGGGGGGGGGGGGGGGGGGGGGGGGGGGGGGGGGGGGGGGGGGGGGGGGGGGGGGGGGGGGGGGGGGGGGGGGGGGGGGGGGGGGTGTATTTATATATATATATACTATATATAGTCATAGGTACACACACACACATACACATACATATATATACATGTATTATATAAAAAATTATTTAACTTCATATTTCCTTAAAAACCTCCTCTCTCCCATTCTAATTCCTTAAAATCTTTTTCCCAACCTCTAAATGTCTTAATCAAAGAAGTGTTCTTGGCTTAAAATTCTTTCGATCCATTTCCCAAAGCTTTCTAAACTATAGATGTAAATTTTCTGTCTATTCAAAGCGTTTCCCAGCTGTCGCCAACAAATGGCTCTACGCTTTTCCTGATCTTGCTCTTAAATTCGCTGAGTAAGTGGAAAAATTCTGTCTTCGCTCTTGGGTGCACCTGCGTCCGAGCAGAGTGATATTTGTGTGTTTCTCTTGTCTGTCGTTGACTTGTAAAGATGTCTGTTTTAAAAGCTCTGAAATAAAGTTTTAATTAGACTTGTGCCATTCTCTTCAATGACGGACCACTGAATTTTTATTACTGCTAGCTGTTTAGCTTTCTCCTTGCCAAGTAGGCCAGGAAAGTAAAAACAATAGGGACTACGTAATTACTGAGACCGGCAGGTATTATTTTGATGGATTATACACACACATGTATATATATATATATATATATATATATATATATGTGTGTGTGTGTGTGTGTGTGTGTGTGTGTGTGTGTGTGTATGTATATAATATTAAAATCCCTTATGTACGTATTTTAATATTAATTTAATAACTTTTGTTCATGAAGTAAGTTCGGTGTTTGTGTGGTAATTCTGATTTTTCCCTCCAGACACGCTTTAGACTTCATTCAGCCTCTATCTGTACTACTTTAGCCAATAGTTAGCGCGTTCCATTTAAACATGGATATTTTGTATCACGTGATCAATTGTTCTTATGAATTATTCGTAGTCTTTTTACCTGAGGAATCCCTACTTGAAAAGTGTATGTGCGGGATCTGGTGTCTGGGTGCACGATGTTGTAAAAATGCTTGACTGTTGTATGAATTTCATGTATCTCAACAGAAATAAACTGTGTTGTGATTTTGAATGAATCTCGCCCACATTACACACACACACACACACACACACACACATATATATATATATATATATATATATATATATATATATATATATATATATATATTATATATATATATATATATATATATATATATATATATATATATATATATATATATATATATATATATATATATATATATATATATATATATATATATGTATATATGTATATGTATATATATATATATATATATGTATATATGTATATATATATATATATATATATATATGTATATATATATATATATATATATATATATATATATATATATATATATATATATATATATATATATATATATATATATATATATATATATATATATATATGTATATGTATATATATATATATATATATGTATATATGTATATATATATATATATGTATATATATATATGTATATGTATATATATGTATATGTATATATATGTATATGTATGTATATATATATATATATATATATATGTATACATATATATGCATATGTATATATATGTATATGTATATATATATATATATGTATATATATGTATATATATATATATATATATATATATATATATATATATATATATGTATATATATGTATATATATGTATACTATATATATATATATATATATATATATATTTATATATATATATATATATTTATATATATATATATATATATATATATATATATATATATATATATATATATGTATGTATATGTCATGGTCAGTAATGTAGGCAACTAATCACAAGTCCCTTTTTCTTTTTAAACCATGCATTATTAAATTCAGTACTTTTGTTAAGCTTTCGCTACGCCATTAAATATATTCCTTTGTACATTGCCGACTACCGTAGAAGTTGTTTCCCGGACCAGCTTCCCACTCAAAATGCGCCAAAAACTTGCCTTCATAAACATTTTATTCCTGATCTCCTCCCACATTAACTTTCTTTCGCTGTGTACATCCATCCGAGGGTACGTCTCTCTCGTCTTTAGTGATTTTTAAATATTCCTCTTATATTTAAATAAACTCGCTTATTTTTCAATATACAGCTACAAATTAAACAATCCTTACATTTAAAAATAATAAAGTTGAAGTATTTTAAATACCTTTATTACATTAGATAGGAATATTATAGACAAGATATATTAACACATTGTTGACCGGTCGCGAGTTAACTCGTGTTTTTATGGCCGAACGTTGCTGACCGGCCACGAGTAAATCTCGTGATGCGTTTTTTTTCGCATCGTTGTTGTTTTCTCTGTTGGTGACCATACAGTACAAGTGTTGGTCAGTATAGAACAAAATGTTTCACTCGCTTATAGGACGTTCCAAATCTTTTGTTATAAAAAATATTTAATAATTAAAAAATTTTAAAAAAAAGATGACCGAACGTAATGAAGAATCTTTCAATGAATTATACGCGGATGCTTTATTTGATTGTCCGAGTGATTATGAATCAAATTGTGCTAATAGCCGATGACATGAGATAAATTTTCAGTAAATCTTTCAGGTCAAAAATGTGTTAAGTTATGAATAACATAGCAGTACAATCCTATTAGTTTTCAAATTATCATAATCTCTATAAATAAATAATAATTAATACAAGTGTTAACTTTTATTAACTGCCGCACATTCCTCATTTGCGGCTTAGAGTAAAGTCTTTTCAGAGCAGCCTAAAAATTATCAGTTGTTCTAAAAATGAAAGTATGGTAACGCAATGGCACTTTTAACATGATATCAAACATCAAGCTTTATGAATAGTTATTGGAACAATATCTGAATGTAGGAGACAAAGGAAGAGTAATTAAATTGCCATGTAACCATCTCTAAATGTTGCGTTAAAGCTCCTGAAATTCGTTTCTCAAGCTGACACAAAATTAGCCATTCGACACCAAAAGTACCGCGAAATCTTCTAATAAGTCGCTAATTAAGTCGAACGCAAATTAGAGTTTATTTTGAAGGTAAATTAAGACCTTATTCATCGGATACTAATTCGAATGTATCCTCAACTCTTCCAGCACTGGAAAATAAGCTGTATATTTCTCGAAAGATCATTGTAGGGAATTGATCTATTTATTTTATGGTGTTTTTAGTATTTTAAAACTAAGTCTAAATCATTCAGTTATTGTATGTACAATAGAGAGCCTCCAAATGACCAAATGACTAAATCCAAATGACCGAATGACCCAAAGTCCATACATGTACCAGTCAAATTTCATAAACCAATAAAAAATTATATATTTAAGTATTTTAAAACAGATTTATAATTTTTTATTTTTATTTGAACGTATTATTTATTAATTACTTAAATTTTATCCGTTGTAATTTGCAGTTTTCATAACCGGGTAGATAGCCTTTAAATGGGATTTTTTAACAGTTTTTGAAGGGAAAACTTTTCATCATACACTGAAGAGCTAAAACATTATGACCACCCCTACATTTTGCAATGGGAGAGGGTTGCCTGGTCAGATGAATCACGGTGTGTCATTCATCATGCCGATGGCCGTATCAGGATACGGTATCTTCCAGGCGAACAGTTGCTCCTTCATTGTACAGTAGGTCATACACAGGCCGGTGGTGGCTGTATTATGCTTTGGGGGACGTTCTCTTGAGCGTCTGTGGGACCCGTTATTGTGGTAGATCAGACCATGAATGCTACAGTGTATCTGAATATCATTGCAGACCAGTTGCACCCTAACATGGCCTCTATTTTTCCAGTTGGAAATGGAACGTTCCAACATGATAACGCCCTGTGCCGCAAGGCTAAAATTGTGTTGGAGTGGTTCCAGGAACATGATTCTGAATTCCAGTTAATGTCCTGACCGCCTAACTCACCGGATCTCAATGCGATAGAACACATTTGGGATGTCCTGGGATGGCAGCTCAGAGTTCAAAGACCACCAATTTGCAATATCTCGGATTTGCGTAACCGTTGCTTAAACATCTGGTACAATCTGTCTCCGGACATCTACCAAGGACTTGTGGTATCCCTGTCAAGGTGGGTTGAAGCTGTGTTGCACGCCAAAGGTGGGACATCTCGTTTTTGACAGGTGATCATGATGTTTTGCCTCTTATATGTATATTCGTTTCAAATATAAAATTTCTACACCTCAATCAATTGTAAAAAGAGAAGAAAAAATTCGCCCTTCCAAGATGGCATTTAAGTGTGTGTTTGATGTAAGCATTTTCGTAGAGAAATTAAAGTATTACTGATTGCATGTCGAATCCAAAATGGCATATTTACACCTTCATTCTTTGCACGTGTTAGTTTATGTTTCCTAATATTGGTGAAAAATGTAAAGATTTCTTGTATTTCAGTGAAAACATTTTAAGCTCATTTATTTTAGTTCAGATTGACTTGTAATAAAGTGTTTAAACGGTTGAAAAGTTTTCACTATTCATGACCGTATCGTTATTTTTCAAATTAACGATGCTTTTTCAATGCATACATGTTGATGAATGATAAGGCCTTTATGATTGCAAAATTAACACCATCAAATTGCTAACGGATTTTGCACATAGCATGTGCAGAAGTTTACGGAGTGTAAGGGGCTGATAAGAGTCTTAATTTTACAATTTTTAAATTAAAGAAGTTTGTAAAGGATCTGAAATCCAGAGTAGTTCGAAATTCGGAATCATTGAGGGGAGGAGGATTTCGAATTTAAACCTGCCGACCACCTCCAGATTTGAGCTCTGCTGAGATGACACCGTTACCTTTCGAAACAAAACTAACTTTGAACCTTCAAAAGAATGTGCAAATTACGTTTTTATGACTCATAAACAAAAAATCTGTGTACATTTATTAACGTAAGTCATTTGGTGTCTACATCATATTTTTCATAAAAGCTGTTATATTTTAATCAACTTTTCATTCTTAATTTACCTGTTTACAATCCATAGTTTTTTTGTAGTGTGTGAAATTGACGAAATATTTTGTAATTGAAACGCTTTGCAATTTAATATCAATGCCTCTTGACTGTTAGACCACACATCAAAACTTTAAAACAAATTAGTGTTTATAAATTAATTTTAATAATTATCTATTCAATTTCAAATAAAAGGTTATACTATATATGGGTAATTAAGCAGCTGAGAAGTATTTTGATTTGATGGTTTATTACGAGTAAGATAAAGCAATAGCAATTTTATATAACCAGAAGTCACGTTTTGTGAGTTTTTTAATAACATCTGTTTACAGGAAAGAAAGAAGTAGTAATTAATTGTAAGCGAAACTACAACTAAAGGGCCTTAGAATTTCAACTATTCGAATTCATGTAAAATTAGCTATTTGGCATAGAATACTGTGAAAAGTTTTATTAAGTCGTTAATTAGGTTGAATGAAAATTGGGGTTTATTTAAAAGTTAAATATATATCCTAGTCAGTGAATACTAATTAGAGATGTGTACCTTCATTTTTTCTATAATTGGGGAAGAAACTGTAAAACACTTTGAAAGATACTTGTTTGTACATGCGCTAAAAACAGTCTTTTCTGTATTCTACTGTGGTTTATTCTACTAATATTAAGAATATATTAATGTGTCATCGTATGTTCAATTACATTCTACTTTGTTTAATTTATTTACTGTCTATACCATTTATGAGAATGACGCTTTAAATTATTACTTAATTTATATTTATAAAATATTTGTTTGTATGTCTTTTAATAAACTTCAATTGGTTTATTTTAGAGTCACCAAATATTGGACAGATACTTTTTGATATTTCTAGAGTCACTGTCGGTAGTAAAAATTCTCTCGCCCATCTTCTGATCTATTTCATTCATGATACCACATTATAATGAATATTGAAGTTGCTTGTTGACGACAGATGGAAATAAACAAATTCTATGATTGTATTTTGCCTTGTGCCAAAAATAGATTAGCTATTTCATAACTTGGTAACAACTAATATGTCTAAATGTAATATTGTTTACACTATGTTTAAAAATGTTTTTTCTATTAAGATGCAAAAAATCAACGAAAAGAACACTGCTTAAAAACGTATTGTAATGAATTGCTACTGTAAATAGAAGTAGTTCACAGCTAAGCTCCTCGATTATCGCCTAAAATCTAGTCTTTATTCTGTTAACTCTTACAAATATCTTGTTTTTTTAACGTACGTTGTACTTTTAGTATTGTTTTATGAATATCAACACATGAATTAAATGTGATTATAATACACAAGAAACGTTTTTCGTTAGCAGACAACTATACATTTAAACGTAAAAATTTATTTGAAACTTAAATAAGCCTCAAAAGTTACGATGCAAATTTGATGTTACTAAACTGCCTGTATCTAGATCGAAGTCTAAGTACAAAATGTTGAATTAAATGTGATTATATAAAAGACGTTTTCGTTAGCAGACAACTATATTTATTTAAAATTTACTTGAATTAAATAACCCTCATTTTACAATATTTTGATGTACCTAACTGCCTGTATCAATAATCTTGTACAAATTTGTATATAGTTTTAAAAACAAATCATAGTAACTTTTATCTCATTTAAAGAATTTAGACACTTTAGTAAAGGAATTATTTATGCATTTAATCATTTTTATTCCCATTTCTGTCATGTATGTGTGTATATTTGTATTTCGTGTTTGTCTTATTAGCAAGTTTATAAAATCATAATGAATTATGTTACAAACTCAATCAGTCACCTCAGAAAATCACTATAGATCTTGAAATATCATTCAGTTTAAAAACGTATTTTTCACTTATTTATTACGTAAATTTATTTTTACTTGAAAGAAAAAATAAAATCGTACTCGTGTGCATTATTTGTTCTTTTTAATTTAAAATTAAATATCAGATACAAAATAGTAGAAAATACTTACCTTACATATAAGAATACTGTTCAGACCTTCGAATAACCAAACGCATAAACAATCAATTTTACTTTCTCTTCAGCATCCCACTTACTTTAAAATTAGCGATCGGAGAAACTAGTGTTCGCTGACTGCTACACAGGAATAAATTCGCTATGTCCTGCGCACACAGAAACATATATGTTTTTTTACTACGGATTACTATTTCGCTAGGGCTGATGACATCCAAGATATTCCCGAAGCCGACTTCGAACGGGTAACAACATCATGCCAGCAGCGTAATTCGAACCCAAAATCTGGTACGGAGGAGCACCCTACCAATCGATTATCGTTTGACAAGAAATATATATGTAATGGAAAAGAAGATAAGCAAAATGTATTGTAAAAGAAATATTATCTCGCTCATTTTTCTATGTATTTGACATTTAACACGGATCAAAATGGACTCGAACAGCTTATGTGTAATGAGGAGTAATCAGAAAGCAAGTTTACGAAGCTTATATGTCTTAAGTTTTGTTTGTTTCGTAGTTAACACAAATGGAGACTTTTTATCGCGAAGATAGACATTATTCGATTTCTGCGGGTTTTGAAACGTTTGTAACCTAAGGTAAAATTTATTGACAAGTGGCAGAGATATTCAAGATACTGCAACGATTCGTGTTAATGTTTCAGAGCGTTGTCGAAAGTTTGCGGAAATGTTCATTGACGACTGTTGGGACAATGATGTTGTCGACCAATGTTGTCGACCAATCTCCCTGCCTGCGACTTTCCTCCATTTACTTATTTGCAGGAGCACTAGGTTTGGTTTGGTTTAGAGTGCTACGTTTCCTGTTTTGCTACACGAAGACAATGAAACCGGGACCTATGATTAAACCGATTCCAAAACGGCTACGAACATACAAGCCTTAACATAATTCGAACATGAACTGTGGCCTCCGAAGATCATCACCCTAATCATTCGGTAGGACTCTAAATACCCTAAGCATTCGGCCATCGTTAGGCAGGAGCACCTAGTTTAGTTTTAGTTTGGAGTGCTACGGTCTACTTTTTGCAACACGAGGGCTAATGTGACCGGGACCTACAGCTTAAAGCCGATTCCGAACGGCTACGGACATCCATGCCACTGTGGGATTCGAACCCACGAACTCTGGTTCCGAAGGCCAGCACCCTAACCAATCGGCCATTGTTAGGAGCACCTAGGAAAACGATGTGCTTCATATGCAGATATGAAAACAGTTGACACTGTGACTGAACACACGAGAAGATGATTTTACCAGGAAAGAATATCAATTCATCTTACAAACCAAAAACTGCTTTTAACCGAAGAGGAGATATTGTCAAAATGTAACTTCATATATGTGCTATTAGTTAGCTCTATTGGTTATGTGAAATAAAATATACACATTTCAATGCAGGCTTTGTAACTTTACTTTTTATCACACCTTGTAGCATTTCTGCTGTAAAAAATTCAGTTTAAAAAATATATACTACTCAATATATTTACTATAGCTATAAAAACAAAGTCATAGGATATTTTTGAAAAGTTCCCCAAAATAAAAGATATCTTCAGAAGTTAAATTTGTGATGGGTAAACAAAAACCGAACATGATAAGAAGTTTAATTTATTAGTTGCTAACATCCGGTTTATGCATGCTTTGATATAGATCTATTTTTAGCAAGAAAGATGAAAAGTTTATACATACCTATTTATAAAAATGTTAAAGTCTCTTAAATTCCTTACCATCGCTAATACAAAATTATCTAGTGACACCAGATACTAGCAATGCTAATTTGTAATAAGTCGCTAATTAGGTCGAATAGAAATTATGCTTTGTTTTGAAACTAAATTGAGATCTTATTCTCAGAAGACACTAATTGAAACGTGTGTCCTGAACTTTTCTAATAGAAGGAAATAAACATCAAACAATTCGAAAGATAATTGTAGGAAATTGAGATAATAAATTTGTTTTTACATCCTATGATAGTTTTGTTGTACTAAGTGTTGTAGTAAGTTTGATGTACTTTGTTGTATCAATACATTTTTACATGTTACATCATAAACTGTAATAATCCATAGAATGAAGGTTTTAAGTTATATAAATAATTGATTATTTAATTTCTTTATATATGTCCTGTTTATATAACAATAAAGTTATATAAGTACAGTTTAATAAATATGAAATGCACTTAATTTTTTATTCCTAATGACAAATTAACATCTTATCTAGGACACTTTGTAGCAATATTCTATTAATTAAAACAACCGAGCATATGAAAATCACGTTTTAAAATCCATTTGCTTTCTTTTATCTTTTAATTTCACTAACAGAAAGAAATAAATTTTAGAATGGTATTGTCTTTTAGTTATTGTTTAATTCATATAATTCTATGCCAACATTTATGCAACTTTGATTGTTAATTTTAATTGTTAAATGTTTTTAAATTATTAAATTGTTAATTTATTAATACTTAAATTATTAAGTTTTAAATGTTAAGCCTAATAGGAAATTATAGGTATAAACGTCACCCATAGTGAATAAGTATAAAATCATATTTTACATTTGTTGTTTATTGTCATTAACCCTTTAAATGTCACTATTATAAATTCTTTGGGATTTAATTAAATTATTTTATAAATGGTATCTATGAACTTTATAAATATAAATGCATATTTTTTTTTACATTTTTTGAGGGGGGGGGGAATTTGAGGGATGGTTAACCCTTTAAAGGTCACCAAAATAAATTCATGGGAATTTAATGTAATTTGTTTATAAATGTTATCTATAAGCCTTGTATATGTAAAATATATAATTTTTTTACATTCCTTAGAAGGGTTTGCCTTAGAGGATACCAAATTAGGGTTTGAGAAGTGGTTTAACTGACTAACCCCTACTCTTGTACAGCTTGAACATTATGCCTTTTTAAAAGTTTAACTATACTGGAAGAACAATAAATGATAATCCTTAAACTGGTATAATAAATAAACAACTTAACAACTTAAAAGTGTTGTTTGTACAGATACTTTTATTTGAGGTCATAAGTAAGATAAATTGAATCTGACTTCTCAAGTACAGAAAGTTTAAATACATATATTTCAATAGAAAAAGAAATAAATAAGTTAAACGTAGAACTATCATCTGTTATATATTTAAAATATCAAAAAATATATGTATAAAGTGTATAATATGTATATATAAATATATATATATATATATACATATATACACATATATATATATACAATATATACATACACACACACACACACATATATATATATATATATATATATATATATACATACACACATATATATATATATATATATATATATATATATATATATATATATATATATATATATATATATATATATATATATATATATATATAATCGAAAACTCATCCATGTCTCCAAAAAGTTTTTTTTTAATTGCAAAAGCACTTGATTCTACATCATTGGCTTCCATATATCACAGATGTATAAGATTGGAGCCTTAAAAAGTTATGAAAAGATAAAGTAAAAAAATCCAAAAAGTAAAGTTTAAAAAAAAAGTTGTTTAATAGATAATTTTGCTACGAAACCACTGTCCGTTAAAGGGGTTTAAACCATTTAAAATTCTGTAGAAATGAAATATAGTACTAAAAAGAAAATCAAAATCTGACGACACTAAAACTTCTAATTTTTTAATCAGGAAGTTTTTTTACAAGGAATTGCAATTAGAACAAACCATCGGAGATTTTCTGTATTTTCCTGGTATATGGTTCAATTACAGCACTAAGGATTCTAGTATCGTACACTGGAGCTATAAGACCAAAGTTCATTTCTTAAAGCTGATTCCAGATGTTTTTAGTAATTCCATACCAGCAAAAGAATTCGAACTGATAAACTCGCACATTGAAAGGTAACGCCCCTATTTCTCTCATTCTCGTACTTACAGATATATAATACGGTGTATGATTTTTAAGTAAATAACGTTTCTAAATTTAAAGTGCTCAATTGTTTTCCTATCAATTTTTATTTTTACATTTATACCTGTACATTAACTTCTTAACGTGCACGCTCGAGTTAACTCGAGCGAGCTAAACTGGTTAAACTGTACACTCTCGAGATATTTCGAGCGACGTAGTACTTTGCTATAATTGCTATAATATGTTGCTATAATTTTTCACACTCGGATGTAATACAGAATTGAAAATTGCAATGTAAAAAAAAAAAAACAATCCTTTTATTGATATTTATCATTTACATGAGATTATAAGCTAGAACACTTTCCTATTCAAGTATAAAATATAAATTTTTTGTCTAAATTCAACGTTCTAAATTGTGTTGTTTACATTAAAAGTAATGTATTTTTTTTGGTCGGCCATTTTTAAAAAACTGTGCATTAAAGGGTTAATCTACTTTTGAAAGTAATTTCAACGAATATTAGGACATTTGCAGTATTGTTCAATTGGCTTTTAAATTCCATAATCATAGTAATAAAAAACCAGAACTATTACAGTTTGAAAGATATTATTTCTTGAATCTTGCGGAAACTCATTATAAAAAAGTCGTAAAATCAGACTATTTAATTAACTTTTTGCAGAAAACTCGTTATTAATGACAAAAGGTTGTCTTTGTTGATCTTTAAATGTGTTATAACCAATTTTTTCGTTAATTTACTTATAATGTTTTTTCCATACACTCCACTGATCAACCGATATTTTTCAGCCACTTTAGAATCTTAGTTTTGATTAAATGATTAACAGAACGTGTTACACAATCAATGGTATTTTTAGTTTAATAAGGCATTTTTAAAAACAATCTGAAGTAACACATGTTAAAATTTCTTTGTAGCTGTGACTATGCTTACCTAAAAGGTTACCTTCCGCTATGCTCTAAATTCGCATGCATGAAACGATACCCTCATCATAGCAGCAGCAGAATGGTCTATATGTTTCTTATTTAAAAAGCATGCTCTGTATTTAGGTAGGTTTGTTACCTAGACAAAAACGCTTAAGATGTACTTAAACTATTCCACCCGAAAAGTTTAAATTTCTTTTCCTTAACCAACAAGTATATCCTTAAGCTATAAAATGTCTCATGGAATTCTGTCCTTCATCGATTGGAACGTTATATTTTTTCTATATAGCAGAGGTTGTATCAGTCCCGAGACATAAAGTAATGTAAGAAGTCAAAAATTCAATAATTTCGTCACTGAATCTTTGCAACAAAAAGTTCAATATATATTTGTTCACTTAAGGGACATAATACCTTTCGAGTTTTCAAATCTTTATATTAACAGCTTTTTTTCCATTCCTCATTAAATGAAATATTATGCTCTATTTAAAATGCGTTTTTAAATTTATTTAATAAAATTCTAACTTGAGGGAAATTAATCAGGTTTCATTCATCAAGTCACAAGATAACTTACGAAATAGGTTCATTAAAACTACGTTTTTATAAAATTGCACATAAATATGACTTTCATTTTTGTGAGCTTAAAATTTTAAAAGTTTCTAATATTTAAAAAATTAAAAACTATTAAAACTTTAATGAAATTGAAATTTTTAAAAATTGTGTTCAACAAGCTATAACATAGAATATACATAACATTATATATATATATATATATATATATATATATATATATATATGTCAGGTCTGAAAAAGGGTAGTTGGAAATTACATGAGTTATAAACGATTTTAAAGAAGTAACTCTTTTATAATAATAAAATAAATGAAAAAGATCCAGGCTCGAGTAAACTTTAAGGATAATCTGGTCAGGCGGAAGAATTTTTGAACTATTTGATGAGCTTGCCATCAGATAAGTTTCAGTGATGAGCGCGGACATTTTAGCGCTCAAAACCTATTCCACGCTTAGCTCCGCCACGAACAATGAAAATGGCACAGGTTTTGCTTTTAGAAGAAACGATGATTTAATAAACTGATTATTATCAAGAAGACTGTTTTCTATTCGTCTTAACTCTGCATCATACATGTCATATATATATATATATATATATATATATATATATATAAATATATATATATATATATATATATATATATATATATATATATATATATATATATATATATATATATATATATATATATATATATATTAATGTGTGTGTTTATACATATAACATAAAATATTTCTCTTATTAATATAATTAACATTCAAAAACTCAAAAGGTAATTAGTGTCTATTTAATATTTTTATATAAGCAATTTCTCATTTACAGATTTTCAAATGTTATTTTATGGTAAGTAGATTTATATTATTTCGTCTTGGCAATACATTTTGAACTTTTATTAAATGTGTAACTTAATACAGCTAAACTATATAATATTTATGAAGTTATACTATTATTATTTGTTCAAATAGTAATATTTATTCTAAGCAAAGCAAAACTTATTATTTTAAACTAAATCAAAAACAAGATACTAAAGAATTTTCACTTCGAAAGGTACTATGTCCTCTTAAAGTGTGATTTAAAATCATTTATCAAAAAATTTACCTACATTTGAAATTATAATCCTT
>CM063506.1:17490181-17492681 GCA_032207245.1 Pardosa pseudoannulata
ATTAATTTCTATTTAATATTTTAAAGAAATCAATTTCTTATTTACAGATTTCAAATGTTATTTTATGGGTAAGTAGATTTACATTATTTCCTCTTGTCAATACATTTTGAATTTGTTTAAAAAATGTGTAGCTTAACACAGCTAAACTAAATAATTTTTATGAATTTATACCATTATTATTTGTTCATATAATAATATTTATTCTAAACAGAGCAAAACTTAATATTTTATACTAAATCAAAAACAAGATACTAAAAATTTTTCACTTCGAAAGGTACTATGTCCTCTTAAGTGGGTTTAAAATCATTTATCGAAAGATTTACCTACGTTTGAAATTATAATTTTTTGTTACAATCAACATATTTGGTTTCTTGCTATTGCATTACTCATTGTGGTAAATCAAGAAGCAAAAAATTGAAAATAAAAAGAGATATCAAAACGGAAATGAACACCAAAACGCAGAGTAATCTGTTCATTGTGATTCGAGCTAAACTATTTTATATTTCCATCAACAATAATATGTCGAACCATCGAAACACTCTTGTTCGTGATTTAAATTTGAAATGAAAATCTGGTGCCGCTTTAAAAAACAATTTTCAATTATTTTGTCGTTCAGAATTCAAAATGATTTTTGAAATGGAAGAAATGTTGTTTATCAGGAACTATTTTAAATTGCAAAGGAATTGCAAAAGGAAGCAAAAGAGCATTTATCTTTTATTGAATGATCAGCGAATATGAAATGCACTTAATATATGCGCAAGCCATAGTTATAAACAGAAGGGTTTTATAATTTTTATCTATCTAATTTTCTACTTTTCTCATCCAATATAACAAGTAAGAATATATAACAGTGGCGTACAGTCCATATGTGCAGACCCTGGCAAAATTATGAGGGACAATAATTTTCTGCACCTATGTCTATCTTTATATGGTATATAATAAATATTATTTATAATATATTCAAATATTATGTTGATTTGCTTTCTTGTATTCCCGCAGTGCGTGCGGTACTAGGTATTGCACCACGTAGCGCGTTCAAAAGCAAACGAACATAGGAAGTTCTGATGTGTACGCACTGCCCACTAAATTGAAAATCACGCTTTATATGTATGGGCTACTGGAGAAGAACAGCATACTATGGCACTGAGGCAATTGCAGCTATTTTTCCTGCACTTGGCATTCAGAATCATCCGAAGGTACGTTTTATCAAGCGTTATATTAGAGCGGGGACTTCCGTGCTGAAGCACTTTTCTTTTTTTAACTGATTAATTGGCCATACGATTTTGCAGACGGTTAATGTTTAAATTCATACATTGTACGATTTTGTTTTCATGGAAATATAAAAGAAGTATTTCATCAATATAAAGTGAAATGTTTTAGTGTGGTAAAGTAATTTCGGTGATGTATTATATTTATTGAAATAATTAGCTGAAACACAATGTTGTTTTGTTTTAAAGAAACGAATTTTAACAGAACAGTCCAAATTTTACCATTTATTGTGTCTTACAGACAGTATATAAGTTATATCTGTAACACCATATATCTGGTTTTGTTTTTAAAAAATGTCAAGATGTTTTTCGCAGAATATATGATTTTCAAATGTTTAAAACAATTAATAAATATAATTTAATCCACTGACCGGACAAGAAACCGTTTGCTCTATTGTGCAGAGTGCAGCGAAATCCTCTGCACGTGGAATAGACGTTAGGTTTGTCGGCACCGCAACGAAGGGCGCCATGTGGTGCTACGTCTGCTAAACATATAAGTTTTTCGTGGAAGCCCGAAACGTTGCTTTTTCGACGCCGATATGACACCATACAACAAAAGACATGATTTTTGCTTCAGTGCTAGTAGAATTCTCATAAGTTTAGCTATTTTTATAGTGATAACTCGACTACTCGTAGGTAAATATTCTATTTATTGTAATCTTTAAATTTATATTCATAATAAATAACCCATTTCAGAATGGAGAACTCAGATGTCTCAATAATTAAAGATTTATTAGAAAATCCATGTTCTCTGCACACCCTGTATGAAAACCTACCGCACGCCACTGATATATACCATATTATGGAAAACAGAGAGAGAATATATCATAATTTAGACACGATAAAGGACCTACAGCTATTAAGTCATCGGAAGGAAAACTTTCTCAGTCACATTCTTATTGGAAGGATTATCGTACAAAATGCCAACAAAAATATACAATTAACAGACCTAACAGAAAAATATATATAAGAAGATCTTGTTAATATTTTTATTTAAAATAAAACAGTATTTTATCTTAACAATTGGCATGCGATTTTACTTCACCGCCAACTTACATGCGCAGCGGGCGTTTTTTTTTGTAAATTGCTCGAAAGTTTAGTTATTCAGAAAAATCGAGGTAAATCGAAAACTACTCTGTTTTTATGAACGAAACTTTTTTATTTTACCCTTTAATATATACTGTATGATTATTGAACATAAAAAAACAATATTTTTAAGAAATCACAAAAAT
>CM063506.1:17497681-17505181 GCA_032207245.1 Pardosa pseudoannulata
AAGCAAAAAATAGGCATTCTAAAATAAATAAGGTTTGCAGCGTCTACAATCTACTTTAATGGAATCAGTAATATTCAATGACTGTGAAATAGAATACATTTTAAAAAATAAATTTTAATCAAGTTATCCTTGGGCATATTTTAAAAGAAAGTTATAGTATCTGAGAGATATAGTTTAATTCCAAAGTTATAATGTCTAAGAAGTTTCGTGTCTTCTAAAGGAAATCTGTGCATGCTGAAAGTTTGTGGTGATTAGGCAATAACAACTAAAGTCGTTTGCCTCGTTTTGATTCGCCGGAGATTAATGTCATAAGCATCATTTCTGATTAAGGCCGTTGACGTAATGTTCAGTCTTTGTAAATAGTGTCTTGTATATATTATAAATATTGTAATGTATTTTCACATATTATTGTAACATGAATTCATTGATCTGTATTGATATTTGTTATGAGTAAAGTTTTATAGTTATCGTATTTTTATTTGGCAATCTTAACAAGGCTGTGAACCTGTTATTCATTTAGCACCACCCAAGGAGCACGTGTAGCTTAAGGTATGCTTCGGACGCGAGTAACATTATGCTGGGTCCTTGTAATTTAGAAGCCAAGAGAAGATAAGCGTGGCCTGCCAAGAAGGTATCGTTTGAGAAATTGGAGGACATTGTGACCACGCTGACTAAGTGCTAGAACTATTAGCGAACACAATTAGGCCGGCTCCAGCCCCGAACCCGCATTTTCAGTTACGAACGCTGCTTTGACTGATTGCTCCTAATAATAATATTCTGTTAAGACAACACGCAGAATTAATTTCTTTTAAGAATTGAGTATTAATAATATTAAATATAGAATGAGTATTAAGTAATATTGTATTAAGATTTAGTATTAAGATTTTAAGTATTAAGAATGTGTATTATATAATTAAGTATTAAGAATTTTATTGTAATAATTAAGTATTAAGAATTAAGTATAAGAATTTAGTATTAAGTAATAATTAAGTATTAAGAAGTAGTATTAAGTAGTAATTAAGTATTAAGAATTTAGTATTAAGTAATAATTAAGTATTAAGAGTAGTATTAAGTAATAATTAAGTATTAAGAATTTAGTATTAATTAGTAATTAAGTATTAAGAATTAGTATTAAGTAATAATTAAGTATTAAGAATTTAGTATTAAGTAATAATTAAGTATTAAGAATTTAGTATTAAGTAATAATTAAGTATTAAGAATTCAGTATTAAGTAATAATTAAGTATTAAGAATTGAGTATTAAGTAGTAATTAAGTATTAAGAATTTAGTATTAAGTAATAATTAAGTATTAAGAATTTAGTATTAAGTAATAATTAAGTATTAAGAATTTAGTATTAAGTAGTAATTAAGTATTAAGAATTTAGTATTAAGTAATAATTAAGTATTAAGAATTTAGTATTAAGTAATAATTAAGTATTAAGAATTCAGTATTAAGTAATAATTAAGTATTAAGAATTGAGTATTAAGTAGTAATTAAGTATTAAGAATTTAGTATTAAGTAATAATTAAGTATTAAGAATGTAGTATTAAGTAGTAATTAAGTATTAAGAATTTAGTATTAAGAATTCAGTATTAAGTAATAATTAAGTATTAAGAATTGAGTATTAAGTAGTAATTAAGTATTAAGAATTTAGTATTAAGTAATAATTAAGTATTAAGAATTTAGTATTAAGTAATAATTAAGTATTAAGAATTTAGTATTAAGTAATAATTAAGTATTACTGTTGCTTCTGAAAGTGGCATTTTAAATTGAAATTTCTATTGTAGAATTTATTATATATTTGTTACTTTTTATAGTCACCATAGAATCTACGCTAAGAGTCAGAATTCTAGTTTCATTTTCTAATAATCCAGAAATGATTACTTCATTTGTAAAAAAAAACTTAGAGTGGCTCAACTTCTCTATAAATCCAACGTGGATTAAACTTTTAAACATGGTTTGGTACTTAACTCTCAGACTTATGTGCCCGAACAATGGCTGAATGGATAAGACGCTGTTCTTCTGTTCGAAGATTCGACTTTCGCTGATCTAATAGATGTTAATAACGTTTCGGCATCAGTTTTAAACAGCAAGTCCCGATCTCTTTAGCTTTCGTGTGTCAAAAATGTAGACCACTCTAATCTAAAATGAGCTAAACAAGGCTTATAAGATATACTTGTCACTTTCAGTACGAGAGTCCGACAGATAGAATTACTCTAGAAATATTTCTGTTCTTAGCCATTCTTAATCTCTAATAAGTAGGTTTTTATTACATTCGCCATCATATGGCATACAAAATTGACCGTAATTCTCAAAATTAAACTTTACTTAATACCGGTTTTCTTCGGCATTTGGTTTGCAAACCTATATCAAAAATATAGTCTAAGATTGCATAGTTGCTTACACAAACTCATAACTGCAATTAAAAAATACATAGGATTGAATTGCTTTTAACTAACATATTTTTCTCACTGTTAAGCGAGGAGGAAATAAACGGCATTTAGAGAAGAGTGGAGAAAGTATTTTAATGAACTAATTTGAAGGATTCATCGCTTTCTTCCGGAGGAAAACAACATTTTCGGAATAGTTTGAAACAGTTATTATGATTATTTTGACGAAAATTCTACTTTACTTTTATTCACGTTGAGTACTTATTCATTTTTACTATAATATAATGTTATCTTGATTTATTTCAATAAGGAATAATTACTATTATGTCAAATAATTTGTGAATTCTAATTCTAAACTAAATATTAGATCTTGCAAATTTACCAACTTTTTTTATTTTCCAGTAATTCGGTAAATGAATATCTGAATAGATAACTCCGTAATTTTGTTTTCGAAAAAACCAAACATAAAAGGTAGGTAAATTCTAAGTACATATCTGAATTCTTACATAAATTGTAAATATTAATATATAATATATGTAAATTTATATATATGTTTTTTTGAAAAACAATATAAAAGGTAGGTATATAATATACTATATATATAACAATATATTTGGTTATATATGTATATACTATTATATATTGTATAATATTATATATATATTATATATATATATATGTATATATATATATATTTATATATATATATATATGTATATATATATATATATATATATATATATATATATATATATATATATATATAATTTAATTCAACGTCCACATAATTTAAAAATACTGCAGTCATCACTGTAGAGGAATTATTAAAAGATTGATGAGACTTTCACTTACAGAAACATCTTTTATTTATATAACATAAGATGAGACTGTACACATAAATCCCCGTAGGGAAAAAGAACACAAAATGCAGAAAATATTTGGAGGATATCGTTTACATCGTGATCTCAAAGGAAAACCCATGAAATCTGAGGGCTAGCATTTGTATTTACTACTGGAAGGGGCGTGACTCCAACAATGATGTTATTCCGATAACAAATCACTTAACTTTAATTACTTTTAATTTATTCTAGAGGATATAGTATGTCACAATGGGCGGGAAAATGAATCAACGGGACTGCGATTCTAAATTAAAGGTACCAGGAAATGAGTATACGTCGCCATTATTATGAAAAATATGTTTTAAAATTTATCAATAGGGAATCTATATTTTCAATGGAAAACGGAAAACTTTTAAGTTAGGATTTTACTTTAAGATAATTTTGTTATAATAAATATATGAATTATTTAATAATCAATTAATAAAAACTTTAAGGAAAATTTGGGTAAAACGTTCCATTACACAAACGGAACTGAATACTGATGTAATTTATTATTATCTCTAGTTTTTTTATGCTTCTAACACAATGAGTAAAAATACTTAGAAAATACGTGTATCAGAGAAATAGTATAACGGTAGATGTTATGTTTTAGTCATAGTTATCCGATAATGCTGTAACATGTTGACATATTTCTCTCTCAGAAAAAGATTTTGCACAAATCAGGAAGGGATTTTCTAAAAATTCTTAGATTTCTAAGAAGTTTTTGAATTATTTTTAAAAATTAATTTTAATTGTTAAAAAACTCATTCAAAAACGGAGAAAACTCAGAATGTAAACTGATCTGCGGAATGATATAAAAAATAGTTATCTATATTTTAGTCTGTTCAGTAGATTTTGCGTGATGCTTGCCTACACACAGGAATTTCCATCGTTTTATTATAGCTGCATAGCTTGGCGTTCCCTCGGGCTGTCTCAAAGAATAATCATTCTTTGGCAGAGAGAAGAAGAGTGACACATGACCGAAATACTCTCTTAAGGATACAGGATCAGTTAATGGACGCTGAATTACATTTTAATTATTCTGCGAATTGTGGTAATAATGTTACGTTTGCCTAGTGTTTTAGGAAGAAGAAATCTAAACTCTTTAAAAAACACATGGACAAATATATCTTGCTTAAATGATTTTATACACTTCAATAAATGCCTAAGGAATACAACTGGAATCAATTTATCATTTGTAGATATTCGAAGACTGCTCTCGAGTCAGTGTCGGCCCTAAAAAGCAATACGGCGATGATTTTTCTCAAAGGGTCTTTCCCGCAAGCCGCGGATGCCAGCAGAGTTCACCTTCTACTCTCGTCTGGTCACAACCTTGTCCTATAAAAAAAATCAGACTGACTCGCGGAGAAAAAAAAACAGGGGTCCACTCAAGAATGGAGGTCAGAAATTCCCCAAACCAACGGACCCTTCTATTGGTTGGGAGAAGTCCAAAGTTTCTTTCTAGTTCTAACCGGTCCTGTTCTGGTATGTCTTGACTATGACTCACGGGAAGTGGTAAAAAAGGCTGAACCGAATGTAACTTATTGTTACACGAATGATTGAAGGTTTTAATAAATTTAGTGAGTAAATTTTTAAGAGGGAAATTTTAAAATAAGAGCGTCTAAACTTTATCCACCAATAAAAAATTACAGTAACACCTAACCTTAAAAAGATGTAAGAAAACATAATATAAATAAAGTCTCCGAGAAACAAAAAAGAAAGATGTAAATTTTAAGTTTTTGAAACGAATAAATCTTTGGTCCAAACACGGTTAATGCAACCAGACAAAGAAAAATAATTTGTATTTATTTAGAAAATTTTTGAGAAGAACAATGGCCGAATGGTTAGGAGGAACCGGAGTTCATGGGTTCGAATCCCATAGTGGCATGAATGGTCGTACCGTTCGGAATCGTCTTTCAGAAGTAGGTCCCGGTCTCATTAGCCCTCGTGTTGCAAAAAGTAGTCCGTAGCACTCCAAACCAAACATTAGAAATAGTTTTCAGTTATTAAATATTAATTCAATGATCGATTAATTAGAAAACACCCACAAAATGAGTTCTTTATAGTAGTATTTTAACAGTATTAATTGTCATTATAGGAAGAGGTTTTAATACAGTCAGTAAGCTTTTGACAGTATTAAAGAATACCTGTCGACCAGTGGCTTACGGTCCATATGTGCAGGGTGTGCACTGCACACCCTGGCAAAATTATGAGAGACAATAATTTTCTTCCCCTGTGTCTACCTATCTTTATATAATATACAATAAATATTATGTATAATATATTCAAATATGTTGATTTGCTTGCTTGTATTCCCGCAGTGCGTGCGGTACTAGGTGCTGCACCACGTAGCGCAAACGAACATCTAATGTGTTCTGTAACGAATGTAACGAAGTTCTAATGTGTTACGCACTGTGCAGTAAATTGAAAATCATGCTTTATATGTATGGACTACTGGAGAAGCACAGCATACTATGGCACTGAGGCAAATGCAGCTATTTTTCCTTCCCTTGACATTCAGAATCATCCGGAGATACGGTTTATTAAGCGTTGTATTAGAGAGGGGACTTACCTGCTGAAGCGCTTTTGTTTTTTTAACTGATTAAATGGCCATACGATTTTGCAGACGGTTAATGTTTAAATTTATATATTGTAAGATTTTTTTTCATGGAAATAAAAAGAAATATTTCATCAATATAAAGTGAAATCTTTTAGTGCAGTAAATTAATTTCGGTGATATATTATATTTATTGAAATAATTATAGGAAAAACAGTGTTGTTTTGCTTTAAAGAAATGAATTTTTACAGAACAGTCCAAATTTTACTATTCATTGTAACTTACAGAGAGTATATAAGTTATATTATGTAATACCATCTCCCTGGTTTTTTTTTTTTTTTTTAATTGTCAAGATGTTTTTCGCAGAATATATGATTTCCAAATGTTAAAAACAATTAATAAATATAATTTAATCCACTGACCGAACAAGAAACAATTCGCTCTATTGTGCCAGCGTGCAGTGAAATCCTCTGCACGTGGAATAGACTTTCGGTTTGTCGACACCAATGAGCATCCTGATGAGGCACCGCAGCGGCTGGCGCCATGTGGTGCTACGTTTGCTGAACATATATGATAAAAGAAGTAGATGGGTTTTCATTCTAATATACGAAATAATACCCCATGTACGAAACAGTTCATTTTGTATTTTTCTTTTAGATGTTATACAAAACTGGAATTTTATTTATTACCCTATACTTTTTTTTAATTGAAATCTTTATTTGAGCCTATTAACTGCAATGATATTAATTGAACAACTGAATATACGAGTTTCATATTTTGTGAAAATTTAATTATATGAAATTCGACGTAATTATATAAAATTACCGTTATTAATGAGGTATTTATTCTAATCAAATCTTTTTAAATTAATATAAATAGTTTTCTTGGATAATCATAAAACAGGAACTATTTAGCTGCCAGTGTAATAAAATTACAATTCAACTCTAGAGGAACCATTTTTCATTAACTAAAAAAATTATTTTTTAAAATACTAACCTTAATTATCAATGTGTATCTCATAAAAGTTCACGATAAAAAAATACTCATAATACTCATTAAGTATCAATAAGCATTAACATGTCAGAAAATTGTACCATCGGAAAAGTATCCACAAAAAACAGAGTTCTATATAGAAAGAATTCAAGTATCTAAATGTTGAATATCTTGGAAAAGAGTCACCCAAATGAAGAAATATGTTGATGTCTCAGGAAAACGTTTTCTGGGAAACACATTTAAATCATGATATACCGGAACCGGAAAGAAAACTTGGAGCTTTTACAAAAAAGCATTGTATTTGAATTGAAAGTAGGTTTAAGAAGTTTTAGATAAGAGTTTGTTGTGCTCTTTGGGCGCATTTGACGTATCAGTACGTCATGTTTTTCTTTGGCCAATGCTGTTCATGTTGTTGTAATGTAATATTGAAAGTGAGGTAATATTTAACATGTTAATTCTAGTTTATTTGAAAGTCATATATATCAATTACAACATTGTGAATTGTCTAAATAGATTTCGATAAATGCGGGTCTCATCGGTCCCGGGATCACTTTCCGTTTGGATTAGGCTAGGCTAGATTGTAGATGTAGATTTTCCATCCCACCTTGTAATTTTCATCCATAAGATATTTCTATTGAGACTGAATGTGAGATGAGAGTTAAGAAGTTTAGTATCATTTTC
>CM063506.1:17510181-17527681 GCA_032207245.1 Pardosa pseudoannulata
CAGCGACCCCATGGTTTAAAATCTCACCTTTCTAAAGGCAGCGAAACTGTTGAGACAAAATACTCATTAAAATAGCAGTGCTAACAGAAATAATAACTGAAGATTTAAAGTACTTACATAACATATTATTGATACATAACATATTATTATACATAACTTTGTACATAACATATTATTCACTGAATGCACCGGAAGATATGATATAGCGTCAGACATTTATGTACGAGGCGTATCCAGAAAGTAAGTTTTCCAATTTAAAAGAAAAAAAGAACTAACATTTTCACAGACATATTTATTGGCAAGAAGTACAGGAATATTTCAGCTATTTTTCAACATAGACACCACCAGAATTGATATTAGTGATATTACACATTAAATATGTCGAATGATTATACATAAAAACAACAAAAATTCGACATATTTAATATGTCTTTACTTTTGATAAAATAGCAAATATTTTGTTACCGAAACACTTCAATTTTTTTATTGAGAATTCCACCTGAACGAATTAATTCCTCTCTGGAGCTCAAATTACTGTTTCATGGGTATATTTCTTAATTTACTCAGTCGGTGTTTTTCGCGCCACAGATAAGGTTTGAACATTTCAGTAGTTATTTATTCACATCTTTGTAATGATTTCCTTTCTATGTTTATTGTTAATTAATTTTAACTCGCAATTAACTCGATTCCTTATTTTATGCGTGTTTTAATTAATTTTAACTTGCAGTTAACTCGAAATAGATTTTAACATCTATTTGGCTACTGGCAGCATTTATAAGTTGACTTTAAAAAATAAGTATTAGAGGAATTTAAAGATTTTCTTTTAGGGAAATGCTATAAAATAGGAATAAAACAGTAATATATATATATATATATATATATATATATATATATATATATATATATATATATATATATATATATATATATATATATATATATATATATATATATATATATATATATATATATATATATATATATATGATCCTCCTGTCTTGTAAGTAAAGTAAATGTTTTCTGAAATAGTTTTATTATTACGTTATATATTAAGTATTCAAAAGTTTTACTACATATAGTTTGAATAGGCAAACCTGATTCAGGAACGATTAGAAAAATATAAATCGTATACTTACAATTTTTACTAAAATTATATTGCTACATCTTAAAAGATAAAAAAATAACATGCAAAAATAAGTGCACTAAAATTTTGCTACATTTTAAAGGATAAAATATAGAAAATAACATCAAAACAAAGACTTCTTCACTTAGTAGAATTATATTGTTACATTTTAAAAGCAAAAATACAGAAAATAACATAAATGATTACTTATAACGCTTGTTAAAAGTACATTTTTACATTTTAAAAGACAAAATATAGAAAATAACATGCAAAAGGGGTACTTAATTTTTATTAAAATGATATTACTTTCATTAGAAACTTTCTATGCTACCAAAAAACGAATACCCACTTTGATAAAAAAAGTAGTCCTTTCTCCCTAACATTTCTCTTCAAACGAAAAGCCTATTTCTTCGCCTTCATTCATGTATCCTCCTGCTAACGTGCATAGCTTATCCAAGTGGCATTAGAAACAACAACAGAAACTAATTTTGTTTTTACTTAATAAACATTTTTATGGTTAAACTTATTTCACTACGGCGATGCGATAACATATACCATTTATTGATTTAATTGAAAATAGTTGCTTAGAATGGAAAATGTACTGATAAAACTCAAAACATTTATTCTGCAGTCTTAAATCCCAATAGTGTAATTTTGTAAATTTTGTAAGCAATATATTGGGTTATTCGGAAAGTAATTTCGTTTTTTTTTTTCAGACAGTTTTCGTATGATAAACAAGTACTTTATATGTTGGCCGTTCTGGTCCAACACTTTTTGCCCTCTTTCTGATAATAGCATAATTCCACGCTCATAAAATATTTGGTCTTTGCTGGCAAAAAACCGATCGAGGTGGTTTTTGACCTTCTCATTTGAGGTGAAGGTTTTACCATCTAAAAAAATTTTAGAGTGACCGGAACAAATAATATTCGGATGGTGCCAGGTCTGCAGAATATGGCGGGTGTGACATTGTATCCCATTCAAGCTGTAAAAGCTTTTGGCGAGTGACCAATCTTGTGTGAAGTCTCGCGTTCCCTTGGTGAAACACTACACCTTTCCTGTTGATTAGTTCTGACCTTTTCTGGTGAAGTGCATCATTCAGTTTGTCCAGCTGATGACAGTAGACTTCCGAATTAATCGTTGTGTTATCCGGTAAAAGCTAAAGAAAACGATTTCTTTAAAATCCCACCAAACAGACAGCATCACCTTTATTTGGTGAATATCGGCTTTGGAAATGGTTTGAGCCGGTCCATCTTTTTTGTTCCATGACCTCTTGAGTTTCACGTTGTTGTATACAACCTATTTTTCGTCCCCAGTGATGATGCGCTTCAAAAACGGATCATTTTCGTGACGTTTGAGAAGCGAATCGCAGACGTCAATGCGGCGACAGATTTCTCTCTGTGAGAACATGGGGAACCCATACATCGAGCTTCGAGGATAATACCAGGCCTTTCAAGTGGTCATAAACGTTTGAATTTGATATATTTAACGTCAATACGATCTCACGTGTTGTTATTCGCCGGTTCGCATCAACTAATTCTCATTCAACTCATTCTTTCTACAGACCGTTAATCCACATAAATACAGTGGACTCCAATTAATGTGATCACAATTAATGTTATCAATCGTTTATTGTTATCGAATTTCGTTGACCCTGATTTTCTCTATTCATTTGTATGTTAAAATTATCGCTTTATGTGATCGTTTCATCGGTTAATGGGATCAGTTTTCAAACCTCATTTTAACTTGCAAAGGAATATTCACAATGTATTTAGAAAGAACCCATTCTTTTCTTTCCCTCCGCTGTTTGAATCCGATAAATATCCCTCTTCCGCCTAGAGAAAAGGGGAATGAACAAAGGAGTGGAGTATTACTCGTTCTTAGAATTTTCAGAATACGCACACCCTAATGGTGGTCAATGGTTGTAGATAAGCAGAAGACAACAGATTCTTTGGGAACTGAGAAGGAGCGTATTCACATTTTAGCCTTGCCGCTTACATGCAACATGTCGATATGGAAGCCAGAAAGGAAATGATTTAACATTAATACAAAAGATCGAGCTTCCACATTAACAGAATCTGAAGTCTGTCAGATTGTCATAGGAAAAACAGATGGAGGATGGAACTGATGAGTCAGATGAAGAATTCTGATATTAAGCCACCTCCTACAAGTGCTGAAAGGAGAAACGCATTGGAAGTGTTGAAACGTAGAGTACAACACCGCTCCGATGACTTTATAAAACATTATGATTAAACAATTTATCAAAAGCTAAGACAGTAAACAATTTTTTTAATTATGTGTAAAATTCTTATGTTTTTAAAGTATAATATACAGTACATATATGGAGATTTTATTTTTTTTATTACATGTGATTAAAGAGGGAAAGGTAAATTTTAACTAATTTAGGATATCGTTATTCTTATCAACCGGTTTTGTTTTCAAAATCAGGGTGTCCCAAACTGATCAGATTAAGCGGAGTCCACTGTAGTTTATTTCGTTAAAAATATGTAAAAGTCAATTTCTTATCAAAAGGAAAATCCTGATTACATTTTAATTTTCAATTAAACAGAATTTAGAATAATACACTCGTTAAAAACTGCTACTACACAAACAGATTTCAACTGTTCGATACAAACAAGCTCAAGTTCTAGTCTTAAAATGTTGATTATAAAAATCGAACCTTCCGCCTTTATTAAATTTTCCCTTATTATCAAGATCTGAGGACCTTACTTTCTACGAATGACCTTCGTTTTATTTAATTTAGCTTTATGGAGTCCACAGATATAGCTGTAATTTTATGGAAGTCCTTTTAGATGTTTTCAGTCGAAGGAATTATTTTCTCTCTGAACAATATAATAGACAATTTCTACCTGACAAGTTTTCTATGCATTGTTGAAATGGTGAAACTGAAGATTCACAGAACGAAATATGCTAAATTCAAATAGTTAAAATTAAATAATTCATGAAATAAAAGCTCTATAAAGTGCGTTATGTTTTAAAGCACAAGTTAGACACTCAGAATTGGGTAACGTAAACGGCTTTAATTATGTAATGACGCCAAAATAAACACGGCAATACCAATTTAGGTCAAAAAGGTTTTTCTTTTACATCATGCCTTAGTTTAGACCTTTTGAACAATGTGAACTGCTAAAAAGCCTTCCTGGTTGACCGCAATCGTTATAGAAAATTTTATCAGTGGATTTTATATATATTATATATTTATATATATTATTTTATAATATATATTTATATATATATATATATATATATATATTTTATTTATATATATATATATATATTTATACATATATATACATATATATATACATATATGTATATATATCGACATACATACATGTAATAAGACGGACTTTACGATGGGTGGTTACAGTCATGGCCCATAAAAATGACACCGTTTTAACTAAAGACTTTTATTATTATAACGTTGGAGGACCGTTTCCCACTTCATCATAAGGACAGGGCAAATTGGGGGGTCAGCTGGCATGAAGTTATATGTAAAAAGACCCTTAACACCTGGGTCAACATCTCAGTCAAAATCTCTAGGAAAATCTGCCTCCTACAACGTGCATCTTCTTTCTGTTTGGAAATTTGCTAAATTGTCCGCTAGGGCAATTTTGAGTTATAATTGGTTAGACCTCTTCTCTGAGGGCGTAAACTGTTGCCCCAGTTTTCAATTTAGGTTACGGGTTTAAAAGGAGAATGCAAAAGGACGCGGGAAATTTTAGCCCTTAACTTAAGTTTAGAAAACCCCTGAAAATTTGTACGGGGATTGTCTTAAGAGTTTTTTATAAAATGCCTACATTAGTTTCTCTATCCAGTTTACTTTTCCTTACATACATATATATACATACACACACACACATATATATATATGTGTGTGTGTACACACACACACACACACATATATATATATATATGTGTGTGTGTGTGTGTGTGTGCGCTTATGTGTATACATATATGACAAATTATTCATTTACGCTAATTTTAAACAACGAGGGACACTTTCAAATATTAAATTAACTACACTTATTAAAGTCCTTATACAAAAAGGTTAACACCAAACTTCCAAATAGAACTTTACTAGCAAAGTAAAAATGATATGAATAGAGTAGAAAGGTTTACATCGTATAAATATTCAAACAAATGTCAAAATTCCTCAAAAACGATCTACTTACATTTATTAAGGTAGCAAATAAAATTTTCTTTAAGCTTTTGTCCTGGTATTTTTCGATTAACTTGCTTTTTTAAGCCAAATACCTCCGATATTTTACAGTGAGTGTTTAGCCTAAATATGTTTATAAGAAAGAAAAGCATTCTACCGAGGTACTTTCCCACGGTGATCTGAACCTGCACGCACAGCTGTGGGAGGATTTTCCTAGAGGAATTTAGGACTCCAATTGTTCACGTCAAGTTTAGGGACTGCAGAGAAATATAGATAAATATAACGGTCAAGCTCGCACAGAGATGTAACATGAGTTATAGATAAAAATAATGTCAGCTTGCACAAAATACTTTAATGAGATGCACAAGGGGATTGATGTGGGAAATTTCTCGAAACAAGCGATTAAAGGAAGAAAACAAATATGTTAAAAACGAAGTTAAGGAGAGGATTGAATATTCGAGAGAATACAAGAATATAGACTCGTGTAAAATGGACCGACTCACCAATGTGTATTACTATCTGCACAACTAAGACCACCCTTGAATGAGAAAATGCCTGTGTGCCTTTAATGTATAATTATAAAATAATATTTACAGTCACTTATAGTCTGTTAATAATTTAACCTTTTGATTAGTAATAGTTCATTATAAAGAGAATTGTAGTGATTATGGTGTAAATATAAGACATAAATAAATAATGATTATGATATATGATAATAATCTATGTAAATTGATATAAAATAAATGTAATCTTAAAAAGTAATATTTACTGTGTTTTTATACAACACTGGTGTAAGTTGTAAACTTACAACATATATTATTAACTGCTAAAACAAACAAATATAAAAACGGATTCTCACCATTCCCGCCTGAGGTAAATGATTTATGATATCACCTGATTTATTAAGACTAGAAGAGCATAAACATAAACTATTTTAATTATGAGATATTCTATTAAATTTCACCAATGGCGGTATAAACTTTTAAAATTTCAAACAAAAATTGATTTTTATTACGTTCCCTATTAATTGATATATTAAAAAATATTCTTCTGTTTTTGCACAAAAAAAATGTATGTGAATATATATATATATATATATATATATATATATATAGATTAATGTACAATATATAAAATTAAACATTTCATTTTTAGTGTTTAAAGTGTTTATATGCATGATGAATTTAATAAATATGAAATTATAAAAATATAATTTGTTGTAATATATTTTCAAAATTTTGAATTGTATATATATATACATATATATATTATATATATATATATATATATGTATATATATATGTATATATATGTATATATATATATATGATTATATATATATAAATATGTATATATATATATATGTATATATATATATAATATATATATATAATATATATATATAAATAATATATATATATATATATATAAATAATAGATAGATTGATAGATTGATTGATAAAAATATGTAATACATCAAAAATAATTGTTTTTTCAAAGTTGTAAGGTTCTTCAAAATTCTCTCCATGCACGTTCAAGTTTTCTTAATCATAACTTTCCCATCCACCCAAAAAAAAAAGGATGTATGTCCTTTATATTGGCATTTCTTTTACACTACCCGAAACTAAAGATGGATTAAAAAATTTCTACCTGTGATCCTTTTCTATCCTTCTCCCTCCCAGCTGTCGCTTCAACCACGAAAAACTGTAGATCTTTACAATTTAAGAGACATTTTTGCAGTTTTATCAATGACGTTTTAAGCAGCCACAAAATAAATGCTGATCTAAAACCCTTTTCTCTTGAGAAGTCTCAAACCTGAATTTTTTTCTCTTCGGGTCAATTTTTTCACGGACTGAACAGATGCTAGTTTTTCTCTCGTTTGTTTAAGACACACCTGTCACTATTTCAAGAGTTTGTACTAGTATTTCACATAATTTTAAGTTCTGAGTGAGAGCATTTCTAGACATGATAACTGCATCTAAGCTACATTATCAAGCAAGCCCTGGGAATAAAAATGTGGTATATATTCTACATTTAGTAGGTGAAAAATATTTATTCAAATTACAAATTTACGTATTAAAGTTTGTCATTCAGAGTCACTTTGCAGATAGATTACCATTACCTCTAATTGCTCTCTAATCATGAAGCTATTGGATTGTCGTCGCTTCACAAACTTTCCTAAAATTCCATTTCACAAATTACTATAAACATTTGACACACCTGTCACTATTTCAAGAGTTTGTACTAGTATTTCACATAATTTTAAGTTCTGAGTGAGAGCATTTCTAGACATGATAACTGCATCTAAGCTACATTATGAAGCAAGACCTGGGAATAAAAATGTGGTATATATTCTACATTTAGTAGGTGAAAAATATTTATTCAAATTACAAATTTACGTATTAAAGTTTGTCATTCAGAGTCACTTTGCAGATTACCATTACCTCTAATTGCTCTCTAATCATGAAGCTACTGGATTGTCGTCGCTTCACAAACTTTCCTAAAATTCCATTTCACAAATTACTATAAACATTTGTTTTGTATTATTTTTGTGAATTGCTGTACGAGGGGTGAAGAAGGTCTAAAATTTAAATTAGAATTTTAATTTAAATAGGCTGATATATTATCCGGTTACTTAGAATTAGATGCGGATGTAAATACAGAGAGATTTTGGACCATTTTCGTTTTTGTTTTTATACGTTGTTAATATACTTAAGACGCTTAATATTCTTTTTTTATTTTCAGTGTTTAAGTTTATAGTTTAGTAAAAATATTTGCATATTTAAATATTCATGCTTACTGATTCTACTTATACTCATGGCTTCACTTCACTACACTCGATTAATCTTGGTGTTGATCCCCTACATGGATGCCCATATTATAAAAATATATAAATGCAATGCCACTTTAAGAGAAATAAATAAAAAAAATATTGAAAAAATATTTACTATACGTAACCTTGGAATAAAATAATTAAAGAGTACAAATATTTGCAGATTACCATTACCATTAATTGCTCTCTAATCATGGAGCTACTGGATTGTTGTCACTACACAAACTTTCCTAAAATCCCATTTCACAAATTACTATAAACATTTGTTTTGAATTATTTTTGTGAATTGCTGTAAGAGGGATGAAAAAGGCCTAAAATTTAAATTAGAATTTTAATTTAAATATGCTGATATGTTATCAGGTTGTTTAGAATTAGATGCGAAAGTAAATACAGAGAGAATTGAGATTTTCAATTTTGGTTTTTGTTTTAATACGTTGTTAATATACTTAAGACGCCTAATATTCTTTTTTTATTTTCAGTGTTTATAATTTAGTAAAAATATTTGCATACTTAAATATTCATGCTTACTGATTCAACTTATACTCATGGCTTCACTTCACTACACTCGGTTAATCTTGGTGTTGATCCCCTACATGGATGCCCATATTATACAAATATATAAATGCAATGCCACTTTAAGAAGAATAAATAAAAAATATTGAAGATGGAAGAGAAATATTTACTATGCGGTAACCTTGGAATGAAATAATAAAAGAGTACAAATATTTTAAATTTTAATATGTCCAGCATAAAAAGGTGAAAATGTAGACACATTTTCCTACTGTTTGGAGAGAAGTTATTGGTAAATAGATTTAAATGTTTCCTTTGTAGTGACAAAACACTTCTGACTTGTTAATCCTAAGACAAACAGTATACAAACATATTATGACTCTCCTTTAAGTATATGATTGAATGACGTTTAGTAAAGATTCTTCTTATTTATTAATACTCAAATAATATATTCAAACTCCTGCACAAAATATTATTTTGATTATAACACATCAAATTAAAGTTCGCTAACTAATATCTAAGCTTTTAAAGATTTTATTTAGTATTAATTTCAGTCTAAAATTTCGCAGATAGTAATTACAGATAATTAGTTTCTAAATTAGTGTATTACGTATGCTTCTGTTTTTCCAAACAAATAGAAAAAACAATGCACAAATTAATCTATGTAATATATAAGTTACATACATTATGAATAAGAAATGTGTATACTTGAAATAAAGCTGCAAAAAGCAGTGCTTAATTTGTTTATATATATTGCTGAAATTCCTGAATCAAAGACTACAAATTTATATACTGTTGTATAGATATGAAGAACATTCATTGCAGATGTATATCATATTTATATATATATATATATATATAATACATATATATATAAAATACATTTATATATATATATATATCTTTATACATACAGATTCAAATGATATAGTCTAAATTAAAAAATTAAAAGAAAATATAATGTTAATACAATATTGAATGTTTCGATGCGCTATGCAGCAATTAAAAACATCCAAAGGTATAAAAGACTATAAAAATAGATAAAATAGGAAAAATATAACCTAATATATGAACCAAAAACATATAGATATACACACACACACACACACACACACACACACATATATATATATATATACATATATATATATATATACATATATAATATATATATTATAAAACATATATATATATATATATTAATATATGTTTATTATATATATATATATATATATATATATATATTATATATATATATATATATATATATATATATATTATAATATATATTATATATATTATATATATAAAGAAGGATACGAGAAAAAAACCTACTAGAGAAATCGGTGACTCACTCGTCTGTCCACGCTATATTTATATTAAACATAAATTTAATCTTAATATAAAGATACCACGGAGATATATGTCTTTGTTATTTACACAGAAAGAGGCTATTAAAGCCAAACAGACTATTAAAGGCAAATGTGTAAGATGCAATGAGACTTTGAGAACAGTAAATGAAAAAACATTACATTTAAAAGAAAAGTTTTACAACATGTAAACCTGATAAACAAGCATAAATTACAATGTTTTTTTATATTTTTTAATGGCAATTTGAAAAAAGCGAAATTGTACTTACATTCTCGTAGTGTTCGGAGATAGGTCCTTGGGAAATTCCTTTATATGTTTTCCTCTGCATTGACAAGACACTTCCGACCCGTAATTCTCACATTTGCACCTTGGATAATCCTTACGAGGTGGTAGAATGTCTTCATTTTGCACATCGCTTAGTTCAGCGGCGCAAAATAAAACAAGCGCCAAAAGTAATAAAGATTGTTTCCACATGATTGCAGCAGTGACGCTAATATACACTCAAACGAAGGTTCAATATTATCCCATAAATTAAGTGGCTTAAAAGATTTTAATACCTTTTATTTACTTTTTCTATATCATATAGTAACTTTACAGCTTAATGTATACTTCTTCATAGTAGCAGTAATTTGGAAACCAAAAGTTATGTTTCAAAGATATATTTAATGAATAGTATGGCCAAAATATTCTTTTCTTATGTAGCTTATTTTAAATTCGTACACAATTTAATATTATAATAAAATTTTAAATCTCTCTGATTAAATGTATGTTCTTGGATTTAAATTTTATCTCTATTATATATTTGTCGTAACAGCTGTCTTAAATATATACTTTATGAATAAATATATATATATATATATATGTATATATTACACTTTCAAGATAAAATATAAATATTTCCCGATGTTTAACAACCGTTATTGCTTCTAGTTTCTAATACGCTTCCAAAATTATTTGTACATTTTTTGTTTGACCTAATTATTTTCATTAAAATACATATTCTCTGTAAATTTTAGGACAATAAATAAACCATTATGTACAAAGATTAAGCTTTCATACAAATATAAAACAAATCTTGTGTACAATATATTCTTATAACTTTTCTTTTGAAAGAAATGTATTTTTTAATCAATTGATTGATATCTGAAATTATATTTTAAATAAATGAAATGGTTTGTTGACATAATTATAAATACTACATATATTTTATTTTCACGATCCAAAAGATATTTATGAACAAAAACTTTTAGCACTTTTATAATATATGAAGAAGCAAATACTTGATAGTAAATGTTTCCGTTGTAATAAAATTTCAGTTATTAATTTAGTGACAATATCATCACTGTACTTTTTCACCACACTAGTTACTTCAGACCTTTTGGTAATTTCAAAATTTGTATTTATGAAAATATGTTAGAAATACAAAAGTATAACGTATGTTTTATTTAAAATTCCGTATGTAAATATCTTAAGCTCTGAGGGTTTTGAGAATATGATAAAATTTTAAACCACTTTTGTGTAGTTATAAATATATATATATTTTTTGTTCATAACATTGATTATAAATTTTCCTGTACGATGAATATTAAACAATTTCTACTCATCCTATAAATCTACGGGAAAATAAAATAACACCTCTTGAAAATTTCATCTTTGGATATGATTCGTAGAAACGGATTCAAAATTGAAGAAAACAATGCTAAAATTTTCGGAAAACAAGTTCCGTTTCAAAACATTAATTGAGCTTTTCTACAGCACCTTAAATAGTAGTATATTTCCTTTAAACAAAGACGAAAAACGCGAGAAAATTTAAAATCTACGCCAAAAATATTTTTTCCACAAGAGCGATATATTTTTCTAGTCTATAAAAACCGTCTGAGCCATCCTAGATGCGTGCGATCAGGTCGACATCGGAAGAAAGTTTGCGCTACTGATTTTGAAGCTCCGGAATCAACATGTGAGAAATTCTGGCACATGCTCACTGAAGCCCCCTCTTCTGACCTGCGCAGATTCTCGCGTGGTACAAACAGATCATGTCAGATTTCAAACGGAACGGGACCAAGAACACAGCTATTTCTTATTTCAAACGCAAGAAATTATGAAGCATTATTAATTGTTTTCATGTGGTTTAAACTATTAATCTATTATAATGCCCGAGTCATTTCTGACTAATATATTTATGAATATCTTAAATTATAAATTTATTATAGACTGCAAAAGTAAAATAATGGGAACATATAATTTGAATATTACAGTGTCGTAATTAATTATGAATAATTTCTTTTAAAAATCAAAGGATTATTTTATATAAGAGAAATCTTATCAACAGAGTATATTTGGTAAACACATTAAAGTACAGTGAAGGTTTATATAGATAAATAATACACTTATGTACACATTATTGTAACTTGTAACACTATATTGTAACAATGTATAGTAACTCTGATTTAACGATTCAATTTCATTATAAAATCACTTGACATCTTGTTAATGGACAATGTGATACTTACATTTAAATATCATTAGTGAAATATTTTAACAAAATAACATTTTGGTCATTATTTTAAAGTAAATAGTACAGTATGTTATATTACTAGAATATACTTCTTTCACTACAATGAACTAAACTTTAGGAAAATTACTTTAAATAGTACAGTATGTTATTATATCAATATACTTCTTTCACCACAATAAACTAAACTGTAGGAAAATTACTTTAAATAGTACAGTATGTTATATATATCATTAGAATATACTTCTTTCACTGCAATAAACTAAACTGTAGGAAAATTACTTTAAATAGTTAGTATGTTATTATATCAATATACTTCTTTCACCACAATAAATAAACTGTAGGAAAATTACTTTAAATAGTACAGTATGCTATTATGTCATTAGAATATACTTATTTCACTACAAGTAACTAAACTTTAGGAAAATTACTTTAAATAGTACAGTATGTTATTATATCAATATACTTCTTTCACCACAATAAACTAAACTGTAGGAAAATTACTTTAAATAGTACAGTATGTTATTATATCATTAGAATATACTTCTTTCACTACAATAAACTAAACTGTAGGAAAATTACTTTAAATAGTACAGTATGTTATTGTATCAATATACTTCTTTCACCACAATAAACTAAACTGTAAGAAAATTACTTTAAATAGTACAGTATGCTATTATGTCATTAGAATATACTTCTTTCACTACAAGTAACTAAACTGTAGAAAAATTACTTTAAATAGTACAGTATGTATTATATCAATATACTTCTTTCACTACAATAACTAAACTGTAGGAAAATTACTTTAAATAGTACAGTATGTATTATGTCATTAGAATATACTTCTTTCACTACAATAAACTAAATGTAGGAAAATTACTTTAAATAGTACAGTATGTTATTATATCAATATACTTCTTTCACCACAATAAACTAAACTGTAGGAAAATTACTTTAAATAGTACAGTATGTTATTATATCAATATACTTTTTTCACCACAATAAACTAAACTGTAGGAAAATTACTTTAAATAGTACAGTATGCTATTATGTCATTAGAATATACTTCTTTCACTACAAGTAACTAAACTTTAGGAAAATTACTTTAAATAGTTTAGTATGTTATTATATCATTAGAAAATACTTCTTTCACTACAGTAATCTAAACTGTAGGAAAATTACTTTAAATAGTACAGTATGTTATTATATCAATATACATCTTTCACCACAATAAACTAAACTGTAGGAAAATTACATTAAATAGTACAGTATGTTATTATATCATTAGAATATACTTCTTTCAATACAATAAAGTAAACTGTAGGAAAATTACTTTAAATAGTACAGTATGTTATTATATCATTAGAATATACCTCTTTCGCTACAATAAACTAAACTGTAGAAAAATTACTTTAAATAGTACAGTATGTTATTATATCATTAGAATATACTTCTTTCACTACAATAAAATAAAATGTAGGAAAATTACTTTAAATAGTACAGTATGTTATTATATCATTAGAATATACTTCTTTCACTACAATAAACTAAACTGTTGGAAAATTACTTTAAATAGTACAGTATGTTATTATGCCATTAGAATATACTTCTTTCACTACAATAAAATAAAATGTAGGAAAATTACTTTAAATAGTACAGCATGTTATTATATCATTAGAATATACTTCTTTTCCTACAATAAACTAAACCGTAGGAAAATTACTTTAAATAGTACAGTATGTTATTATATCAATATACTTCTTTCACCACAATAAACTAAACTGTAGGAAAATTACTTTAAATAGTACAGCATGTTATTATATCATTAGAATATACTTCTTTCACTACTATAAACTAAAATGTAGAAAAATTACTTTAAACAATGTTAAATGATAATTTTTTATAGAATTTAAAATGTAGTTTGAATTTCACCTCCTCAAATACGCACATATTTAGAATAACCTATTTAGTCGATCCTTGAAACGAATTTCAAAATTGTCAATTTGACGTATTTCTGCCCATTGTTTCCTCGAATAGTGCACTATGTCCTTGTTCGATAAAACTCTTCAATTTCAGTAAATGTAGTCAACAATTTTGAATATCACAGCCTGAAGCAAATAGCCTGAAGTCTGATTACTAATCAATGATCAGTAAATTCTTTTAAAAATCAGAGAATGATATTTTATATAACGAGAAATACAATTAGCAATAGAGATAAATTTAGTGTCTGATATGAACACATTAATGCACAGTGAAGCTTTATAGTAGATAAATATACACATATGTTACACATTATCGTAACTCTGTAACACTATATTGTAACAATGTATCATAACTCTGATTTAAAGAACCAATTTCATGAGAAATCCCTTGACATCCGCTTGACATCACTTGACATCCGAAAAACCGATTTGGTCGTTCCTTGTGACCAATTTCAAAATTGTCAATTTGACGTATTTCTGCTCATTGTATGCTTGAATAGTGCAGTATCTCCTTGCTTTATAAAACTCTTTAATTCCAGTAAATGTAATCAACAAATTTAACTACTAAATATTTATTTTATACAAGAAAAGTACAAGAAAATAGAATAGATATTTTGTCTAAGCAATAATGATGCTGCCATAATGAGATATTTAAGCTTATATTTCTATAATCATCTCTAAAAAGCAAAAGAAGTTGTTAAAAAACATAAAAAAAACAACAATCCATTTTCATAGACAAACATATTTACACGTTAAAAACATTTCATTGTAAAATAAAAAATTAAATTCGCAATTTTCAAATAAATGTAAGTAAATATTAAAAAATGTAAGTAAATATTTCTGTTAATCAGTTTATGAATTGTGTAATTTCCGGCACATCATCAAGCATTTTAGAGCAAAAACTACCATAATCACGCCAAATAATCTGATTTTCATTAATTAAAAAAACTGTAAAAGATTTATTAAAAAAATTACATGTAAAAAATTTTTTTTAAATTTTGTAATTTTGTTTTTTTCATTATTTTTTGAATACAATTAATTTTCAGTTAATTCATTTCATTGAAAATTTAAATTGCAATTTTAATAAATGTATATATATATATTAAAAAATGTAATAATATATTATTTATATATATTTATAATATTTACTATATATATATATATATATATATTTTATATATATATATATCACGCCAATATATATATATTTTCTATATAATATATAGTTTATATATATATTATAATAATATATATATATATATATTTATATATATATATATATATATATATAATTACATGTATATATATATACATATATATTAAATATATATAATATATTATTTATATTTATATATATATATGAATAACTTGACGCATGCATTTATTATATACATTTTATAAATTTTAATATATATATAATATTATATATATATATTCGACGATCTTACATATATTAAATTATATGTATACACACATATATACATATATATATATATATATATATATATATATATATATATATATATATATATATATATATATATATATATATATATATATATATATATATATATATATATATATATATATATATAATATATATATATATATATATATATATATATATATATATATATATATATATATATATATATATATATATATATATATATATATATATATATATATATATATATATATATATATATACATATATATATATATATATATATATATATATATATATATATATATATATATATATATATATATATATATATATATATATATATATATATATGTCTGAATATGTTACATATATATATATATATATATATATATATATTATATACAGCGTGTTACAAAATTATAAGAGAACAGAAATTTTATACATAGCTAGCATTCATTCGAATTTCAAAGCGTTATAGTATATTAGACAGATCGAATAATATTTTCGTGGCTAACAATTTTCGGGATCATGGTATTACATATATAAGCAATTTATGTATTAATTAACCAATTAAATTTATAAATGGATTTTTACACATTTTGTATTTCTGTAAATTTGACTGTACTATCATAAAATATTTTATAAAAATATGGACTTTTTGAAGTGGATTTTCCCCATTTTATAGTTTAATTAACACATATATGATTTCTATAGAAGAGAGACATCGTGTCGTCTAACTTAATAACCACTGTCCTAAAATTATAAATCAATGTTGGATTTCGCTTAGCTGAAAGTTCACTATCCCCTTAATATTGTAACATAAGACATCAGTTAGAATGTATTTGCTACATAAATGTATCTGTTGTGCTAAATCTATTAATCGTTGTTATATAATTTAATAATAATGGGGAATCATTAAGTCATAATTGTATGTGAAAACTGATATGCTTCAATAATATATGATAAACATCATACGATACGATTTGTAAATGTTCATTAAACTTATAAGGTAGAGAGACCTTCCCGTAATTGAAAGTAAATTTATATTTAGTAATTTAGTTATACTTATACTATTAAAAACAATAGTAATTATGGATAGCGGTCATTCCGTAGAAACGAGTGTGATACATTAGGAGGGGCAATATAGTGGTTATGGCTCACCTAGGATTTCGAGGATCAGCCGGGGACATATGCGTCCGAAACTACACCTGTGAAGGATGAGTCATACCAGATAACAGGGATCTCACGGATTCTCGAAAATGTGACATGTGGAGGGGTCGAAAATAGATGAATGATACTGATAATAAATAATTTTATATACAAAGATTAAAAGAAACAACACGAGTTTAAAATTTCTGCAACTGTATATGGCATGGTGGGACATGGTGGTGAAAAACAAATATTAAAACCGTAATGCACTGCAATACTTTTTCATAATTTATACTCAGTAAAGCTTATGAGTTAATTTATAATCATAGAGGATTGAAGACAGATTGTCTTTTATAGACCACATAGTTTTAATAATTGACGTTTTTTGAG
>CM063506.1:17532681-17535181 GCA_032207245.1 Pardosa pseudoannulata
ATTTTGCATTAGTGATGAGTTGATTAGTTAATTGAAGTTTAAAAAAGCTAAACTCTAAAGACAAAATCTGCCAAAGAAAATGTAAAAAAGTTAAAAGAAGTGAAATATTTTCAAGTAAAAACTTTGATGATAGTGATAAAAGATAAAGAGGTAAAAGGTAAGGTAGATAAAACGGATAGAAAAATATTTAGAACTAATAAATTTGTAATAAATTGAGTAAAATTAAATAGATCCCCAAAACTTATTTTAAAGCCATGGTTTAAAATTAAAAAAAAAAGAAATGGAGAAAATTAAAACTAAAAGTTGAAAATTAAAGATTTGAACATCCTAACAAAAAATCAACAAGCACAAATTCAATTTCAAATTAAAATCCAGTACATCTAAGAAAGGGAAATAGGTCAAGATGCGGAATTTCTCCAATGATTGAATTAAGATTATGTGATGAATTTGTAAATAATTTTATATACAAAGATTAAAAGCAATAACACGAGTTTAAAATTTCTGCTACTATATAAGGCATGGTGGGACATGGTGGTGAAAAACAAATATTAAAACCGTAATGAACTGCAATACTTTTTCATAATTTATAGTCAGTAAAGCTAATGCGTTAATTTATAATCATAGAGGATTGAAGACAGATTGTCTTTCATAGACCACATAGTTTTAATAATTGACGTTTTTTGAGAGTGCTTCACATTTGCATAAATGAATTAAGACCGAGACCAAAGAATGCAAAAAGGTAAAACAGATATCTACAGCTCCTTTTGTACAGAGAACCGTAAGCAAAGGTAGGCTGTTCATGAATATGCACATCATAAAGATACTAATTTCTATTCTTTATTCCTTTTTGGATAAAAAAAAGTCTTAATATTTTCATCATTTAATCGTATGTTCACAATCGTATGTATATTATTCAAATTGGGCGTAACTGCTTTGTGTATCAAAATGGCATTTCTTAAATAAATAAAAAAAGGGATCGATTGTCTTATTTACCCATTAATGTCCAAGCCATTTCTCCCGAATATATATTGATGAATATCTTATGTTTATTAAGATAAAATATAAAACTCATCCAAAGGAACTTAAAAATTTTTCAAAGTATATTAAATGTGACAATACACTGAAAAAGTCTCATGCATTCTATTTTTATCGAAATAAATTCAAATCTAAAACCAATTTGTACTTTTGTTTTCATTTAATTTACCGTCTTTGTATTCATATGCATATATGTGTGTGAGTGCATGTGTGAGAGATAGTTTGTGTTTTGGGGCCATATGCACCCACATTACCATCTATATATATATATATATATATATATATATATATATATATATATATATATATATATATATATATATATATATATATATATATATATATATATATATATATATATATATATATATATATATATATATATATATATATATATATATATATATATATATATAAAATGAATTTGTGTTTGTCTGTCTGTCTGCCTGTCCGTCTGTCTGTACTCGATAGACTCAAAAACCATACATCCAATCGCCGTGAAGATTTGGGAAATTATTAGGTACATCCCTAGGAAGGTTTTTGGAAAATTTTAATGTTCCAAATCCATTCCTTCCCCCTTTTTCGAGTGTTTCATGACATTATTCCAAGCATTATTTTCCCCGGTTAAGAGCAAACGATAACTTTTTAATTTATTGCAGCATTACTAAGGGAAAGAAGTAATATTTCTAGCAATGTGACGTCATTCTGTTAATCACATGTAATTGTTTTAAGCGCAGTTTTCCCTGGTTAAAAGCAGGAGATTAAAATTTTAAATTTATCACATAATAAATAGGTGAAAATGATATTTTTTATCATTATGACGTCATTCCTTTAAATATCTCATTTATTCATTTCTTATTTTATATTATTTAAACATCGTCTGCGTAGTATCAATTCCATTTGACCTGGAAATTTAGATATAAAGTGATTGACTTTCATGTCTATGTGACGCAAATTATAGCATTTTTATATAAGAACTAATTTTGAATTTAATTCTTGGTTAATTTTTAGGTTACAATGAAATGTTTATCAACAATATTCTAACAACAAAAAGTACAAATTTCAGTGACTCTCATAGGCAAATAAAAACCTATCATTTTATATAGTTATCTTTATATTCATATGGTCAAAACCTCTGCTTCCTATTCTACCACGTAATATGGCAAGATCTATTAACGTTGCTAATCAACGTACAGTAGTAATACAGTAATGTAATTTAGGGTTAAACGTATATTTAAAGTATAAAGTACGTATATGTAAGTACAAATTTCAGTGACTCTCATTGGGAAAATAAAAACCTATCATTTTATATAGTTATCTTTATATTCATATGGTCAAAACCTCTGCTTCCTATTCTAACCACGTAATATGGAAAGATCTATTAACGTTGCTAATCAACGTACAGTAGTCATACAGTAATGTAATTTAAGGTTAAACGTATATTTAAAGTATAAAGTACGTATAT
>CM063506.1:17540181-17550181 GCA_032207245.1 Pardosa pseudoannulata
AGAGCAGCGCGGTTGGACTTTGTGATCAAAGGCTTATGGGCAGCAGCACGACCATGAAAACCAAGCAGATGTGCTTCCTTACGGATGGTATTCATTGAAACAATACTCCCGGATGCCTGTTGAAATTTCTCAGCTCCAAAGAACCCGTTTCCACTGATCTACTGTCCAATTTCGATGTGCTTTGCACCATATTAACAGAGCAGCGCGGTTGGACTTTGTGATCAAAGGCTTATGGGCAGCAGCACGACCATTAAAACCAAGCAGATGTGCTTCCTTAAGGATGTCATTCATTGAAACAATACTCCCGGATGCCTGTTGAAACTTCTCACGGATGAGGGACATCGGTTGGGTGCAGTTTTTCCGAATTTCTCTGGACAGCACTCGTCGGTCTCTATTTAACAGTTTTGTTAGTCTGCCGACTCGGGGCACATTCCGACAATTACCGATCACCTTCCACTTCTTAATCACCTAGGCCACTGTCGATTTTGGGTACTTCAGATAGCTAGATATGTCCCTAAAGTATCAGCCATATTTGTGATACCCGACAATTATATCTTTCTTGAAATCAGAGAGCTCCGAACTGCGCGGCATCTTGCATGCGACTAATGCCGATGCTGTTTCCTACACGATGTATACCGGCGGAGACCGTGACGTACATCAGGACCCCAGATATCGTCATTTGTATAGGTGTTCGAATACTTATTGGTAGACAGTGTATAATAGTACATGAATTCATACCCATTGAGTTCGTACCGAATTCCAAAGCACTGCCTATTCATTTAACTTTTACTAACCAAAAATTCATTCTAAAAATAGTATTCAATCAGTGCAAAAACATTTAAAATGTGTGTGTTTAAAATTTTAATGTTAAATCATTGCAATATATACTTTTTTTCTATCTTATGTAATCCAGATAGGTTTTATTTATTTTTTCTTTCTTCTTCTTCATAAGCTCTACAGCCGGTTACCGGCCAAGGCTGTCTCCGTTAGCTTTTCTCCATCCAGATCTATTTCGACGCCAAGTTCCTCCATCGGTTTACTCCCACATCCAATAACCATTTCTCCACTCTGTCTAACCATCTTGTTCTTGGTCTACCTCTCCTTCTCTTTCCTTCAGGTGTTTGGAAAGTCACCCTTCTAACCGGGTTCTCCTCATCATATCGGTAGATGTGCCCTAGCCACCTTATTTGGGAGGCCTTTATAACTTTTACTAAGTTGGGCTCCCTGTATTTTAGTTGGAGTTCGTGATTATATCGAATTCTCCATACCCCATTTTCTCTCGTTGCTCCATAGATTTTTCTTAAGATCTTTCTCTCAAAAGTTAGCAGCTTCTCCTCGTCTTCTTTGTTGATGGTCCAGCATTCGCTGCCATAGAGTACTATTGGTCTAATTAGTGTTTTATATAGTTGTACTTTAGTTTTGCTGCTGATGTACTTAGATTTCAACTGGTTCCGTAAACCATTGTAGCATCTATTAGCCATGTTAATTCTCTCTTTAATTTCAGTTTTTACGTCATTATTTATGTTAACTATAGTGCCTAGGTATTTAAACTGGTTTACTTGTTCAAATTCGTATTCATTTATTCTCAGAGGCTGTAGATTTATTTTTTCTTTAACATAATTAAAATTTGGAACATCAGTGAAGTGTTAGGTATAATCGACATTTGAGTTAAAAATATTTAATAAAAAAATTCCCATTCGCTTCTTTGACCGAATTCTTCGCGAGACTGTGGTTGCTAAGAAAAAGAAATTACAATTGGAATAGTTTTTGCGAAAGAGATATGCTGTTGCCATCCTTAAACTGAATAAGAATTGCCTAATCAAAAGCTTCGAAATACGTTTCTTGTTGCCCGGCGACATAGAAATTTAACGACACAGTTATTTCTGAAACATTGCTTAAGCTTTACTCCTGACTGATGAAACAATGAAACAGAGACAAAAGAAGCGTTTGAAATAATAATCAGTTCTTAAAGATTAATGTTATTTGAAATAATGGCTGTTAAAATTTCAGTTTATCCATACTGGGATAATTCATGTACCGTTATTCTTTTTAATTTTTTTATCTACCTTACATCATAATTTTAAAAAAATTATGTAGACTTCACTTGACTAGCTGATACACGTATTAAGTTATAGAACTTGCTTTATTTTAATTGTATGATACATCCTAAGAATTATCTTATTAATTTTATGTATTGTTATTGTACCGAGGTACTTTCCCAACGGTGATATGCACTTGCATGCACAGCTGTGGGAGGATTTTCCTAGAGTAATTTAGGACTCCAATTGTTGACGTCAAGTTTAGGTACCCCGCCAGAGAAGGTATAGATCACGGAATGGCAGCGTAACGGTCAATCTCGCACAGAGGTGTAACCGTGAGTTATGGGAGCAGGGGCTAAAAAGTAATGTCAGCTTGCACAAAAGGGGCTACTTTAATGAGCCCACCTGCACTCCCGAAGGGGATGCAGATGTGGGAAAATTTCCCGAAAACAAGCGATTGGAAAGGAAGAAAAAGAGGCGTTAAAACCGAGGTGAGGAGTTTGGAAACGAAGTTAAGGAGAGGAGTTGAAGTCTGGATTCGAGAGAAGTGGGACAAGAATCAGAAGCCCCGCTCACCAGCACCGACTCATCCCGTGCGCCCGAACACCCCGACCGACTTACCACTTGAAGGAAAGCCTCTACCTGACCCTCTGTACCAACTGAAGGACCAACGCATCGCGTGAGAAAAGCCCCTGCCTGCTCCCCTGTGCCTTTAATATAGGTAAAGATAAAATAATATTTACAGTCACTTAAATTAGGCCTTTGTTAATAATTTAACCTGATGATTAGTAATAGTTCATTATAAAGAGAATTGTAGTAATTATGGTGTAAATATAAGACATAAATAATTGATGATTATGATATATGATAACCAAGGATTTATTTGTAAATGAATGTACAGAATAAATGTCTGAATCTCAATATAAAGTATTATATTCTTTCTGTGTTTTCCCCCTTGTAACCGAACACTGGTGTTTAGGTTGTAAGTACATTACAACAGTTATATAACACATTAATGGTATACAATACATTATACATTAATGTTATATAATACATTATTACATATTCTAACATCAAACCAATATTTTGAAATATTTTTTTAATTTGCCTTTTGTAGTACATTTTTGTTTTCAAACTTGATAAATATTGTAAAATATCGTGTGCATTCTCGACTGTCTTTCCGGATGATAGCAAGCCTCGTTTCTGTACCTGCTCATCTATTGTTACTAGAGAGCAGGTATCGTGGGTTCGATGAAAACCTGTCATGTCGACAATTGAATACTGCAGTGATTAAGTCCTAGACTAAATATTTATTATTTTATAATTATTGAACATATGTACATTGAACATGGCTGAAAAACCCCAAGTACAACCAAATAGTGCAGAGCGGCCTGCACCTCTCTCGATTTCAGCTCTCTCCTATGCAAATGTCAGTTCCATATCGTTCCGAGCGGGCCTCTTCTCCTCCGCTGTTGGCGAGGGCTAGGATGGAATTCCCCCCCCCCTTGGTCAGGCTTTCTCCTCTTTGAGAAAATGTCCATCTTCTCCTCGGCAGCAGGCGGGCAGTTGGGGTGGCATCCTTCCCCCTCCAGGAGAACTTTCACCTCCCTGGGGTAGTAGCTTTTCTACCCTCTTTCGATGAGTCTGTCTTCTGCCGCCTTAAAAAAATGCAGGTGTCCATGTCGCACAAACATGCGTCTTGGGTTTAGTATTACAAATATTATTTTACAGTTTAATATTTTATACAGTGAAATAGGGCAAATGCGCTTAAAAGGTGTTTTAATCGCCCATATTTTTTCCTATTATTTTCTTCCATTCACTGTCACCTATAGAAAAGACAGGAACTGAATTCCTACTACCGCTAACCTACGAAACCATTCTGCTTTATTTCCAGTATTGAAATTTTAAAAGAACAAAATAATTGCTTTTAGTCGGTATATTATGTCCTTGGCCTCCAAATAATAAATTTAAATCAAACACATTTAGAAAAAAATTTTGAACTTTCTTCGCATAGGGATTATGGTTTCGATTAAAGTACTACATTCTACTCTTTTTGCTACACGTAAGTTCATAAGACCAGGCTTTACTGATTATTGCTGATTCCGAGTAGCCACAATACCCATGCAAAAAGTGGGGTACGAACTCACAAACTCCGGTACGGAAGAACAGCGTTCCGCCATTCTGACATCCATTCATTTAAAGGAGCAAAATAATGCTCCTTTAAATGAATGAAGAAATGTAATAAATGTAATGATGTAAAAGAGCTTTGAGCTGCTCTTTTGCATCCTTGGCTTCCAAATAATCAATTTAAAACAAATGCATTCAGAAAAAGATACCGGATGATTAAAAAGTCCGTATAAACTTTGAAAATTCAAAATAACCCGGAAAAATAACCAAAATAAAAAACGGCTTTCAGGGTTAGTTTAGTTAAGGCATGGGATTTTTTAACCAGAAAAACAGTAACTCAAAAACAGCCGACAGATGGCGCTGGTACTTCGGCGGAAATATGCAAATGAGACTGTTATAAGAAATTGCTCTCCTATAAATACACAACCAGTTCACCGCAGTAAACCATGTATGCGAACAAGAATGCTGAGCGAAAATGATAAAGCTTTGTTGGTGAAGTTGTTTTACGTCAACCAAGAATCAGCGACCGCTGCCTTGCGCACTTAAGTTGCGCATCCTGTTGTCTTTGATCTTTGGAGAAAAAACGCTTTCGAAGTCATACTCCACCAAGTTCATTTTATCGCTTTCCATCGTCGACCTATATAATCCTTCAATCATACCCCCTTCAAATGGTGGTAATGGCGTGCAGTGGATCATACTGTGGATGAGCCTTTAGATCAGGAATGGGCAAACTCCGGCCCGCCGGAAGGTTTTATCCGGCCCGCGGATAGAATTTTAAGTTGCCGGTCCGAGGCAAATTAAAATAAATATATATTTATACATTATATATCCTTCTCCTTTTCTACTTTGCTTAAATATTATATCCCAGATTTATTATATCACGCCCAGAAAATCAGCAGTATATTTGCTTCTTATATGTGAACAAGTCTTTTCAACTTTGAACCTTAGAAAGAATAATTTCAAAAGTAGACTGACAGATGAGTATTTAGCATCGTTCCTTAAAATCAGTACAACTCATTTCGAACCTCAGTATAAGGAACTTTTAAAAATAAAATAGCAATTTCAGTCATATCATTAATGTATTTAAACCTTTGGGTACTTTTATATTGTTTTTAAAATTTTAGAAAAATTTATATTGGCCCGCCAAACTTATTTTCTTTCGATTTTTGACCCGCAACAGAAATAATTTATCCATCCCTGCTATAGATAGTTTGATATTAGAGAGAGTATAGTTTAAAAGTGCAATTAAATTTTTGTTGAATTTTCTAAAAATAGTTCATTTACAACAAATCAGACTCCTAAATTATTTTAAATAAGCTATTTGCCTTTTATCTGCCTTTTATTCATAGGCAATTATGATAAAATAACAACTAGAAATAAATTTGATAACAGTAGATGTTCTTACACACACAAACAAAATACACATTACAAAACAAAAGTCTTCATAATTTTTTTTTATTTTGTGCCTAAGAAAAAATCCTTTTTTTTCATATTTTTAATATGTTTTAAGTTAGTTTTAAAATAATACTTTAAAGTATCAAAGCGAAAGAATCATTTCAAGATAGAGCCTTAACACGGTATTAAAGTTAGGTAAAATTGATTAACTTTATTCACCCGTTGAAATGCATATCAAACCCAATTGAGTTCTCATTACGTGTATCAAAATACTGTTATTTTCGCCGTGCGTCATTATGACGTCATACTCATGGAAACTGTTTCACGTCTGTCGCACTATTTTAAACATTTTTAATTCGCTTCGGCTGTTTGCTGTATTTTTTTCAATAAGCAGACCGTATAATTATGCAAAATTCAGCAGACATATTCACAGATTTTCTATATAAAGGAAACATATTACACAAAAATTTCAAATTTGAGCTAGCACAAAGTGTGAAATTTTCATATGTTCAAAGTTATAAGAATATGAATATTCATCCAACATTTTAAGTAAATAAAAACATTGTATCAAAGCTATATATTAATATCTACATAGAAAATGAAATAAAACAGAAAGCTATACAGTTGTACTGTATGATAAAAAAGGAAGTTAAATAATTTTCCTATAATTAAATGAGATAATCCTCACATTCACCTGAACCTCCTACGAAGCACCTAATTTAACCCTCTAAGCGGTTCACATGTACAATTCCGGCAAACCGATGATATCTTAAAAGCGGTTGTCAAGTACAATTTTCGACCTCCAAAAACTCTCCGAAATGGATGTAGTGTACATTGCTGCCAGTGCTTCCCCTATAGAGTTTTGTGGTAGGAGAATCAGGTCGATTGTATAGGAACTGCACCCCTCTTTGACTGACATTTATTGATGGATGCACCCCTACCTCCTGAAGCACACAGACGCTGATAGCTTTTCATGGCTTTGTAAATCTCCATTTCGAAGTATTTCCTTTGCGGTAACAGTTGTATCTGTAATTCTACCACTTAAATATCTTGGATGACATTCGTAAAAAATATAAATAAGTCTCTCAAAGAATATTTTTATCTGTACTTTTAGAATCTATTAATTCTTATGGGATGATCTTCGCGACTTGACGAGCTTTATGTGTATTAAAAATTAACAATCTATAATATCTATTTATATATCTATTTATAACCGGAAGTAAAGGAACAATAACGAGGGTGGGTTTCCCGTATTCCATTCTAGTCGACTAAGGGGGAAGAAAAAAATCATAGAACGACTTGACCACTGACACAGTAAACCTTTAGCGTATTTTTGGAGACTTTTTTTCCTCGATGTGTTCCACTCGGGGGGTTAAAGTAATAAAGATCTTTTAAAGGGATATTTTACCTTTAGAGATGAAATTCATAAGTAAAAAAGCCTATTTTTTATTCAATATAAAATAAAAAGTTCTCAGTTTAAAATATATTTTCTTACTTCAGTGATTAGAGGTGTAGCGTTATAAATATTTAGTTTAATTAACTTAGCAAGACATCTGGAAAAATAAAATGTGTAAACGAACTCAAAGTCTAAAATTCCATTTATAAGAAAAATAACTTTTGAAATTTATAAAATTGAAACTAAATTTATATACCAAACAGATTCTAATCATTTTTTTTATTTTTAAACCTGAATTATGCTATTACACAAATATGCTCTAAATTATAACATGGTATAGGCTAATATTTTTCTTATTTTAAATTTATTAATAATTTAAACTTTTTTTCAATTTTAAGATTTCAGATAGCTATAAATTTTTGTTTTAGAATAAAGAGAGTACATTTTATTTGAATTTGTTATAAAAATTTAGTTTTTAATAAGCATTTTAAAAGTGATTTTATGCCTAAGAAAAAATCTTTTTTTTTCATATTTTTAATAAGTTTTAAGTTAGTCTTAAAATAATACTATTTAAAGTATCAACAAAATCATTTGAAGATTTATTAATAAAGAATCAGAATAACTTTCTATAGTAAAAGTGTCTAATTTATTTTAAACAATATGAAAAGCTGTTTATCATAAACAATTGCTCCTATTGTAAAATTTCAGTTAATTATTACAAGATTTATCGGTTATCCTTTTGGCAGCACCTTTCGAGTCAGTCATCGCATTTGAAGGTTTTGCGTCAAGATTAAATCTATTAAATATATTTGTTATAAATAACTAAAGGGACCAGTGTTTTTTTTAAATTTCTTATAAACAAGCTTATTTTTTCAAAATGAAATAAAAAGTTCTATTCCTTTAAAAATAATATTTTATATGTTTTTTAAGATTATTGCAACTTAAGAAAAGTATTTGGTTCTGTCATTTCAAGTTGTATGATTTTAAAAGCAATTGAAAAATATACACCAAATGAAAAATTGAAATTAACCGAAAAATAACTTTAGAAATATATTTATTACAAACTAAATTAAAATCAAATATCTCAATAAATTATTTATTCCATGTATACCAAAAATTGTAAAGGTATCTGACATATTGAAATTTATAAGAAAATAAAACTATTAAGAATTTGAAATTTTTTAAAATTAAACCTTTATCATGCCATAAAATAATATTGTGTCTATAAAAGTGGTGTTTTAAAAACCTATCTCTATAAAAATCATTAGTTTTTCATGAGATATAAAAAGTTTTTCTCATAAAATGATTTTTATATGATTGATCTTGAAATATATATTTGAAATGATAGCGACTGTAAAAATCATTTATTTTCATAGAACAATTGAATTACGTACAAAGAAAAAAACATAAATGAAAAACTTTGAAATTTTTTATTAAATTAACTAAATAATATTAATTAACTTTTAAAATTATATGAATTTACTAAGTGTAAAAAAACTTGAAATGTATTGCATATGTATAAAAAATATGTATGTTTTTTTATTTCATTAAAAAATTAAAATATTTTATAAAAATATATGGCTCGTATTAATAGATTTGAGAATTAAAAAGATAACTAATGTGTATTTGATATTAAAAAATATCTCTAAAATGCAAAATTTATTTTGAGAGTAAATAGACTTCTTTTTTATCACTTGGTATACATTTTATACTTTTCTCAAAACTCTTTCATTTCAAATTAAAACAAGTTTGACATTCATTTTTCATATTCATGTAGATTTCCAAACCCTAACTTAAACTCTTGATTGTTTAATCAATAATTTTCAATGAATTCTTTTCAACGGTTTTCTTTAATGACGAACACACAACAGTTACAAATAATTTCTGTCTCCAGCCAACACAGGGCGAGAATATATCCCACAAATAAAAAAATAGAATTAATAAATGACACCTTAATACGTTTACCACTTCAATCATAACTGAAACTGTTACAGCATAATCACAAAGAATAAAATACAAAAAGAGTGGTGATGCCATCTTTTGAACAAAATAGAAACCACAACAATGAAACACTACTGGTAATTATACACTGAACAAGTTATTTAGGAAAAATTTATTCTAAACAAATCAAATTATTTTATTTTATATTAAATCAAATGTAACCTATTGTAATTACGACTTTTCATCTCAAAAGGTACTAGGTCTCCTTAAATCTTTGGACACAAGTCATCTAATTAGCCTTAGAGGGCAGTAACCAAATGAGAATACTAACTTATTTCAATTCGAATGATTGCTTATGAGAACAAACGACTCGACCCATCAAAAAGCGACGAAAATTCAAATTATCTTTATTTTAAAATACTTAACCCTTTTCATACGTATATCACTGCATAGTCGCCACAATACATTTTATGTACATACCAACCAAATCTGTATACAACCTGTAAGAACAGTTTTCTGTTGTTATCAAATGATTCCAATCTACCTGTCATTTTCAAAATAACAAAAATATTTCGAATTAACTATATCAAATTATGTTTATCTTTATTTTAAAATACTTAACCCTTTTCATACGTATATCACTTCATAGTCGCCACAATACATTTTATGTACATACCAACCAAATCTGTATACAACCTGTAAGAACAGTTTTCTGTTGTTATCAAATGATTCCAATCTACCTGTCATTTTCAAAATAACAAAAATATTTGGATTAACAATTTCAAAAATTTGTAAAGAATGATACATTTTTGTTACGAATATTTAAACAGTAATACCTTTTTGATTTAGGCAACAAAAACCTATTTTTAAATCACAAATATAAAATATAAAAAATATAATCGCAAAATATAAAAGAATCTTCGAAATAACGTTTCATACCAGTTTAATATTACATTTTAAGCTCCTTCAATGAAAAACTATCAAGCAATAACACTTATATGATTTTTAATTTTTTTTTGGCAACATGCACCTTTATGTCAAATATGTTCGAAACTTATTTTTATTCAAAAATAAGTTTCGAACATATTTTTAAAACATAAAG
>CM063506.1:17555181-17577681 GCA_032207245.1 Pardosa pseudoannulata
AAAGAAGCCGGTGTTTCTTGATTAAATGGTTTATTTATACCTTTCAGCTATTTACACATTCCTATATGCACAATACATTTATAGTTCACACTTATGGGATACGATAGACGTAAGCCTGAATAGAGAAGTACACATAACGTCCCTGCCGAATGGTTTAGAAACCGATGGAATATAACAATTTGGTAGCTTCGCGTAAAAGTTCTCGGTAGTAATTATGTAGACAGTACACTGAATTAGACGAGAGTGTTTGAAGTAGCAATTGGAATCTTCGAAGAAGATAATAACAAAGTCAGAGTTCCTAAGTGGAATACACGTTCAATCCTGAAGAAGATCGAATTAAAAGAAAACCCAAGACACAGGGTATCGTTATCATTCTCAGAAAGAAGTATATCCCAAGGTGGGATTTTAGCTAAGAGAAACTCTCCTATGGAGAGACTGGTCAAGACGACCTCCGAATTAGCTGACTCTAGCTAATTCTTAAAGAAGTGATCCCAAGGTGGGATTATCGCTAAGGAAACTCTCCGATAGAGAGACTGGTGAAGGCGACCTCCGAATTAGCTGGTTGCTAACTAACTACTTTAAAAAAATCTCCTCTCGTCTCTTTTTTAGGGGAGGGGGCCTCACTCACAATTTCATCATTGGATCATCTGGCGATGATCTCACCTTCAACCAACTGGATTGGTCTGGGCTAGACAATCACTGGTCGCAAACCCGGGAGTCTCTGGAATTTCGTGTCGGCGAAGATCCAATGTCGCGGCATCCCTTGTGGTTCCGATGATCATCTTTCTGGCTGTCAGTCTGGGCGCCTGGCCGTCTGGTCTGTTGTCTCGCTACTGTAGGACACAAAAGTCTAGACATCGTAGTGCCGGGGAAAACAATACCTTTGTCTCCACATAAGCAAAATCCATTTCTCAATCTCTGTTGAGAAGCAAAGTCTTTGAGGTAGCCTTTACAACGTTCTTATTTTAAATATTGTAATTTTTCACCTATATTTCCTGCAAATGCTTACAAAATCTAGTAAGTTTTATTCTGAAGCCTAATAAATAGCCTATAGATTAAAATCGCTGTATTACATAATAAATGGATACGGATGGAACATTTTCAATGATTAAAATTGTTAATTGATAACTTTTTAAATTGCACGTGTTGTAATGTGCTTACAACACTCACTCCATGTTCGTTATTTCAAGGGGAAACACAATAAAATATATTCCACAATAAGTAAGAGGAAGCGCCTTATAGTTTAACTAAAAGATTTATTATAATATACATTGTTTATTTACAGATATATTCTTAAGAATGCTGTAAACATGTAATTTGTATGGTTTTGGGAGACTCATTTTTGGCGCTAAATTTGGTGACTTAACGGCATTTGTTGCCGACCCCCTTTTTCTGGATTTTACTAGAAGTTTGTGGAAATTTCTAGAATCCTAAAAGCTATATAAATGAGTTCTCATAAGAAAGTCAGTTCAGGCTCAGATCTGGTAAAAGTAAGATCTGTGTTAATGAAAAAGTTCGCCAAATGGCTGCCAAGTTTTATCACCATCCGTTGTAATTGTGATTCATTTGGTGTGTTAATAAATTCTTACTGTTTTTGTCTTAGCCAAAGTCTATTCAATCAATGAACTTTACCCGAGAATTTTGCAACAATATTTTTCTTGATTGATATGACATTCATTACTTATACTTCGATATGCATTAGTACATAATAATTTATTACATTTTTATGTTATTCTTTAATCACAGTAAATATTGAGTTAATTACTTCAGGCCCTAGTAACAATTATGAATACGTTAAATCAATTTACCTCCAGGCATTCTAATGGAAGCAGTATGTCCTGTCTAGGCTCTAGGCAGGAGAAACCTTGGTGAGGGCGTACACTTGCTTCTCTCCGGCTATGGGCAGAGAGATCGGGCGCTATTACCTCCGGTTGCCATCCCGGGATATCGATGCTTCTGCCAACTCTCGACCCTCCACCTCGACTCCTCTTACTACTTTTTTCAAAAACTTTTCATCTTGGTTCAACGCTCCTTTTTTTCTCTTTTCCAGTCATTTCATCTTTTCACCCCTACCAGCCAATGGTTAATTGTCATCGCTATATTACTTTTTTCATTTGTTGCTGAAATTTTCCCACATCTGCAACCGCTTCGGATGTGCAGGTGGGTTCATTAAAAAGTCCCCTTTGGTGAAAATTGACAAAACGCTGTAGTTTATTGCCTAGCCACTGCCCTCATATCTCACGGCTGCATCCCTGTCTGGGCTTGACCGTTTTGTAATTTTAAAAGCTATAACTTTTCAGCAGTGGTCCTCCATTAGAAGTTCACAGCTGCGTCTATACTCTTCTTATAAACCTAGTCCACAGCTGTGTGTGCACGTGCTGTCCATCATGATAAAGTACATTAGTACAGCACGTATTTTACCTTTTAAAAACTTTTGGAAAAATGCAATATCAATAACGACAAACTAATTATTTTCCTACGCATATCTTCTTGGATAATTTTAGGGATATCTGTAAATCCAATCTTAAGTTAATTCTATATTATTGTATTATTTGACATATGTAGCGATTATTATTGATTAATATTTTTTGTATCACAGACACATTTTCTTAAACTACAGCTAACATTCTTCCTGGGTGTTTAGAAGTGTAGCTTCTTCCTATAGAACTTTAGAAATAAGACAGTGTCGGGCATCGTTAAGAAGATTTGCGATTTCTTTTCAGACTCTGTCAAACTCGAATTTTTGGTATTCTGGGTAACCACTCCAGGTTTCCACTCTTTGGTATTATTTTTGATACTTGGTATTGTAGGGGTGAAACAAGAAAACTAATTTTTTCATCTGCAGTTCTTCGTAAATAGTTTTATGTATAGCTCCGGATCCAGTGTTAAGTTCCTTCTGTATCATTTGGAAATACACCGATTATCGTATATGAACGTATTTTGTATATTTTTTGCGCTTACAGCTAACAAGAATCTTTCAGTGCGTTCTTCACATAGAAGAAAATTTCAACTTACATTAAATTCTATAAAACATCGAAATACAATAGCACGACAGAGATATTGAAGGCATTCTTGATTATGTAAGCATGACAATGATCTCTTGCCCATTCCCTTTTCCCTAACTTAAATATTTATTCTACGACAGCTTCAGGGCAATTTTCGTCTCAAATTAATTTTTGCTGCCATAAGAGGTCAACTTTTTATTTTGAAGAATATGTTTAGTACATAGCCCCTGCTAATTAATCAATTCCAGGGGAACTTTCATTTATCTATCAATTTACATTAACTCTGTAACGTTTCGGGATCCTCGGGTAGCGTGTAGGTGTCGAAGTGGTTATAACACGACTACAGCTTAGGAACAATAACAATGTTTATTCTTGATTAAAATGGAGTTAGAGTAATATACAGATTTTCCGAATGGAAATCACAGGGTCAGGCGGGCTGGTGTGGACCTAAAAGTCCCAGGTTCAAAGTGAAATTTAAAAAATCAATCTGCGGACAGGTGCCGACTGACATCGTTTTACAGAGGTACAACTGGGTCTGCTTGAGTACCACACAAAGCTGGAGAAAATCTCTCAAAAAAACCACCCGCCACAAGTCGAACCTCTGTTCGTTTTTCGTCCTGGGGACTCTCCGGCTAAAAACTCGCTCCGCCTGACGTCACCTTTCGGCTCTTCTCATTGGCTTTTTCTTTCCACGTCGTCGTCCTCCTGGCCTCTAATTGGTCTCTTTGGTGGAACCTCACGGTCTGACATTTCGTTGTCCCGTCCGACCTTCCAATTCACCTCGGACATCTCAAGGCGTTGTCAGAGCAAAAACCCTTTGTAGTGTAGTGTCAAAAACCCAGACAGAGTGTCGCCCTGAACCGGGCTTTAAAAAAAACCTCTTTGTGAAGCCAATGGGGTGTAGCGAGGTCACAATTCCTACGTCTGTAATTACACAATTATAATTATAAATGGGAAAATAATTAAAGAAATCAAATGGAAATAATCTTATAAACTTCAAAGAAAACTGCAGGCAACATATATATAACTTTTTCTTATTCAGTGAATTTCTTACAAAAGTTAAACATTGTTAATCCTGTTTGTTCAAATGGAAATGATGATTAAACATTTAAACATACTCTAATTTCATAATAAAGAGTTTTCTGTATGAGAGCTACGCGTGGGTAATCTAATTTAATAAGAAATCTGGAAAATGAACTGTTCGAGTTTAAAAGAAATATAGGTGGAACTGAGGGAACAGCTTAAATTTATACTGTTAATAGTATTTCAGTACTTACGTGAATTTTACAGAGGTACATAATATCAAAGAGAAAATTAAATCTGTGTGAGAAACATAAAATTTACTTTTTATATAAGGTGTCTGTATTTACTATTTTAAATGCAATGGTATAATTTTATATCTTATACAAAAATTTATAAGTCATTTTAAATTGTATCAAAAGAGACTTTTCAGTAAGTAGTGTACACAACCATTGAAATCCGTGTTTTAGATGTTTTTGAAACATAATCTTAGCTATGTCTGACAAGACGATAAAAGAGCAAATATTTACCCTTTTAAAAGTAGATGGAAATAGCTTGAATAGCTGTAGCTGGAATAACCTGTAAGGCTAGAATATTGAAATAGCTTAAAAATAAATAGTAGTGCTAGTTATGGAGCTGTAATTTCTTAAGAAATTTAAAATTTAAGCTAAATAACGAAATGGAAAAAAGGGAAGCTTTAATCTACAATGTGGGAGTACATTATGTTTGAAATTTACCTACACAGATTAGTATATTTTTTGACTCTTTGTTATAGGATCACCACAAGACAACACATATGATAACCAAGCCTTATGTGGTGCTTGAACCCAATTCCTTCGACATGGCAGGATAAACTTTGCCAACAAGGCAAATTCTTAATTTCGTATATTTGTTAAATGAACAATTTGTAGAAGTTGTATTTTAACACTTTAACTGCCGCTGACGTATATATACGTTCTGCGCAGTCAATTCTATAACTTTTTTGGTTGTATACATCCGCCTTACTGTTGTATAGTTCTTAGTCATTTCATGCTTGTCATTTAAGTACATTCTGTTATATTCAATTTAAAGCATCCCCTATATAATAATAGCCTAAGTTATCTGTCCGTCTATCCTCGAGTTTATAAAGCGGTTGGATCTGGAATGGATACAGGCATCCATATTGGATTCTTGATGTGTTAGGGTTAAAAAAATTCGAAGAGTTAAAGTTTATCTTCTCCTAAACTATCGATCCAATTCTAAAATAAATTGGTATAAATATGCTTCATATCACAGCGATCAATACTGTCGTCTTTAAAACTTTCGAAATCTACCCCTTCCCCCTTTGTGAGAGTTTAATGTCATTATTTCAAGTCCTTTTTTCCCCGGTTAAGAGCAGGCGATTAAATTTATCACATAATAAATAGGTAAAAATAACATTTTTTCTAGCATTAGACGTCATTCCTTAAACCATCTCATTTCATCATTTTTTATTTTAAATTATTTAAATATCCTCTGCATTACTTTCCTATGTTTTATCACTTAAGTTATATATTAAGCAAATAATTTTCTTTTATATTTGGCTTAAATAATATATTGGGTACATATGTGAAAATTTTAAATTTAATCATCTATTATTTTTTTTCTTGCAATGAAATTTTATCACCGATATTAACAACAAATTCTTTTCATAAAAGTCTAGGAGTCTATTTCACGGACTAATAAATATCTAGCGTTCTGCTCAGTCATAACTGCTTCACCTTATTTCAACTTGGCTCACCATTCAACATCTTTTAGATAGAGACACTAAACTCCTGAACACGGTGTCATTATAATCCGATCATCAGTGTTTATTCATAACCATGGACAAAATCTTCACAAAACATGGTACTCGAAGATCTAAGTCAATTAACAAGCATAGAGTATAATATACTCTTGTAGATTACCCGGCTTGCTATTTAAAGATGGACGATGACCGAATGGACAACCCTTTGTCACCGAAGTCAGCAGGCTGATATGGATGTTTCTTCAGAATTGACGTTGGATGAATTCCAGTTCCCAGGGACAGCTGCAATGTTTGGACTATGTTTGGCTATATCAAAAATGACAACAAAATATCGCCAAATGATGTTTACACATTTTGTTTCGGCTTGTAAGTTTACACGATACACGATTTTCAAAAAAAAATGGTTAAAACCTTGGCAAATTGAAAACAATTGCAAATTTAAGTTTCTAATGTATTTAAACCCTAAACTAACTTTTTGCTGTTTTTTGACAAAACAATGCGGAATTTTTGCAAGGGGTAGAAATTAAGCAAAATAAAATCATCACTCGGTTATATTTAAGCAAACATTTCCCAAACAAAGTTTCTACTTAATTAGATTATTTTAAGACTATCAAATGACTATTCAGTCATTGTCTGGGTTTCAATGTATATTTGTATTTTTAAATAAAATAAAATTATTCAATTTGGTGATTTATTTTAGATGAGTTAATATGTATTATTTTTTCTTTCAAAGTTTTATAACTGAATTTTACCATAACTTAAGCTTCCAAAAACCCTTATTAAAGTAAATTGACATAATCTGTCTAGCTTAAAGAACTCAATAAAACAATTATCAGCAAAACATATTACAATTCACCACATTTGTTCACTATTCTTAGTTTAATTTTCTTATTGCATTTTAAACGAAAAGCTTAATTCTCTCTCCCAGGATTTTACAAGTCTCTTTTACGTGACAAATAAACTCAAATACCTATATCTATCACGTTTCAATTACTTTTAAGTCCTACTTTTGATAACAATTTGCGCATTTCAATTATAAATGCGATTCTTTATCCCATTTAAATTTATAAAGAGTCAAAAAACGTTTATTTTTTAACATTTTTAATCCGTGCTTTGTCTTCTGTTTTTATTCGATTCCTTTGTGAGAATTTATATTGATAATACTGCTATGTTTCACAAATATTCTTAATGCTGTATTTTAAATTTTTTTAAAAAAAGTTTAAAACCTTGGCAAATTGAAAATTATTGCAAACTTCAGTTTTTAATGTATTTAAACCCTAAACCAACTTTTTGCTGTTTTTTGAACAAAACAATGCGGAATTTTTGCAAGGGGTAGAAATTAAGCAAAATGTAAGTATCACTCGGTTATATTTAAGCAATCATCTCCAAAACAATGTTTCTACTTAATTAAATTATTTTAAGACTATCAAATGACTAAAAAGAGTACGTTAGAAATTACTTTTAGAAATAATTAGCTTAAAATCGGAAAGAAAAGAATAGGGTAAATGGTTAAAAAAAATTATTAGTATAAATTTCTACAGAAAATAAGGGAGGGTAATGTATTTTACTTGTCCAACGAGGGCAAAGTCCCCCTTGAATCTCTATTACATTAATAACTTTTTTCGGGGGTGACAGGAGAATCCGAAAAAAAGATGAAGGGTTACTAGAAAACTAGATTCCAGAATCTGGCGATTATCTCCAGAACTTGACGAGCCCACTAAACTGGTATACGGTCTCGACATAAAGATAATTTGGTATGTAGTTTTTATAATATTACTTCGAAAACAAAAAAAAAAATCTTTAGACTTTTTATTAAAGCCTTAACTGGAATATCCATAATTCCAAATTTAAAATATAAATCATAAAATAAATAAAAAAAAATATGTAATATATAGAATATATAGTTAATGATTTAATTTTAAGTATAGATTTCAGATTGCAATCAAAAGAGGAGCTCAATAAGATATTATTATTATAGCAATAAAAACAATATTTCTAACTTATTGCCAATCTTGACATTTTTTTTGTATCTTTTGCTCATACTGAACTTTATTAAGAAAATTGCAAGAAAAAAAAATTATTAAAATTAAACTACGAAATCAAAACTATTAATATAAAATAAGCTTACATATAACAATACAATAAAAAGTCCAAATTTTAAACACGCAAATATCGCCAGAGAGTACAAATAAAATCAATGCCGATTGTAAAAAAGAGTCTTAAAATTTCTTTCGTGAAACATGAATGACCTCCAGGCAACCAAATGAACTGTCCACATTGTCTTGACAGATACATCAATCACTATATCTATTAACCAATCCTCTCATAGTTTCCCTATTTCCGAATTTTTTCCCCATTCCTCTACAAATCTTCCCAATAACGGGTGGAGGAGGAGTCTGAGAAGAAATGCTCCGATTTCTACACATTTCCCTTAAATTTATCCCGTAATTACACTTTCCCTAATTTAGATAGAACTTCGAAATAAGTTTCTACTAAAAACTTGAACATTGAAAAATGGAGGTTAGTTTTTAAAATTTTAAAATTTTTCAATCTCGAGTATTTATTAACAGATAAAAGAAAAAGTACCACTTATTTCTTCAATTCAAAAATTTGATTACCTATTAAAAATAGATTTTGAATGAAAAATAAAAATTTGAAAAAGAGCCTCTATTTATTAAGGCATCAAGTACCTCGAGCAAAAAAAAAATTCTGAAGAAATCTAAATGTGACTTTGTAAACCAGGGATAACTTTTCCATTCACTTAACATTAGCTTTGTCATATCTGAGGCTGAGTACAGCGCCGCCTTAAGCAGCACCGGTCTAAATCACCATTATGTAGCAAAACAAATGACATGGTACTGCTCCAGAACCAATACCATGTTAAAAGGTGTTTCTTTAACAAACATTTTTTAAACAATAAAATGGGAAAATCAGCTAGTATTGTTAAGGGAACATTGTGCTGTTAAATCATTTACGTAATATTGTTATACTTTACGTAATTATGTATCACTTTTTGCTCATTGTTGCAAAAGAGAGTCTCTGCAACAAAGAGTATTCTATATATGCCATTTTAAACCAGATGGTTACTTTTGACGGTTTAAGCGCTTATTGAATTTGCTATTTATTTATACGATTACGAACTAATTCTTGTTTTTAAACTTTTTATTTTGTGTAACGATAAACGTTTGAATAATATCCTATCCCTACATTGGTCTAACTAATTAGAATTAATTGTTAAAACATTGGTCTTGTATAAACATTCTTCAAGAAAATTTTAACATATTGATTGTTAGAGAAGGAATTTTCTTTTCTGGACATAAGGTATTGATAACAGTAGAAGAAATTAACTATTCTGTCTATAATGAAGTCTGAGAGCAAATATTTTTATAAAATTACCTCTGAAAATTCAGATTATTTGTATGTACTTACCCGTAGCCATCCGCGTAAAACACCAAAAAACCACATCTACCTATAACTCTAAAATCTACTAATGTTTACATGGACAGTTTTTTAAACGATTGTGAACATTTTCAAGTACGAGCTGCAGCTTTTAAAGGTAAACGGAGAAAAGCTGTGAAAGCTGTATTGGTCAAAGCTGCAGCCGCTGCAGTGGTAATATCTGCAATTCAATACTTCCTCTAGCTACTTAAAAATAAATGTGACAATAAAATATAAACTTGGTGATTTTACCTCCAGTAGAGAAGAATAATGATTCATCGTACCTTACCTTTTCAATATTTAATGAAGTCATCTGCATTTAAAAACGTTTAAGTCTTTGTGGCCACCAATCATGCATAACATATGTCAATGTTTCAAGCTAAAAACCGATTTTAATAACGACAATGATTTCAAGGCCAGCAAATCAAACATCATAACGCTGATTTATTATTTCTGTCCTCCACCTGCTGAAGCCACTACTATCCGACTCATTTCTATCTCTCATCCCCTGTTATGTTTAGTCACATCCGAATTATGTTCATCAATATTTCTGCTATGAAGATCACCAACATATGGAGCACATGCAAGTCTTCCATCTATAAAAATCACCAACATCCAGTCCACCTGCACCAATCTTCCTTTTGTGGGATACACCAACATGCAGTCTACATGCATCAGTCTTGCTACAATAAAAGCCATCAACATCTGGCTAACTTCTTTCTTCCTTCTGTGAGATATACCAACATGCAGTCTACATGCATCAGTCTTGCTACAATAAAAGCCATCAACATCAGCTAACTTCTTTCTTCCTTCTGTAAAAGCCACAAGACATCCGGCTCACTTCTGAGTTCCTTCTGTGAGAGCCACCAACATGTTCATTTCCTTCTGTTTCCAGTGAGAGACAATTTAAGTCAGAGTAATCTAGTTCAGTTCTTCCTGCTATATCAATCTCAATTACAATGTTCATTCGAATTTCAGCAAAAATAAAATTTAGATATTTCTTTTCAATTACATGTCTTCTATAAACAAATATTTAGGAATCTTAATTACACCTCGCTCTATTTTTTTATTCATAACACACAATTATGGTTCTAAAGGTGCAATTTTGTTGCAATGAAAATTTGATCACCGGTATTACCAACAAATTCTTTTCATAAAATCCTAGGAATCTATTTCACGGACTAAAAAGTATCTAGCGCTTAAGTTAAATATCTTTCAAAATTAAGAAGTTTGTTCATTTGTTTTTTATACATAACCAAATGGTTTGACTAAATGAATTCAATGTGATTCTAAACTGAATTCGCAGTATCGAGAGACTTTAGAGGAATATGAAGATAAACAAATTATTGAGAGTATACCAGATAATTCTCAGCCAAAAAATAAACCATTTTTTTACCTGCCTCATAGGGTACTTTACAATTCTGGAAAATTAAAAATTTTACTGATCCCGTCATATGACGGACTACATGCTAGTAAGAGGCATATTATGCATACCCATTATGAAACATTTAACATATTAACTGCGTAACTATATACTAGTGCGGCGTTTAAGGGGTTAAAAAGATTATTGTATAATTCAGTCATATGGGCAGAAAGATGGTCTAATACATTGGGAGCTTTCTCTCGGGAGTACAAAATCACTGGCATGCGTGTTTACCAACTTACAACGTCTCCAAAGCGTCTGCAAGTAACCACAAAAGCAACGAAATTATAACGCTTTGTGACGCCTTCAATTCTCTTGAGTGAAGAAGTAGCGTGAAGAAGGATCACAGTCACAATAGAATTGGAAATCATTTTTATTTTTTCTGGAGTAAATACTGGTTATATACAGAGCGTTTCTAATTCTCCCAAAACAAGTCGGAATGTGGAGCATTGTTGCCTGCATAAAATTACCACGACGATCACAGTTGGAAAGAAGATTAAATAATCTCACAATATGGGGAGGCCTTTCCTGGGTGCAATGCAAACCCAATCTATCCCCCGTTCGGTGTCCTAGACCCTGCTGTTCTTTATATGTGCAGACCTTACGAGTCTCCCGAACGTAATTGCTAAAAAGCTGGCTTGGCTCCGGTCAAAAGTCGCGGAAACTTCCCCGAGTTCAAAGCACCTACGTAAAAAAAAAATGTCGAAAAAGCCCGAGTCGCAGAATTCTAGGCTTTTTATACCTGGGGTCAGTTACGGTCCCGCCAAACGTTTTTTGATCAGTTACGATTCCAGTTACCTGAGAACTCCAGCTAAGGTTACAGCTATTTTTTTTTAGTTGAATTCTCATTCGCTAGCTGTCCCGATTCCGGACTTCTCCACGCAATCCTCCAGAATCATTACCGCAAGTGATCAGGGACGTGACGCCTATTCAGCAGAACTGTCAACATCCCAGACACGGCGTCGCCGCGCTATTGTGGCCGGATCGACACAGGAGGAATTCAGATCAGCTGATTTCGGTCCTTCGTGTTCTGAACAAAGGGGGGGGGGTTCTTCACAGCTCCTCCACGATATCGCAATATCCTTCCCCCTTGCCCTCAGTGACTATAAACCTGAAATATTGAGAAAGTATTGAGTGTTTGTATTGCAAACATCGCCGTATCTATTCAGCCATCATCTGGGTTTCAATATGTATCTGTATTTTTAAGTAAAATAAAGTTATTCAATGCGGCCATTTATTTTAGATGTGTTTATATATATACATTATTTTTTATACTTTCAAAGTTTTATAACTGAATTTTACAATAACTTAAGCTTCCAAAAACCCTTATTAAAGTAAACTGACATAATCTGTCTATCTTAAAGAACACAATAAAACAATTATTACTAAAAGAGATTAAAGTTCACCTCCTTTGTTCATTAGTCTTAGTTTTATTTTCATATTACATTTTAAACGAAAAGCTCAGTTCTCTCTCCCAGAATTTCACAAGTCTCTTTTACATGACAAATAAATTCAAATACATATATCTATCATGTTTCAATTACTCTTAAGTCCTTCTTTTAATAACAATTTGATCATTTCAATTATAAATGCAGTTCTTTATCCCATTTAAATTTATAAAGAGTCAAAAACGTTTAATTTTTAACATTTTTAAGCCATGCTTTGTCTTCAGTTTTTATTCGATTCCTCTGTGGGAATTTATATTTCTAATATTGCTAAGTTTCACAAATGCTCCTAATGCTGTAATAAAAGAACACAGCTTTGTTTTTCGATTTTAAGTCAAGAACAATAGAAACTAAATTTATTAGTTGTCCACTTTTGCTTCAGTATCTTATCAAATTTTTTTTTTTTTTTTTTTTTTTTTTTGAATTATTAAAAACTTTAAAAAATGACTGTCACCAAAGAAGATTAGGGCAATAAATAGTACACAGGATAGAAAAATAGGTAGGAAGTTATGTTTCAGAACCAGAGTCTGTGGGTTTGAATCCCACTGCTAACATAGATATTCACAGACATTTCGATATGTCTTTGAGGTATCTTTAAAGGTTTCAAACTTTATAAATTAGAAAACCTTTTGTGAATTATTTTTTACTATTATAAGATATTAAAAAAATGCAATAATTTTTTTTGTGTAATATGAGGCATAATTAATATTTCTTGTGATTTATAGTCTATTTCCTCAAAACTAAATTTTTTCTGTATACCTAAGATTTTTAAAATATCTAATACACAAATATATTTACAATTATTTTACGTTAAATATATTCTTGTCATCTACTGTGAAGACTCCCCTTTGTTCAGAGCACGCGTCAAATCATCTGATCGGAAATCCCTGCCGTTGACCAGTTTACAATAGTGTGGCGTCGCAGAGTCTGGGATGTTGACAGTTGATGTGAATAGGCGTTACGCCCCTGATTGGTCACGATAATGAATCATCTGGAATTCCGGAATCCGGACAGCTAGCTAATGAGAATTTAAAAAAAAAACTAGCTGTAACCGTAGCTAGAGATCTCAGGTAACTGGAATGGTAACTGACCAAAAAACGTTTGGCTGGACCGTAACTGACCCCCAGGTATAAAAAGCCTAGAATTTTGAGACTCGGGCTTTTCGACCTTTTTTTACTTAGGTGCTTTGACCTCTTGGAGGCTTTTGAGTCTTTTGACCGGAGCAAAAAGCCTAGAATTTTGAGACTCGGGATTTTGGACATTTTTTTACATAGGTGCTTTGACCTCATGGAGGCTTTTGAGTCTTTTGACCGGAGCAAACTTTTTAGTGATTGATTTTGGGAGACTCCTAAAGTCCGCTCATATTAGGCGCGGCAGGGTCTCGGTTACCGAACGGGGGATAGATTGGGTTGCGTTGCACCCTGGAAGAATCTCCCCATTTTTGAGATTATTTAATCTTTTTTTTTCTCGACTGTGATTGTCGTGGTAATTCAGTGCCAGCTGATCCTTCTTCACACTATCTCTTCACTCGTGAAAATTGAAGTCGTCAGAAGCCGTATAAAATAAATCCATACGATAAAGTTCAAATTTCAATTTTTAAAAATTAAATTAATTTCTTTTTCCAATTTCGAATGATATTTCAATAATTGTTGATATTACTTTTATTATCTGCTTAACTTGTTCTATTTACTCATATCTCTCCAAACATTTTAAAGTAAAATAAAAATGTATATGTCAATTAAAACTCGAGTTGTTCTACAGATAATAAATGCTCTGACAAACGATATCTGAAAACGTTATTGTATTGAATGCGTTATATAATTTATACTTTAATAACACATATATTATTCATTCAATAACTATTTGATGTTTATCAAAGTCCGATAAATCAGTTGTTTTTCCCATTATGTTGCTAATCATGCTATGTTTGGAAAGACAATGCAGAGCCGCTTTATATACTCCAACATCAGCCACGCACGCTCAGTGGTTTTGTTCCTGGGGTGCCCATTGTTTTAAATGGAAGGTGGTTATAATATAATGGCTCCTCGGTTGATATATATTTATATATATATATATATATATATATACATATATATATGAAACATAGCTTCCATACAATGCTTCAGGGATGTAAAGTGGTCGAAGGGGTGTAGTCGTCGGGGAAAAGAATAAGATGTATCAAGAAAACTTTAGCAGCGTCTTCATTATTTAAAGTCCAGCAGCAAAATCAGATAAAAATGGTCGTGCGGTCTTTTATAACTTTGGGGACTCCATAGACGTGAGAAAAGGAATCTGCTTAATCAGCAAAGTAGGATAGCTAGTTAATTTCGCCAACATTAATTAGATTTTTCTAAGACAAAAGAGTTTAACTCCAAGAGGATACCAAGAAGATGACGAAATCTCGGATTTGGTGGTTTTTTAATATAGCAGTTAGTAATTTCAGTTTAAGACTACGTGTAAAATTTTTGCATTACATACATATGTGTGTGTGTGTGTGTGTGTGTATATATATATATATATATATATATATATATCCCAGTAGCGTTGGGGTAGAGCTACGCGTTCCCATTCCACAGGTTCGAGGTTCGATTCCCGGGCTGGGCAGGGTTAACTCAGCCTTTCAACCCTTCAGTGGGTAGAGAAACTGAGGACCAAGCATGATTGGGAACTAAGCACTGGGGATTCCGCGTAAGGCTGACCACCTAACCGGATCATATACTTCGCACCCCAGGGACCTTGGTCTAGAAAAACGGAGATTGGCACCGTAGGCCCTGGCCCCTTAGGGGCTGTTTCGCCGAGGAGTTTATATATATATATATATATATATATATATATATATATATATATGTGCGTGTGTGTGTATATATATATACATGTATATGTGCATATACATATATATATATGCACATGATTAAACCTGTCAAAAAATTACGCAAACTATCTGGTTAGTTAATGGCTTGGTACATAGACAAAACCTTTCATTTGTCCACCATAGAGAACGTCACAAATGTTTAGTCAGGTGAAATAGGTGGGACAAGAGAGCAGAATTAGATTATTCTTACCGTCACATCCTATTCAGCGATGCAGAATTTCATTATTCAGGTATCGACGAAATTTTCCAAACTGGTGATGGTCAAACAATTACCAATTATTGCCGATAGCGTTCCGTACGATACCGGAATTTGTTAATTTGAACCACACTGCTGGTATAAATATTAATAGTCGGAATCCACTTTTGGCATTTCTTTCCAGTCTCATAAACACTTGTGCAGCAAAACAGACTATAGCGCATTAAACCAAACAACCAAATAGGAGAATGTCCCGTCATTTTGGAAAATATAATCCTTGAAATCCGCAGTTCCGAAGTTCTGAAAAAATAGTAAATGCAACCTACCGAGATTATTTGTATAAATCGCAGTCTTCTTACAAAAGAAAAATGGCCCACAACGGTCTCATATCACCTAATTGTATATTTGATGACTAGGCAGGCATGGAACATTTGTAGAATTTGGTAAAACACTTGGTAAATTTGCTGTTATTTATACATATATATCGTGTAGCTCTCATTAAGTTTAGGTATTTTCCTATGATCAGATTTATAGTGGTTATTATTTTGTTAGTCAAAAAGACTAAATTTTATTTTTCTTGCGTTGTGTAGATTATTTAAGTTTTAAATTTAACCACAGGTTCTAAGAGATTACAGACTTATTTTTTTTAAAAAAATCGAGCTAAATTAAGAGTTACTAAAATCAAATATTACACACTTAAACACATACAAGGTTGATAGTTTAAAATAAAAAATAAGAAAATTTATTATTATGCTATTTACATGTCTATTTACAAAAATTTCATTCAAACTTCATAAAATTTGCTTTTCCAAATTTTCTACTAGGTGCCACATTATCCAAGATTTAACATTAATAATATCATAACATTTAAGTACAAAAAAAGAAGAGAGAGAACTTAATTTCAAATTCAAATATTTATAATAAGTACCGTTGTAGATCTATTAGGTGTGCCAGGGCGGTACTCAGGTTGGAAACTCTAGGTGAAAGGATGTAGACACTGCTGATATCAGTCTCACCACTGGTCTGGGGGCTTCTAAATTTTTGGGGTAATTCTGAAAGGTTGATGAACTGGAACACTTCTGGTCGTTGCGAGATGTCGTCCTCGTTGGTTTCTCGGATTCTCTCTTGTACCAACTCTTCCTTTGGTCCCCGAAATCTGCTCTGCGACTCCCGAACTCTAACTCTCTTCTAAACTTTTATTTTTTATATTATTTTAATCTCTGTCCTTTCTTACTTCTCTTCGTCCAATCAGAAGAGCTGAATAAATCCATTGGTCTCCCTTTTCCCGTTCTTAAACCCCAAACATGGGGAAAACCTTACCCCTTCAAATTGGACACTGTCCTTTAGGTACTCATAGATAACTCCACAAAGGTATATTCTTATTTCGTGTCATGAACTGAGACGTGATTCTAATCTGGGACTGGGATCAGAACCCTGCCCAAGAATCCTGCACACGACGAGTTAGTTCAATTAATTTTTATAGTTCCTCTCTCTCCTTTACATAATATTTGTGGTCAGATTTAGATCCCAAGCATTTCACTTTATTTATATCAATTATATTAATTAATGCATTTTATTAATTATGTTAATTATATTAATTATCAATTTTATTAATGATCTAAATCCCCTCACCACAATATATAGTCATCTATATTTTATGTGTAATACATTTGAATGCATTGCAGTTTAAAAACGAAAAGGACTTTTCCATTAGCCTCGTACTAAGTTAATGAAAATCGAAATCAGAGTACAATAAAAATGTCCCCTTTAATTATGGGACATACCACTTACATACTGGTAATATTTTTTCCTGTAATATTTCAGTTAGAAGAAAACTACTTCTAAAAAGTTTTGTCTGATTTTAGACTCTAAAAATTTTATTCTAATGTCAAGAACGTTTTAAGAAGTAAATAACTCGTTTGTGAAAAATACTTTTTACAAAAAAACTTAAAATTATTTTTAATTATATAGTATGCAAGAGTGAACACAGCATCTTCCTCAAAATGTTTTCTCTGTGTCAAAAGTTTATGTTTCGTGGTAATTAAAGTGTCACGAACATTTAGTTACTTTGATATTTACGTACATATACAGAATCATTGTTTTTATCTCTCGTCACTTTTGCCGTTTTTGAATAGTATACTTAATTATTAGATGTCAGTATAGTTAATCGAATGTATTTTATTTATCAGATTCATGAATAAAACATCAAATCAGAGAAAAATCGAGAGAAAATGCATTGTAAAGTAAAAGTTTAAACTTTATAATTATTACAAAACCTCTGATTGACAACCATATATGTCTGGTCTCACTACATGTCACTTATACTGATAAAGGTATAATAATGCAGCGTAAGCAAATCAAAACAATTTTCTTAGGACATATTCCCTCCATTATACATTACACTATAGCTCCTTTTCATAAAGCACTGATTATATTTAAAGTAATCCTTTGCATATTAGTAATTCCGAAAATAAAAAAATAGGATATGAATACCTCATAACTTCTTTATATTCGTATTAAATTACACACAATATTTACAGCACTGCATTTATAATTTTTTTTTATTTGTACGTGAGATATGATCCTCCAATTCTTTAATAAAGTCAACAATTACACAATTACTAAAATATTACCATTCAACAAAATCAAAAATTTATACAGTATTTATTTAAGGATGAGCAGAATTCTATTCAACGAGTAGTGTTTATTAATTCATCATTTAATAGAGTACAAGTACTGCCATCTGGCGGCGAGCAGGGAAATTTTAATATTTGTTATACAGTGTTCCCTGGCCACTTCACGCTTTAGGTTTTGCGGTCTCAGTGCTTCGTGGGGTTTTCTAAAAATATTCATCAAAAAATAAAAAGGAAAAATACGACAATGTCGGCAGCCACATTGCGGAAAGGAGCGTTGTTTCATGTTAATGCTCGAGAAAGAAGGATCCCTGCATATCAAAGTACTAAGAGTACATACCGCGGGCTCTTAGGATGACAAAATCTGCAAGTGAGAAAGAAAATGGAAAGTAAGAGGAAGAACAAACTGAAAAGCGTGGTCTTACCCTGGAGAATTTGCAGCAATTGTGCAACATGGCAAGAATTTTTACAAGACATTGACGACAATATGGTTCGAACTGTCGAGTTCAGCAATAGCAATGACGGGGTTATGTCCTTGTACAGGGGAAGTTCGAAGGAAAAGGAAAAAAAAAAGACAACTACCCATCACCATGTTTCTCTCCAAGGTAAAGCCCCCTTGCTCTACCGTCAGCGCCTCCAGCAGAAGAATCTCCGAGTGAGCCTAAAACTTCTACGAGTCAAGTGAGAGCCTCTCCTCCGCCACGAACACACGACTCTTCGCCTCTCTCAGAAAGCAATTTTGTGTTTATTACTCTTATTAGGTTTCTAATTAACCTTATTAATGAGCACTGACACGTTTAAGTAAATACGTATACTCTTAAAACTTTTGTCTTAAATGTGTAAAGTATATATACTGTTTACATATTTAAAACATTAGTGTACCCTCATACACGGAAAAATTTAGGGGCAAATCCTACTTCGCAGTTTTTCGGCTTTTGCGGATGGTTCTGGTCCCCATTGACCACGAAAAATGAGGGATCACTGTATTAAGATTTATAGAGAGTAAAGATTGTAATAAAAAATGTGGAGGCACACAGTTAAATGTAACAATAGCCCAAATTACGAAAATTTGACATTTTCCAAAAAAGCTTTTTGAGTTACACCAGTCTGTGTAAAATGACATTGAAAGTTAAATTATATTGAAAGTTTTTATAATATATATTATGGATTACAATCTAAAAGGGAAGTACACAACTAACCTTTACATCAGTTATCTGTTTAATTTGACAACCATGAACCCCTTGCTAGTAGTGATTGAGAGTGGTGGTCCTTTCAGTGCTAAGTCGAAAATTACTATTCCTACGCCTAATCACTTTTTAGCAGTGCAAGATACGTACGTACGTAAGTACAAGCGTCATGTCAAAACTAATAAAATTCATTCAGGAACCGTCAGATTAAATATTTATAGTTTCAAATTGAACGTACGTACAGACAGAGTACAAACCTACCCACAATTCATTCAGGCATGGAAAAATGGGTATTTGGTTTAAATCTGAAACCAATATATTTCACGATTAAATTACATATTTTACTTTTTAAGAAGTAAAAATATTTCTTCAAATGTTAACAGACATTATTTCAAAAATGTAAAAAATAATTATAAATTTTTAAAACATAAAGGTAAATTTATAAACAACACAATATATTTTCTACAAAAAATACATACAAACATATTATTAAACATATTATTACAAACATAATATTGTAAATTATTTTAGTCAAAAATTGGCTGAACAATGGCCGAATGGGTAGAGAATGGATCTTTGTTACAGAAATTCGAAGGGCTCGAATAATGTTGATAGCATGGATAGTCGTTCGATATCAGATTTCAGCAGTAAGTCCTAGGCTCATTATCTTTTGTATAGACCGTAGCGATCAGACCAAACCAAATTAGATGAAAATTATCTATACATATAGAATTTGAAAGTACCTTTTTGAGAAATTTACATTTGTCGTCTCCACATTCTTTTCTGTTTTTAATCGAATTCCGTTTTTATGTCGAATTGTATAGGTGGGCATGTAAACGCCTACACCCATTTCGGTTTGCAGTGCGGTCCGAGTATTCAATATCACTTTATAATTAAAGCACTGTATAATAGTGAAACTTTATAATTGTTAAGGCTATCTGTCACGATTTCAGTCGATGCTCCTGCTGAAAGTGTAAATATATATTCAAAGTTCGAAAAATCATAGAATACCAATCCGAAAGACAAAATTATAAATCATAGTGCATTCTCGAAATTCAATAAATTAATTATAAAATCGACATCTAGCTTCCCCGAAAAGGAAAAATCATTCAGAGAAAACATGCAAATTTACAATCCATTTGTCACTGTTTCTCAAAAGGCACTCTATGTTAAAATAATGTCTTTAATAAACAGTTAATAGCTGTATAATTCAGATTAATATCTGTTAATAGCTGTATAATTCAGAACACAAAACTTATTACGATCTTTCCGTTTTTGATGTTTCTGATTCCATTTGGTCAAACCAAGCACGATCCATACGCTCGTCATAATTTCTCGTACTAAGGCAAATGACTGTACCTTTCGTTTTAATGAGCACTGCTAGAGGTAAAGTACGACTTACGCTCAAATGAATCCTCGTAATTTTGAAGCAGGCATGGCACATAGGCTTGGCCCCAGAGGTATTGATTGAGCAGTTGGATGACATTGCAACCACGAATATATTTTACGTGCCCAGGTCACCTTTAACAAACATGGCGGATCTTTAGTCGGTTAGGCTCCGAACGCAAAACCCTACAGTTAAGAGAACGTTGCCTTTGCTGATTGAGCTGTAGCAGCTCAAATCTAATACTTTCTTATGTTTTCGGATCTATTCCTAACATTCCTCTCTCTAAAAAGGACGCTAAGCATTAATGGGTTAAAAGAGATAAATTGTGCATAACTACAAACCTATGAAACTTGCGTATTTCTTGAGAACAAAAAAGCTCAAAACTCAAAATAAAGTTTTTTATAAACCTTAAAATAAAAAAAGAAAGAAAAGAAGAATCCCTCACCATTCATTCTCCAAATCCTTGGCATCTTTAAGTATAATCTCACAAAATCAAGAACAGGATTTTCCGTTTTCCAGTTAAATGTATATAATTCATAGATAACATTTTTGTATATCTAATTAAGCACACCGTTCTCTTATGTTCATTTTCTTAAGAAATAAAATTAGAAATACTTTTAACTTTTTAAATATAATAGCGTAAGTACCTCTCAATTGTTTGGTTGTAACTCTCAATTGTTGGGGGAAAATATAATCAAAATGCAAAAATTTCTATTATTTCGATATTTAATATTCCAATAATTTTCTCAATCTGTACACCAAAATGTCACACCTGAAAATGTATTCGGGTTGTTCCCATCTGGAACCGGCGTTGTACTTACATATATTTGATAAAATAAGATAATTTTATTTTTAACTGCAACTTTTTTGATTAGATTCTAAAATAAAAAGAATTAAAGTTTTTATTTTATTACATGAAATAAAAATTACAAGTGAAATGTATATAATTCAACGGTATAACATTTTTGTATATTTAATTAAGCCCACGGTTCTCTTATGTTCATTTTCTTTAGAATTAAAAATTGGAAATATTTTTAACATTTTAAATATAATAGCGTAAGTACCAACTCTCAATTGTTGGGGGAAAATGTAATCAAAATGTAAAAATTTCTATTATTTCGGTATTTAATATTCCAACAATTTTTTCAAGCTCTACACCAAAGTGTTACACCTGAAAACGTGTTCGGGTTGTTCACATCTAGAGCCGTCATTGTACTTACTTATATTTGATAAAATAAGATATTTTTATTTTTAACTGCACCTTTTTTGATTAGATTCTAAAATAAAAATATTAGAATTTTTATTTTATTACTTGAAATAAAAATAACCAGTGAAATGTATATAATTCAAAGGTATAACATTTTTGTATATTTAAATAAGCACACCGTTCTCTTATGTTCATTTTCTTTAGAATTAAAAATTGGTAATTTTAACTTTTAACTTTTAAAATATAATAGCTTAAGTACCAACTGTTAATTGTTGGGGGAAAATATAATCAATATGTAAAAACTTCTATTATTTCGGTATTTAATATTCCAATAATTTTCTCAAGCTCTACACCAAAATGTCGCATCTGAAAACGTGTTCGGGGTGTTTACATCAGGAGCTGGCGTTGTACTTATATTTGATAAAATAAGATGTTTTTATTTTTAACTACAACTTTTTCGATTAGATTCTAATATAAAAAAATTTAGAATTTTTATTTTATTACTTGAAAGAAAAATAAAATATTTTAAAATGTATCGCATACTTTTAAATCATGTATATCACACTCGGAATCACTATCAAAGAATTCTCACCATTCCCTTTAATTTTCAAAATGCCAGTTTCTTATTGCCTGCACCAACGAGGATCATCTACCTTAATACAAAGGGTTAAGATGTCTTAGGTGTCCCCGGGTGTACAATCCACAGCAGCTCATAATATACAATGCAGTATAGTAAATACAGTAAAAATATTACAAAACAACACATACAAATACAAAACTGACAAAATAACACTGGAAGTACAAAAAAAAGTAATAATAATAAAATTAAAAAATTAAATAAAATAATAATAATTATAATAATAATTACAAGATGATAGCATACAAATAAATACAATAGCGTGGTACAGTGAAAGTTTCTTAT